>JAOYRS010000064.1:6000000-6600000 GCA_032432895.1 Dryadula phaetusa
AATAATTTCATTCAATAATTTCATATAAATTAATAATTCTACTCTAATTAACTTATCTAGTATATTAATAATAAATGAATTTTATTATTTTAATTTAAAATTTGGAACAATAACTTTATATAACACATTTAATACATGTTATTTGTTGCCACACCCATTTTGATGTTTTTATAGTTACTGTTTTATTACTTATCTTTTTACCCAAAACAAATTATGTTTGCTAGCTGTCATTGTTCAAAGGTCAATAAAATATTGATCCATTAATAAGTTTTAGAACCAGCAATGTATGGGACAAATAATACATTTATGTAAGTTTATTGAACTAAACCTTGTATTAAAAAGATATATAAGCAATGAATCTAAATAAAATATATTTATAGATGAAGGTTAAACCTAATTAAAATGACATTGGTAGTACACTAAATAAAATTACCATTTAATTATAATGATAATAATACAATATAAGTCTTAATTAATGAAGCTCAATACATATAGCTATTTACGGTTTAAAAGAAAAGAAAAAATTACAAGGTTACTAGTAGTGTCACGGTTACACAAAAAATATAGAAATGACAAATATGTTGCATATTATGAGAGAATTAAGCAATAATGTTACATTTTAAAATAATGAATAAAACAAAAGTTCAAGTATACCTTTGCAACGAGACAAAATCCGCACCGGCATAGCCATTGTATAACAGGTTAAGGGAAATTTCTATTAAATTTTTTGTGACACTGACAAACTACCAGCCATTACGTAATTTCACACACTGACAATATACGTCAATTGACAAAAAAATTGACAACTTACCAGTTGTACAAGTTACCAGTTGTACCAATGTTATAAAAACAATTTTCTTTTTATTATTAGTGAGTAGCAAATGGCAACTAATTTTTATCCATTACTGTTTTATATTTATAATTTTTAATTATTTTAATATTATTCTAATACAGATTTAAGTTATTAATTATTTAATATATTTTTTCATTTAAATTATTTATCTTTAAAGTATTCATTTCGAATATTAAACTAATAATATCTTTCGTTTCATTTCATTTGCTCGCAATATCATCTAGAATAAAAATAATATTATGAAACAAATGTTATAAAATAAAATACTTACTGCGTGGAGTTGTAAATTATGAACGTATTATGTAGTGTAATTTTTCTTTAATGACATCAGTCATCGATTGTCAACTAACTGTCAACTGTCTCTTATCACTTATCTGTGACTATACAAACGTTTTGAGTTTTATTTACTTCGATAACAATTAATAAAAGACCGCCACGTATGAAGTGATAATATAGATTGTACAAACATAATTTCTTCTATTCTTTGCTTAGGAGGTGTGTTTTGTAAATTGTAAAAATATACAAGAAAATATGTGCGGAACTGACAAAAAATTGGGTGAAATACGTGCCCTTATCCTAGTTGGCGGATATGGAACTCGTCTTCGCCCTTTGACTCTGAGTAGACCTAAGCCATTAGTAGAATTTGCTAATAAACCAATTTTAATGCATCAAATCGAGGCCTTAGTTGACGCAGGAGTAACGCAGGTAAATGGTCTTACTTTAACTTATGTATAGGCCAGTTTTATATTTAAATAATCATATTTGTTTACTCATAGTTCTGTACTAACTTTTTTTTTCTGCTCCTCTCTAGGTTATTTTAGCTGTCTCATATAGAGCTGAAGATATGGAGAAAGAATTAACTGAACAAGTTTCAAAGCTAGGTGTATCTTTAACATTTTCACATGAGACTGAACCACTTGGAACTGCTGGGCCACTCGCTTTAGCCAGAGAACTCCTTAGTGCAAGCCCTGAACCCTTTTTTGTTCTTAATTCTGATGTTATATGTGATTTTCCATTTAAAGAATTGGCTAAATATCATAGAAGTCATGGAAAAGTATGTTCTGTTGTGGAGTATATGTCAATTATTATATGTTTTTAATTTAATAAAATAATTATATATTATATGATATTTTAGGAAGGTACAATTGTAGTAACAAAAGTGGAAGAACCTTCAAAATATGGTGTTGTAGTATATAAGGAAAATGGGGAAATTGAGAGCTTTGTAGAAAAACCACAAGAGTTTATATCTAATAAGATAAATGCGGGTAATATGATAAATTTTCAACATTTATTTAATTTTATTGAATTAAAAATAGTATAAAGTACTCATTTTTCAGGAATGTACATACTTAATCCATCAGTTCTCAATAGAATTGAGCTACGTCCAACATCAATTGAAAAGGAAGTGTTCCCTTTTATGGCAAAAGATGGTGAATTGTATGCCATGGAGTTGCAAGGCTTTTGGATGGATGTTGGACAGCCTAAAGATTTCTTAACTGGTATGATTTTATAATAATAATACTTTTGTTAAATACTGTGTAGTTCTTCTTCTTCCTGGCATTTCACCCAACTTAGCCAGAGTCTGCCTTCCCACTTAACCTACTCCTCTTTGCATGGTCTTTGGCATCCTGGTTGGTAAGTCCATTGACTCTCATATCCTGTTTCATGACATCCAGCCATTGCTTCCATGGGCGCCCGGAAGGTCTGACTCCAGGGACACACATATCAAGGCCGGCGCGCAATGTGTCCATAACATCTCAGGCGACACTCTTGAAGCTTATCCGCTACGTCACGGACTCCAACACTACCTCGGATGAATAATGTTATGTATGCTCGTCAGCCCGCGTTACGCCACATATCCACCTAATTTCCGTCACTTGAAGCTTCTAAGTGTGCCGAGATAGTGCTGGCCAACATTCACTGCTATATAAGATAACTAGTCGGATTACGCTCTTGTATATGTGTTCCTCGAGCTTGGTCGGTATTCTGCGATCGCAGACCACACCTGTGAGCTCACACCATTTTGCCCAAGCAGCGCTGATACGGCCATGGATGTCGTGACCAATGCCCTCAGACTCATGGATCCAAAGTACCTCAACTTTTCCGACTTAACGGCTGGTTCAGTAGAACCTATATGGATAGTGCTAGAGTCCGGGCTCCCGCAAACCATGTACTCGGTCTTGAATACATCAGCCAGGGAGGCTGATCTTGGATATAAGCCGAGACAGTATCCAGCACAACACTGAACAAGACATGAACCCCTACCGTAATTGGGAAGTGTTTCGTGTCTTCAATAGCAGTCCTATCATTGAAGCAGAATCTCCATACATATCTCTGGTAATGTTAATATGGGGTTTCCCAATAAGAACGATATGTTTTGAAATTGAAATAAAACATATAATATATGTTTGAATTTCGTGCTCAATGGTGCTTTATTTGATAGGATATTTTATGCTATTTATGATTTAAACAAAATATCGTTAAAATGACCGCCCCGACTTTTTTTGCACTGGTGAATATGATCGGTCCAATTTTCGATGACTCGGTGCAGCATTGCGGCTGGTATGGCCGCTATAGTCGCTCGAATGTTGCGTTCAAGGTCTTGAATCGTAGCTGGTTTATTGGCATACACTTAAGATCTAACATACCCCCACAAAATATAGTCCAAGGGTGTTAAATCACATGATCTTGGTGGCCAATTGTGAGGACCATTGCGAGAAATAACCGACTCACCAAACTTATCACGCAATAAATCCATTGTGACAGTCGCAGTGTGGCATGTTGCACCATCTTGTTGAAAATAAATGTCGTCCGCATCGATTTCATACACTTTAGGAAAAAAAAATCGTTCAACATGTCACGGTAACGGTCCCCATTGAAAGTAACAGTACGGCCTTTGTCGTTTTTGAAAAAGTACGGGCCAATGATTCCATCATAACATAATCCGCACCAAACAGTCAATTTTTCAGGATTTAATGGTGTTTCATGAACCACTCTTGAATTTGACTCACTCTAGTAACGACAATTCTATTTGTTCACATAACCATTGAGCCAAAAGTGAGCCTCATCTGAAAAGATGATTTTCCTATGAAATTCGGTGTCCGTTTCCATCATTTCAAGCGCCCAATCAGCAAATTCACAATGTAATCGATGGTCTGCTGGCTTGAGTTCTTGTGCCAACACAATCTTGTATGGATGTAGGCCAAGATCCATACGTAAAATTCGCCAGGTAGTCATTCTGGATAAGCCCAATTCTTGTGCACGTCGTGGAACGGAAACATTTTGATTTTCTCCGACACTGGCTGATACGGCAGCAATATTTTCTTCACTACGGCCTGTCCGCTGTCGTGTTGGTGGTCTACTATCGTGCAAAGAATATTCACTTTCTAGTTTTTGGATTATGTGACGTATAGCGAGCTCAGACGGTGCATCATGACGACCATATTTAGCGCGAAATGCTCTTTGAGTAGAGACAATACTTCTCGAATTTTGATAGAAAATTTGAACAATTTCCAAACGTTGAGGTGACGTGATCTTGGTTATTATTAAATGGCAAACATTACTGAACACTAAACAACACAAATGTCAAAAGTTAAACAACCAAGATGGCGGCTGTGAGCTATCAAAATTCTATCATCTCTATTGGGAAACACTGTATAAGCCTCAGGGATCTCTTTTGATCGCAATGCCCACGAGATGCATTGACGAGGCACACAGTTAAAGGCCTTCTGCAGTTCTAAAAATGCTACGTGCAGAGCTCTCCTTTTTCTCTGTATGCCTCCATCAAAATTCTGAGGGCAAAAATGGCATCCATGGTACCCGATCTTTGCTGAAATCCATATTGACACCCAGAGACAGTACACTCTCAGCGAAGCCTGAAGTCGATCTTGAACACTGCCCCTGCCTTTGTAAATAGGGGTTATAAAGCTGTACCACCAAAGACGTGGCATCGTTCCTGGGTTCAAGATATGGTTAAAAAGGTCAGTAAGCACGAGCACACCAAGAGAACCCAATGATTTCCACGTTTCGATCGGTATGTCGTCAGGTCCCACCGCTTTCCGATTCATCATGCGTTGAAGACAATTCCGAGTTTCGTCAGGTGGATCGTGGAGTTTCGTGGTTCGGTCGGAAGACTGCACGGATGCTGAGTGTTCAGCAGCTCCTTGAAGTAGCAACTCCATCTCTCCTTCATAGAGTTATGGTTTTACAGCAGTGTGCCCTGGGAGTCCAGTGTGCCCTATCTACGTGACCGTTCAAATCCCCCCAACTGTGATTACTTCGGCAACCGGGATAGCACGTAGAACCTCTTCAAACTGCTCTGATAATGATTCCTTATTGGCCACGCTACAGCCCGCTTGGGGGACATAGGTACTGATTAAGTTAGTAATTACACCCTCAATCAGTACCTTCATCCGCATTAGGCGGTCGCAGTGACGGTCAACTTCAAGGAGACCTTTGCAAAGCTCTTAAGATAGCACTACCGTCTTGCCTAAAGGCGACCCACTGTCTGATGTTACGGAACTTTTTGACTCCAGCGCGTTTCCTGTAGGAAAGCACACTGGACCCGACGTCACAGGAGTACATCTGGGAGTTCTTTGTATCGTCTGGTTAAAGAGCCAATACTCCATGTTGCAAAACGGAGTTTCCTCCCACCTCTAAGCCCCACATAGTGGGTAAAACCAGGGAAGGAAAAGGGAAACAAAAGCGGAGAGCAGTTTGGGAATGGGGGAGGGGGTGGTGACAGGACACCACTTTCATGGATTGGATAGAAATATGATGGTGGTGGCTTCGCATACCTGTAAGCCCAAAACCAAATATAGTTATTATTACTTAATTTAATTCTTTATATAGAAATAGAGATCTTAGATATTCTAGGAATTCTGTAACTGTAATTTTACTTTAATATATACAATTGTAAAATTAATGTTTATTTAACACTACAAGTTGTAACTTATAATTTTATTTGTATGATCTATAAAATGTTCTAAAGCCTCTTTCCTCATCCTATACAAATTTCAGGAAATCCTTACTTACTGTTCCTATGCACTGTCATAAAAATTTACATACTTTAATTTTCAGCTGTCTTTGGTCTCCTATTAATGCATTTTATATGTATACAAATAACAATTTATTACAGGTATGTGTTTATACCTCACTAGTTTACGTCAAAAGAACTCCGACATGTTACATGAGGGAGCAGGTGTGGTGGGCAATGTGTTGATCGACCCCACAGCCACTATAGGCAATGGTTGTAGAATAGGACCAAATGTGACTATAGGACCTAATGTTGTCATTGAAGATGGTAAGTGAAAATATTTATTAAATAGTTATGTATGGCTGCAATTGTTAATTTAAATATAAATATTACTTATGACTTCATTATTATTAGTTATGAAACAAAAAAAACAACTTATTATTTAATACCTTTGTACCTTTAACTATGAGACAAATGTATTTGATGTTAGAACACATCAATATGACACTTTTACACAATCATTGCTTTTGGTCATGTCTCAGATGAACAATTATTTCACAACTGAATTATGTAACAAAATACAGTTATTTTGTCTGTTTGTATTTAAATCATTTTATGAAAGTGAATTTTGCTTAATATTAAATTTTATAATCATAAGGGTTATTTCATTATTGTGAAAGTATATGATGTGTAAAAAATATGTAAAAGACAAGTTTTATTTAGTAAGTACATTCACACTACATACTGTTTACCTAAAGATATTTTCTTTAAATATGATAGATATTTTATAATAATCTTATACCATATTAATAAATTAAAACACTTATAAGATAGAAATACCATATTAATAAATTAAAACACTTATATAAAATAAAAGCTAAATTTTAATAGGAAGAATTATATGTAATACATATTTACACATACCCGCAAATTTATGATGATAAACCTGTAAGTGACCAAAAAAAATGATTTTTTTTTCATTTGTAAAGTTTTTTTTCCGTTTCGATGTTATTTTAAAAATTAGCATTAAATTTATAATATTTATCAGTTATAACGTTTTATTTATCAACTATTAAATTTAAAATGTCGATTTATGTTATTGATAATAAATGTAATTTTAATGGACTAGTGATTTATCATAAAGTAATTAAGCGTAATAGTTACGATAACACATAAGTAATGTTATGTTGAATATAATTGAACAATTTCGCTGTATTTACACATTTGATGGAACCAATGGAGGTTATTTGCATATTATTATCTATATACAAATTATTAGGTTGTTTTAATTTTTTTTAAACTAGCCAATCTCCTAATAATTATTTTTTTATTGTAAGAATAATCTAGATGTAATGAAGTGCTAAACAAATATAATTATTTATTACTAATAATGTGCTTAATAAATTGTTTTCATTCTTCAGGTGCATGTATAAAACGCAGTACAATACTACGTGGAGCGATAGTCAGGCAGCACGCGTGGCTCGATGGTTGCATAGTTGGTTGGAAATCAGTGGTCGGACGATGGGTGAGAATGGAGAACACAACAGTGCTGGGTGAAGACGTCATAGTAAAAGATGAACTATATGTCAATGGCGGTCAAGTCCTCCCGCATAAGTCCATTGCCCTTTCAGTGCCTGAACCACAGATTATAATGTAGACAAACTGAAGTTTTGTAATTTTTTACATCTCGTATATAATCTTTTATTTTAATTTCTTAGAAAAGTATTTTAAATTACAAATTACACTATAATATAGAAAAATGTCCAGTGCAATAGATAAGCATAATGAACTGAACTGATATTTTGTAACTTTTTTACTTAACTGGCTTTAAAATGAGTTCTAATTAATATTTCTAAACTGTGTTTTTTAACGGAAATTAGTGAATTAAACTGTACACCTCCGTTTTATTAATTTTTCTTATCATCACAAATTATATAAAAGGTATTTCCAATTAATAAAGGACTAAGAACAATTATACAGACTATAAACAAGGACCAATAACATTTTTTCCTTTATTTCTATTTTATGTAATCTTTCTTTCAAATTATTGGTGTGCACAAACTTTTTGACAACTATTGGTTGTGTATATGCATAGTTTCTTTTATCTGTTAAGGCAATTCTATCAACACAGTCGCAAAATATGCGTGAAAATTACATTCACTTAAAAAAATACAAAAAGTTCATAATGCAAAACTGTAATGTTCAAGTTCAATCTAAAAAAACCGCCTTGTTTCACAGGCCTCTGTATGTCTGTGAATTAAAAATATATGGATATTCTGAATAGGTTCACATTGTAATAACTATTTTTAAAAATAGAAGCCTATTAATTTTATTTGATTATACATTGTTCATTGAAACAATGTTATTATTTATTCATATTTTATATATAACATGCATTTTAATTATATTTTCTACTATAAAGTTATGTACTGTATTTACTATTCTATTACATTCCTTTATAAATTACTACTTAAATGATTTATTGACATATAATGTATGTTTTTCTAAATACACCCAAAATTATTAGTTTTATTCTTATATAATGGATTTGCAGATTGTCAAAGCAAATCTTTTATCTATAAGTTATATATCAGTTTGATAATAAATATTATTTTCAATTCAGAAGCTTTTTTGTTGGTATAATGAAACATCTTTTATTAACGATTGTGCTCACCTTCATTATGAAGCTTTCTAAAATAATTGTAGCTCAAGTTGCTCATTACATCAGCTATCTGCCAATGAAAGCCCTGTTAATTTTAACAGTCCAGTTAAAATTAACAGGGCTCCAGCTCCAGTTATTCCAGATATTAACCAGAACAAACAGACGGACAAAAATTAAAAAAAAATTGTTTTGGTAAACATACTATGTCTACCAAAACATGTCTACATGTATAATATATTTAGTAAAAAGCGAATATAACTTATTTATGTTGTCAGCAGTTGTAACAAATGTATAAGAATTTCGAGGCACTGTTAGTAGAACGCATGGCTTAGCTTTAAAAAAATTTTTATACGTGTTTTCAAAAACATGATTTGATTATAATATCTAAAATCCCAAACTCGTAAGACAAAGTTACTTAGGTGTTAGATTTAAGAAATTGAAATCTATCGCGATACTAATTTCTAAACAGATAAAACATAAAGTGATGACATTTTTTAGATTTTCTTTGCCTTACTTGCATTTTTAGTAAATGCAGGTATTTGCATATTTAATTATTGTAATATAAGTTTGACGAAAAAGCCGGAAGAGATTCTCAATTCAACGTGTATTGTTTAAGTTAGACCAGTTATCATATTTTTTAGAGTAGATTAATTTTGATAATTATTTTTTAATGGATATAGTAGAGTTCCATTGATAAAGCATGAAGCTAAATAAGTACTTTATTTACTACTTACATCTATTGTAAAGAATAGTCTCTTTATTATGAGTATAGATTATACTTACTGAAAACTGAATATCATATAAAAATAAAAGTAAGAGAACGATTTCTTTAAAAAAAGTAACTATTTAGTAGAAATAAATTATGTTTCTGAACTTGAACAAAATTTCAAATTATAATTGGCGTATGACAAATGTCAATTTAAATGTCAGTTTGGTTTGTATATTTGCGCCAAAACGCGGCACTCTTTTCAATAGTACATTTTATAATTTTATTTGTAGCATTGCCTAACTTATAAGTACTAGAATTAATAATGAATACCCTTGCATATTATTAAATAATCGTTGTATACCATATTGATTTTATATATTTTAAATAACAAACTAAGTAACTAACTATAAAATGTCTAAACGTAATAGTGCAGGAGTATCAAACACATTATTTAATTACTTTGCTAAAACTCCTCCAAATAATAAGAAAACAAAACAGAACGAAGATGGAAATAATACATTAAATACTTCTGTAGGCATAAGTGATATTAAAACAGAGAGTAAGTGATTTTTCTTCGTGATGCTTTTACTATTTTTACTGGTACAAAAAACGCATTAATACTTTTATTTATATTATTATTAGGCAAAAAAAGAGAAAGAACAGTAACCCCATCGCCAAAAATTGATAAAAGTTTAAAAAATGACAGTGATGAAGAAGCACCAATTTCAATAAAAAAAAGAAAAAGAATTAGGTTAAATCCTGTTGATTCTGACGATTCAGATGTTGAAAATAAAGGTAAATTTTTACTTAGTAAAACTTACCTTGATTTTAAAATATACAGAGATATTTTAATTTATAAACTTATTAAAACATATGCCTTTAGCAGATAATAAAGTTGAACATAAACATGCCAAGGAAAATGATAAAATGTCAATGGAAAAAAAATTACAAGAAAGTTTTACTTATGAGCCTGGTAAATCCCCTAATAATAAACCCAGAAAAAGTGTCCTCCTGAATGAGTAAGTTCTATATATTTTATACTTATAATTTTATTATATAAAGAGAAAATTAGAATCACAAATGTCATTTTTTATACTTTTTCGAATTTCATGTTGCTTAGGTCTCAAGTTAAAGTGGAAGTTGAAGAATCACAGGCTTTGTCTGAAGAGGGCAACTGGAATCACTGTAAGCTGGACTGGCTGAAACCAGGCAAGATAAAAGATGCCAAAGGAAGGAAACCTGACCATCCTGACTATGACCCTAGCACCCTCTATGTACCACCTGATTTTATGAAGAAACAAACACCAGTAAGTTTGTTTTTGATTAAAATAAATTATATTATATTTTTTGTATTAATTATTTATAATTTTATTGATTTACCAAAAATTAATAATTTGATATTCAATATAATTCAAGTTAACAATTTTTTATCAAATTGTTTTCTGTAAATTTATTTAAAGATTATTAATAAATAAGACCAAATTGATTTCTTTTATGGTATTCTTTATCTACTTTTAGTAAAAAAATGCTACAAATAGTTAAAGTTGAACCAAAATCAAATAATGATGGTAAATGTTTTATTTGCTTTTCACATGATATTGTGACTGACTAAAGCCCACTTAGTACTTGTCATTTTATATATAAAATTGGATAAAAATCTACATGTTTTCTTTATATTGATATATTTTTACAGGGTCATAAGCAATGGTGGGAAATTAAATCTCAACACTTTGACTGTGTTTTGTTCTTCAAAGTAGGCAAGTTTTATGAGTTATACCACATGGATGCATTAGTTGGTGTCAATGAACTAGGTTTTTCGTACATGAAGGTATGCTTTTTGTTTATAGTTAGGTATTTTTATTTGCTGAAGTGGTTCAGGCCATTGTTGCATAGTGAAACGGGTTGTGACTGTTGTGACAATTGGTTGTGGATTGGATTTAGACTCGAGGAAATGAATATATTCAAATTATTTTCATTTTCTCTCCTCCATAAGGTCTGGCTATGTGATGAGCATGTTCAAGTTCTAGACACGCAATGGTTAGATTTTTAAGATGTGCAATAAGGATTTAAGTTAAAATAAATATTATTTATAGCTTTTGTTTAGTATTAAGATCATTCAAGTCGTAAAATATTATTACATCTTTTTGATAATTATATTCTTTTAACTATTTAATGAAAATGTATAGTATTAGGAATAATATTTATATTTTTTTTATAAAGAATAATATTTTGTTAAAGTAATAAAATAAATTGCTTTGATATCACTTGGTCTTTATTTATTTGTTTATTTATTTATGATAAAGGCTTTGGGTATACAAAAAACTGATAAAAAAAATCAGTTTTTGTGTGTTCTTTTATTTTAGATATTTTAGTACCTATTGTTTATTTTAGTACTAGTTAGTTATTTTATTAGCTTAATCTTTCATACAATTTTGTTTTAACATTTGCAAAAAAAAGTGTTTGAATATTTTTTTTAAATATTTTATTATACATAATAATATAATATTTATTTGCAGGGCGACTTTGCGCACTCAGGTTTTCCTGAAAGTGCCTACTCTCGTATGGCGTCCACTTTGGTTTCCAAAGGATTTAAAGTAGTTCGAGTTGAACAAACTGAAACTCCTGATATGATGCAAGAAAGATGTAAAAGAGGTAAATAAATAAACACAAAGATGAAAATCAATTTAAATTATATGTACTCTATATACATTTTGTAAAAACTTATTAGTGATTATGACTTAATAGTTTATGACATTTCACTTAATCATATAAAACAATCACTAGAGCTTAATGTATGCTGTGATAATGTGTATATATTTTTATTAACTTAATTGAGAGAGGCCGGTAGTGGTGCGGGACAGTGCCTGACTGTAAACGTGATTGGTTGTGGGTTCGATTCCCACTCGACGGGAATGATTATATTTAAATTTTTATCATTTCCTTGCTCTGGTATGACAACTCGCGGCGTTGAGTTCAGCCAGATGCAGTGTCTTGAAAGCTGTTAAATCGGAGTATGAAGTGTCTTGACACTAGCTACTTCCTATCTACTCTGCTATGCGGGATAAAAGCGTAATCCAAAAAAAAATTTGGGTTTATTCTTTACTCGGAGCCTAATGCAAATCGAAGCTTTTAGTTCTTCCACTTAGTTACTCCCTCAATTTTTATTATTTTAATTTGATTCCAACTAATCTTACAGATGGTTTAACCAGCAAAACTGATAAAGTGGTACGTCGCGAGGTGTGCCAAGTGAGTGTGAAGGGAGCTAGGACACTCGGCTTGCAAGATCTAGCCACGATACAGTCGGCCGCTGAATACATGATGGCAATTGTTGAGGAGGTGGGCTTATTATTAGTTTTTAGTTAATGATAAATTGATAATTGTTGACAGGAAAGTAAGCTTGTGGAGTTTTCATTATTAGTTAAATTTATAAGGTTTTTGTTAGAGCATGAATATCCCACAACATGTTCGCATGTTATATCATGTATGATGTCCATATTCCTCTCTCAGTGCTTGCTTCCTTACACCCTCTAAGCATATATACCAAATTTCTGTTTGCTTTTAATAGTTTTGTGTGTGTCAGTCAGTCTGGCTAGAGTATTATATAAGACGAGCTGTGCTCGCGACGTCATTGATGTGAGAGGGTTGCTTTAAAAAAATTGGTAAAATTATGACTTGTTTACATTAACAAACCATACACTTAGTTTAAAGCAACTTTATCAATCAAAATACTATGATATATTTTATTTATATATGAACATATATATTTATGAACCGATTTACATAAATCAAACACTAAATGTTAAGTGAAGGTGACCAAAATACAACAGTGAAAACTGTATTTAAATTTAGGCTGTTCCCAAGATTAATGTGCACAAACACATAAACAAACAGATGAAATATTTAAAAATCATTGATGAGAGCGCACGCCATGTACGCATTCTGGAAGCTTGTTTTTACTGACTTTTGTAAAACAATGAATGTTATGGAGCGAATCTCAAATCTCAAAAGTCTACCATTCATTCGAGACCTTCAAATATCTCTATATGAAATTTTACATGGAATATGGCGTGATGTTACAATTTTTATTTTCAGGAGCATAACGGCGAAAGTACATATGGAGTTTGCTTTATTGACACTACAATAGGGCAATTCCACATGGGGCAGTTTGTTGATGACCAGCATTCCTCTAGGCTGTTAACTACACTAGCACATTATCCGCCAGCTTTGGTAACGATTGATTAATTGTCTATCATTTGTCACATGAAGTAAAATCACGTATTTTTTTGGGAGAATAGAATTTAGTATGAGTAATAGGAAAAATGTTTTGACTGAAATCGTCATTGCCATGTGAACTGACTTAATTGTATTTATTCACTAGTTTTAAATTTTATCATTAAAAAAATATTTGACAGTTAATTTATTTGAGTTGCAGTGGAGGTGAAAGTGATTATATTTAATATTTGTGTTAATTTCTCTCTCCGCTTGTGTACCTTGTTTTCTTTCTCCGCTCTGTTGAGACGAAGCGCGGCTTAGAGTTCTTCACTAAGTCGAGTGTGTGTGTTAACATTAGCTTGTCTGCCCTTGTCCCTGCATTGTGGGACAAATTAAAGCTGAAAAAGAAATAAAAAAGTATTAGTGGTTTGATTTAGGCAGCATGCAAATTAAAACATGTTATTTCAGAAATTATTTAATTATCCTGTGGCTTACATTAGTGTTGTATACATGTGTTAACCATATGAAAAAAAAAACACTTTTATTATAAGTCAAATTAAATTAATTGGTACCACAGTCTCTATAACTTATTATGTTTCAAAATGATTTTTCTTATAGATAATATATGAAAAGAAAACAACCTCAACTAGAACAACAAAGCTGATATCGACACACTGTCACACAGCCAGGCTCGAAGCAATGCCTATGTGGGCTCCTGACAAAACTCTTAAGATACTAGCAGAGAAATATTATAGGACCAACGTCGATGGTGACTGGCCTGAAGGATTGAAACCCTTCTTACATGATGGTATTTATATATTTTTTTTAAATTATATTATTTAATGTTAAAATTAAATTTATTTTGATTTCTCCACTCTGGCGTGCAGTGTGCAGCGAGGCGTTTGTCACTCTACACGTAATTTCACGATTTCAAGGGGAAAACCATCATCGAAATGTCTTCTCACTAGGTTGTCTCTCATTACCCTGCTACATAGGATAAACTTGAAGCTGTAAAAATATATATATTTGTAAATTTCAGGTGATGCTCTAGGCCTAACACCAGCTAAGAACAATCATTTGACAATTAAAGCCTTAGGTGGTTGCATATCATACCTAACTAAATGTCTCCTCGACATACAAATATTAGGTATGTCTCAGTTCTCTGAATATACACCTCCTGATGTTCTAAACAGCACTCTATTGCCTGAGGATAAGGACGAAAACACATGGACAGGGGGAAATACAATGGTCTTAGATGCCATAACGTTAAAAAACCTAAGAATAGTTCAGGATGAAGGCTGTTTGTACGATAAGTTGAATTTTTGTTCCACTTCAATGGGGAAAAGGTTAATTTTATATTATTTTTTTACAAATATGTTTGTTTTTTTTTAAGTGGCCGATCGGGGCGTGATATGACAGCGTCTAAGTGTAAACGCGACCGGTTGTGGGTTTCATCCCCACTTGGGGGAGTGATTATATTTAAAACTACTTTAATTTCCTCGCTCTGGTAAGACTAAGTGTAGCGTTGAATTCCTACCACTCGACACACAATGTCTCGAATTCGATGGAAAGCGTGTCAGTACAGAGTGTCTTGACACTAGATACTTTTTGTCTACCCTGCTATGTGGGATAAAAATGTGAAGTTAAATTTTAATGATAAAATATTACCGCAGCTGATTGACGGTAAATTAAACAGAAAACAACTTATTTCAATAAAATGCATTATCTATTATTATTTTTTTAGTAGTTATTGAAAGATATGGTTATATTATTTTTTTATTTTATATTATAGGTTATTATATCAATGGGTGTGTTCCCCGAGTTGTGATTTAACAGTGATCAAGGAGAGACAGGAAGCTGTCAAAACACTGTTCGAAAACCAAGAATTGTGTTTAGATGTGAAAAACATGTTGACCATTCTACCTGATCTAGAGAGACTTTTGGCTAAGTGAGTGTAATTTTACTATTTCTAAAGTGTTTCCATATTAAGATTAGAAAACACGCGTTCAAAATCAACGCATGGCTTAGTGGTCAGTGTTGAATGGTTTCAATGAGGTGCAGGCTCGAATTCTGCAGCATTCTAATTTTATACTTTATTTATATCATTAACCAAAGATTGAACTTCGTTTACTTAAACTGTAAAATATTTAAATGACCTGCTCTCAATCATTGTAATAAAATGAAAAGTAATCTCTCAAATTATATTTAATTCCGATACCGATGTATTAAACTATAATTAAATATCTGGTATCTTATTACACACTTATCAATTTGAATAAAATTTATTTTTTAAAAAAAAATATGTAATGAAATAATATAAAGTAATATAGTAGCAAGTGATGAATAATAAAGAAATTTTGAATTAAATCTTAATTATTAAAATATTATATTTATTTTTCAGAATACATGCTCTAGGTAACTCAAAGAAGGCAAAGGACCATCCGGACGCGCGCGCCATATTCTACGAAGAGAAAACCTATTCAAAAAGAAAAGTACTCGATTTTATATCGGTTTTGAATGGTTTCACTGCTGTTTTGAAGTTGTCCGAACTATTCTCAGATGTAGAATCTGCTTTATTGAAGAGTATTACGCAGCTTAGTCCATTAGGAAGGTTTCCGGATTATAGGGATACATTGAATTTTTTTAAGGTATTTTTTATACTTATATGTAAATTATTTTTTCTTATATTATTTTAGATACCCTTTTATATGTTTTCTTCTTTTAGATATCAATAACAGTGATAATATTCTTATTTACATTTCGTCATCGCGTTTTTCGTCATACTTGTCTATTCGCAGATAAAATATTTTATTTTATTATTTAAAATACACCCTTGATTATAATATTTATTAAATTTACTTTACTTACACTTTAATTTTAACTATTAAGTAATCAATTAATAAATAATGTCTGTACATATGGCCTAAAGACCGTAGCGTTTAGATGGTTTCCAAGAGGTGCGAGTTTAAGCCCTACTATGTTCCCTCATTTATTCCTCTTAGCAGTCTAGACACTCCGTACTTCGCTTTCCGCCGAATACGAAACATTGCCTGTTGAGTGGCGGAACTCAACGCGGCGCTTTGTCTTACCAGACAGCAAATAATTTAAATATTTTACTTTAATACACTCCCCCGAGTGAGAACCGAAACAACAACAGGTCGCGTTAGGTTAGGTTAGGTTAGGTCAGTCAGACGCTGTTACACTGCGCCACGGCCGGCATTTTTAATATATTAAATATAGCTGAAATAATAAAGATATAAGTGTTACAATATAGTTTTATTCCCAAAGGAAGCATTTAATCAACAAGAAGCTGAAAAGGAAGGTCGCATTCTACCTGGCGCTGGTGTAGATCAAGAGTATGACAGCATACTAGACGAAATAAAAGATATTGAGCGAGAATTAAAGGACTATCTTGCGCAACAGGAAAAATATTTTAAATGCAGGGTAAGTCCTTATAGGATGACTGTTACCAATACACCATTAATGAAAAGTAACTCAATACTTAATATATCTTTACGTCTTGACCAAATAGTACAAAATCATTATAAATCGCAGCCTATATGTTATTCTGATGTATAAACTACATAACTGTAAAGTTTCATCTTCACCGGTTCAGTAGTTTTTGCGCTAAAGAGTAACAAACATATATATGTCCATCCCCACAAACTTTTGCATTGTAATATTAGTCGGATATGTACTTAGAAAAGTATAATATCTCTTTGACTATCCTCCGGGACAAAGCGTGAAACTCAAGAAAAGAAAATAAATATTTAACGAATCGGAACTTGAAGGCACGCACTTGGAGTAATTAGATGACGTCTTAGATTTCAACAAGCGTGGTTTCCGGGATGTCCAATTGTTATGTTTTTATTTAAAATATTTTTTTCTGTGTGACGAACATGTAACTGAACTAGATTTTCTATTACATATGTTGAATTCAAATGAATGTCGAATTCAATTGCAATGACTTAAATTGTGACGGCATGTTGATTCTAGATTTACTTTGACTATCTTTGCAAGCCAAAAAAGCATTAAGCTTTAAAAAACATTATACTTATTAAATATTTCGTTGAATATTTATTTTTGTTTAAACCAGACGCGTTGTTGACACGTAAAATAATTGTTAACAGCAGCCTATATTTCTCTGTTTACAAAAGCATATTTAAAACGCATAGTAATGTGTGTTGTGTTTATTTTATTATTGTGAGTGGCGGAACTCAATACAGCACTTTGTCTTATCAGAGTGAGGAAATGTAAAAAAATTAAATATAATCATTCCCCCGAGTGATAATCGAAGCAACAACCATAAATGTATTTCTAATATACTATCGTAATAAATATTGACTTTTTCTCCGCATACATTGTAGCCGATCCGAATTCCTTAGTCCGTCCGCTTACTTTTTAAGTATTTTCTGCACATATATTTTCTGCACATAAATTATTATCTAATTTGTATTACCAGTTAACATACGTGGGGTCCGATAAGAAAAGGTATCAAATAGAAGTGCCTCAGTCAGCAGCGGGCAAGGCGGGGCCCGACTACAACTTGGAAGGCGCTAGGAAAGGATTTAAGAGATTCTCCACTGCTGAAACTAAAGTATGCTGTGCTTATACTACATTTATATTTCACAATTAAAAACGCAGCGGGATTCGAACCCGCACCTCTTGGATACCGTCCAAGCGCTCTGACCGCTAAGCCATGCGTTCTACTACCAGCTGCGTCGAAATTCTTATACGTTTTGTTACAACTTATTTATGTTGTTAGCATCTCTGTAGAGAGATTTTTACAAATTTCTACTATTTAAAGATTATTAAAAAAAAATTTATACGTTTTTTCAAAAATATTTTCTAATCCTAAATGTGGAATAATACTTTAAAAATAGTAAAAATTAAAAACTTATTAAATATTAGCAGTTATTTTGGTAGTTATTAAAGAATTGGATGGATTTTTTGATGAAAGATTTTATTGTTGATGTGCTGTATCTCATAGGAAAATAGTCGTAGGAAATTGAAAACGCAAATTGTAGCTCAAACGTTCTAATTTCGATTCTGTTTCGAGAGAACCAAAGGAAAAATAATTACTCTTTTTTGTTCACCTTTGAAACGATCAACAGACTGCATTATTTGTTAGAATTGATGAATAAGCATTTTTTGAAAATTTAAATTCCTTTAATTTAATCGAAATATCGTTGCTCAAACCAAAAAATAAATTTTCGACAGTACGGTTGACAAAATTCGATAATTTCGTTGATTTTAATTTTTGTATTCTTATTAGTGTAATGTAAGAATCATTCAGATTAATAACAAATTTTTAAGATTTTAAATTTTTTAACTTTAATTATTTCCTTATTCAGACAAAACATGAAGATATATAGGTCTACTATTTCGACTTATTTATGTACTATATATATTGTTTTTTACTTATTTTCCATCAGGACCTACTTGCTCGCATGATAGCCACAGAAGAGCACAAGAGCAACGTGCTAAAGGATCTTAGTCGTCGAATCTTCGAGAAGTTTTCAGCAAATTACAACCAGTGGGAAGCGGCTGTCAAATGTATTGCCATTTTAGACATTCTGTTGTCGTTTGCGGAATTTGCAAGACAACAAAGCGGAGATATATGTATGCCGGAAATTACCATGCCTAAACGACAGGAGGTATATATGGATGTTTTTATATATTTTGTGTAATAAATTATATTTCATATAGAAAATTGTTATAATTTTCTCAGTATTTTATAAAATGAAGGTATTGTTGAATTTTGAATGAACTTTGTGGAATAGAACCATATACTCAAATTTATATTTTTGAGTTAACATAAGTAATACAAGCGACGAAAATATTTTTAGAAAACGAATCTAAATGTGAAAATACAGGGATTCGAACTCGCATCTTGTAAAAACTGTCTAAAAACTATACCATTAAAATTATATGTTTTATCCACCACCTATCACCTATCACCACTATCTACAATTATATGTTTTATACTGCTAATACTTGTGTAGATATTACAAAAAACATACACAATTTTAAGAATAAAACAAACATTAATTATAGGCCATGGCGGTGCAGAGGGTCAACTTTCGAATGTAAACGAAGTTGGATGTGGACCCATTCGGAGCAATGATTATATAATTTATTTTTATTTTTCCGCTCTGTCCTGCGCTCTGAGTTGAGTTCGTCACTTAACACGAAGAGTGTTGGCACTCGGTTCTCGCTGACTCAACTGGTAAAATTACGTTGCAGGACATATACCTGGACATAACCGAGGGCCGTCACCCCTGCATCCCGGTGCAGGAGGAGTTCATCCCCAACGGCGCGTGTCTGCGGGCGCGGCGCCTGCTGCTGCTCACGGGCCCCAACATGGGCGGCAAGAGCACCCTCATGCGCCAGCTGGGGCTGCTGGCCGTGCTCGCGCACCTGGTAACGACGCCGCTCGGACACAGCACACTCGACTACCAACGCACTCAGTACACGTACTCAACTATTATATTACTTATGCACACTTAGTATTAAGTGTTTTAAACATATTATTACACAGGGTAGCTACGTGCCAGCAGAGCAATGTCGCCTGAGTGCCGTGGACCGGATCTTCACGCGCCTGGGGGCTCGCGACGACATCATGGCGGGGCAGTCCACGTTCCTAGTGGAGATGTTGGAGACGGCCGCCATATTGAAACACGCCACCATGCACTCGCTTGTGTTGTTGGACGAGTTGGGTATGTGTTGGGGCTTATGCATTTTTAGTGGCGTATGAAATGATAATTAAATAAGAAGCTAAAATTTTTGCTAAATATAACATTTCCCAAGATTCAACGATAAGCCAGCAAAAGTATGCGAGCCTGCACCGTTACCATTCAACATAAGGGAGAACGGTAATATATATTTTTTAGGACTGTTACACAATAAAAGTCAAATATAATTAAACAATATTATAATCATCATTATTGAAATTCATTCTGATCGTCTTATTCTTTAGGAAGTAATTCTGATTTTTTTAAGTAAATCTCTTTAACTCTTGAAGGACAATCAAGTTCAAGAAGGATTTAGACCTGTATCGTTGAATCAGGTCTTCTCTCTGCATAAATTAATTGTTTGTTTAACAAAAGTCTTTTCTGTGCTTTTGTGGACTTAAAAAAGGCATTTGATAATATTGTAAGAAAAAAAGATGGAAGATGTTGTCCTTTTTGCAGGCTGTAAAATCTCTTTATCGAGGTCACTAAGCTTCAGGTCAGTGTACGAGTAGGAGCTGGCATTTCGCCTCAGTTTGATATTCAATCGGGTGTCAAACAGGGTAGTGCCATGTCAGCTTGGCGCATCAATTTGTATTTGGATGACCGTCTCTAAAGTGTGAAACAAAGTGGCATAGAAGTGTCTGTTGTAGGCAGAGATGATGTACTGCTTATTACATTATCAGAATGCGAGTTACAGGCATTATTCATTATTCTAAAAGACGAGTGTGAAAGTTATAGTCTAAACCCAAATATAAGTATAGGATTCTGTTATATGGTAGAGATAAATAGGGATAAATAGGGAATAGGAAGCAGTTACAATAAATAAATGAGGTGATATATGAGGGATGTATGTTAAATATATATGAAATATTCGATATGGATTTTAAATGACACTATTTTAAACTCATCCCGGTATTTGAAAATACATATTTGAAAACCTTACATTTTCTCTGGTAGACGGTCTACGTCAGGCTTTCAGAAATGTATTTTCAGATACCAAATATAAGCGATTAATCAGTTTTAAATAGATTCATTTAAAATTTATAATAATCGAAAATCAAAGATTGATATGGATGTGAAATTACTTACTACTATCTATAGCAGGATTACATCTGCTTTCGTTTGCGACTATGACATAGTTTAACGCATGGTTATTTGAAATGCACTGCTGACACTGATGTTGTTATACGGCTGCGAAATGTGGGCATGTCAAAAGAATAATCAAAGTAAACTGAATGCTGTCAAGATGAAATCTCTTCGTAGGATAAGTGGAGTCGGCGTATCTGATCCAATTCGCATCGAGGAGACGCGAGAAATGGCACGCATAAGCGAGAATCATATATTAGGAACGAACCACGTAAAAAGTGGTTTAGATGAGTGATGAAAGAATGATAAGAAAGATCTATGAAAGGTGAGCAAAGTGAGGGATACTTCGGAAATACAGTATTAATGAGCGTGTCGTGTGCGCAGGGCGCGGCACGTCCACGCACGACGGAGGCGCGCTGGCGGCGGGCGCGGCGCGCGCGCTGGCGGGCCGGCGCGCGCGCACGCTGTTCTCCACGCACTACCACGCGCTCGTGCACCACTTCCGCGACGACGGCCGCGTGCAGCTCGCGCACATGGTCTGTGTAGCTTATACATGTATTCAATATTGCGTATTTCACTTTGCAACACAAAGAAAGAGAAAAAATATAATCGCTCATCGATTACTAATCTATTCAATTTACAATAAAAATAGTTCAAAATACAATTAAAACACTACAAAATAATTCAAAATACTTAATAATTATTAAATTTCTATAATAAACGAAAAAACCCCCCCGACAGGCCTGCATGGTAGAAACGGAAGGCACGCCGGACGACACGGAAGAAATAAAAGAAGAAACTATAACATTCCTGTACAAACTGACTCCGGGCGCTTGCCCCAAGTCGTACGGGTTTAACGCCGCGAGGCTGGCGGGAGTGCCGCGTGACGTCACCAAGCGAGCCCAGATTGTGGCGAAGACCATCGAACGAGATGCCGTCGCGTTACGCGCTTGTAGGAACATGTTTGCTCAGAAAATGAATAATGTGTCCGATTTGCGTGTTACGTTGGCTAACTTGAGCATTTAATTTTTTTTTCTTATAAATAAAAGAGGTTTAATGCGCTGCGTGAATAAGCGCCAACAAGCGACCGCAGGTAGTGGAAAAATCATTTAACTAGATGATAGATGGTAAAAAAATATATATCTGATATGCTAATCGGAGTATTTAAATGTATTTTTTTAATGAGTGCTTAACTATTTACTTTGATAAATAATTATACTGGCAATGTTGGCAGCTATGATTTTTTTCAACTGTTTTAGTGTAGTGCTAGTACACTATGCACACAGTGAGAAAATTAAATACTTAAATTATAATGTCAGAACAAGTGACGTTATAAATTACTAATTTTTGTTCATTTTTTATAAAAGTTATCCATATGAAAAATGAGGGAATGTACTAAAATCATTATTTAAAAAATGTCTAAAACCACATTTTTGAATCTCTAATCGTATAAAATACAAGCCTTAGAATAAGATATTCGAAGTGTTACCTTAATTACGTTGCCATTATAAAGCTAAACGTTGTATGTTTGTGATGTTTAAAAGAATAGTCGTGTGTTAAAATTATAATTTTTGATTAAATTAAATTAGTTGTGAGTAAAATTACTCTTAAGTACTTACTTCTTAAATTGCATGTTAAATTTATTATATAATAAATCACCTGTTTGTAACTACGTTTTAAAGCAAAATCCATATAGAATCTCAGTTAAAAGCTAAAATTTTAATGGCAATATTTGACAATTGTGATTACTATATTCGAAAATGTCCATTATATGTCAACTGATGTTAAACTTTAATTTTTGTATCAAACTGGAAGCCAGTTGCGTGCTAATTGATGCCTATGTGACCCATTTTTAATTTAAGTATTATTTACATAATTATTAACTTTATCAACCTTTATTTAAACTAAGCAAAATTTTAACAACTAAAAATTTCGTATTGTTAAAATGTACACGTATAGCTTAGTTGGCTAGAGCGCTTGGTTGATTTGACCAAGAAGCGCGGGTTCGAATCCCGTTACGTTCGAAATACGAAATTGTAATAGAATATTTATTGATGTAAAATAAATACATTTGAAAATACAATAATACTGGAATCTGGAAAAAGACCGCAAGTTTGTTTCTGTTATAGATAAAGTTATTGAAATATAACATTATTATTAGTGTATGCCGCTGTGATTATTAATAAGTGATGCCAAGTAAAGTTAGTTGTTTATGTTTACAATTTCCATTATATTCCCATCGAATTCCTGTGATGAATATTAATAGTTATGCTGTAATCTGATATTTGATAAATAAATCTTTTTTAATACAATATCTTTTATTCATTTATCTATAAATACCAATAATTTATCTTAGTTTGTAAACGAAAAAAAGGTTTTTGTTATAAAAAATAAAAATGATATTCCATTTAATCTCATTTATTATATCTAAATCACAAAAATGTTTATACACTTACACATTAAATACTTTTAAATGCATTCACATTATCAAAATTCATATAAAAATAAAAAAAAGTAAATTATAAATGAAACTCCGCCTAATTACGCATAGTAAGTCTCATGGATTGTCACAATTTTGATCAACGACGATAAAATAAATATTTTCAGTAAAAATAATAACAAAGGTAGAAGGAGGATAAAAATTTATTTTATTTAATATATAAAACTTAAATGCTATAATACTTAATATAATTTATAAAAATTTATATGAAATTATGTAGTTTGTAACAAGGTTTGACTAGGCTTTACATTACACTGCACTTGTACAGTAAAGAATTTTGAACGAATTCTTTTCTCTCACTGAATGTAAACAAATACACATTATTGCCTCAAATTGGCAAAACAAACAATATATTGCATTGCGTTTGCGGAATTTACAAAAGCTAGTTATCGTGTTGTCAGAAAATCTAATAAAACTAATTTCTAAAATTCTGTTTTATTTTTTTTATATTTATCTGTAATTACATAAATTTATGAATAATATAATAGTAAAATTCTTAGTTTTACATAAAATAAAACAATTATTTTAAAACGTCCATTTTTATTAGTCTACGTAAATACTGCATGTATCTTTAAATAACATGACATATATATGTAAAATTATAGTGTCTTATTGTAATATATATTCAATAACGAAATATCTTTATATAACTATTTATTAAAATTATTTGTTCATAGTTAGTAGAAATTAAATTTAAATGTAGGTACTTGTATTAAAAAAATAAGGCACAAAATAATACATACAAATAATAAATATATTTATTACAATCATATTGATTTAAGTATTTTTTTAAATATTTTAAATAATACAAGAGGGATTTTTAAGTTAAAGGTGATACGTTACTAAATTAGATAAAAAATCATTTAAAACATCCTTTCGTTAAATATTGTTAAAATGTGAGATGAATTATATTATGATAAAGTATTTTAACTATTTAATTTTTATTAAGAATATGAAGTTAGATTAAAGAAATTTCTTACAAATATAGTTTAAAAAAAGTTTATAATTTCTGTAAAAATAGGCGTTTATATGCACTTAAAATCTTCAGTACACTTGGAAACTCAAACATAATATGTCGTATCACCAAGTGTAAGAAATTCGTCATAATAATACGAACATACGAGAAGCACACACTACTTAAAGCTTCTTTAGTATTCTGTTTTTCTTAAATAAATAAAAAAAACAATCTATCCACAAATAATAATAGATTTCTTAACAAAACTGTAAGTATATTTATGTATATTTGTATTTTGCTAGTACTCAATGACAATATTGAAACATTACTACGTCATTTATCAATTATATACTATTACGTCATCAATAATAATATAATTCAATATATTTGTAGAATCGTCTTTATATAAGTATAGTCACATATAGGTACATATAATATATATTAATTTAAGTTTAAAAATATTTACAATATAATCTCGTAACACTCGCGCCACAGTCTTAGCATTAAATTGAAGCTACTATTTACATTGCAATAAATTCACACTTGTAAGTATTCTATATATTTATTTATCAACTTATTAAAATTTATTAATAAATTTAAAAAAAATCCTAAAATTTAAATTGCTGCTCTGATAATTTTGAAAAAATCCGCTAAAATTCTTTATTCGCTTAAATCATTTCCTATATAAGGACTACAGCACCAATTATTCTATTTTTTTTAACTACACCGGCGTTTGCGGCCACGTATGTACAATGCAGGTTTGCTATATTAAACATATAGGCTCTTAATATTTACATAAAAAAACTATTTCAGCAATATCATCATTATTTCGTAGAAGAAATCATATATATTAACAAATTAATTTGCCATATTTTTAAATAAATTGGCAGACACATATTGAGCCCTTTTCAACACACTTGCAACGATTTTAAAGAAAGAAGAAGAACATTACTTTAAATTATATAAGTATTTCAATAATTCATATACAAGTAGGTAAGTGATTATAAAATAAATTCTAAAGACAAAGTTTAAACGTTAAATATCAACCATCGTTTTGTTCGAGAGTAGTTACTATTTTTAATTCTAAAGGGCACTTACAATAAGAACGTGGAAGTTTATTTAAAAATATACATTCAAAATAATTAAGACTAATCGCTTTATACAGTGGAATGTATGTAAAAATGTCTTAACAAAAATGAAATTAGACTAAATTGTAGAACATAATTTAGCACATTTGTGTTGGTGTGTGTATACATCCTGCATCAGACGGTGGCCGCTTACACTCATAGTTCGTCGAAGGAGGAGCTCTCGCGCTCGTCGAAGGGGCGAGCGCGCTCCCCCCAGCGGTCCCACCTTTCGGAGCTAAGCAACGACTCCGTGTCTTCATCCTGTTGCGGCAGCGGGTACACGATGCCATCACCGAAGCTATATTTTCATTGTAAATTATGATAACGTCGTTATACACTTGGATTTTTACGTAAATAATCGAAAAACACAGCTAAATACAAGCGTATCTACTTACGGTTAGTCGATATAATTATAAAAGAAAAATAAAATTATGTGTACGCAATTTTTATATATAAATGTACATTTATTAAAATTTACTATCATTATACAAAAAGAAATAAAAAAGTAAAGTAAACATTATTATTTTGAAAAAATATATGTAAAGGTTTATAAGAAAATATTAACTGATTTGTGAAACTGCAACAAATTTCCTAAGTCTAAATAATTTTATTACTAGATATAGGATAATAATAATTCATAAACAATTAAATCTACCAATATTATTTCACATTGACTCACATCGTTAACTATTTATATGTCTTTGAATGAAGCACTCTTTTGTGTTAACTGAATATATGTAATAAATGATATGTGCAA
The DNA here is from genome assembly GCA_032432895.1 of Dryadula phaetusa. Classification (NCBI taxonomy): domain Eukaryota; kingdom Metazoa; phylum Arthropoda; class Insecta; order Lepidoptera; family Nymphalidae; genus Dryadula; species Dryadula phaetusa. The sequence goes on from JAOYRS010000064.1 coordinate 6,026,571, forward strand.
GATGTAAATGTTGGAATGTACACGTCGCTCTCGAGTAAATGTGTATTGTTCAAGCTGGTGTCTACTTTGTGCTTTCATCTACTTACTAAACACAATAAACACGTGCAAACTATTCAATTTCATTATTATCAACAATAATATATTAAAATTTGCACGCATTTAATCAAATACAATCTACTTTCTATGTACGCAGCTAAAACAATTAGCATGCAAAAGGACACAAAAAATCTTATTTCAAATAAATCACAACTGAGTACGATAAAAGAAGTGAATGACGTTATAACTCTTCGGGCTCGGTGATTGCCGATGAATGAAAAGCATGTTATCGTTCGAATGGTTTTATTTAAATATACTGTATTAAAAATATTATGAATTAGAAAAATTAATAATTATGAAATGCGTTTTCCTTATACTATTTGCGGGACGGTCCGGCCCCTTCGGGGGCAAAGTCTCCATCTCTCAGTCTCGTGTGCCATCTCCACGCTAAAATATTAAAAAGCTCATTCGACATTTGCTCTGTAATATTATTGTGAACAGGGTACTGTTAAAATTAATTTTGAAAACAATTATATCCCACGGTGCTTCTTCTTAATTATAATATTATTAACACCAATTAATATCATTGTTAATGTGTGAATAAACTAACTGTAAATCAATTTCTTAATTAACTTCTAGAAGGAGTAAAAAAGCACCGTACTATAAACAAAAAAAAGATAAAAGAGCAGAAAGAAGACTGAGAGAGAATGAGAAGTAAAATAAAGAAATAATTTTGACAACATATTCCAATATTAAATGCCAATAGGTATAGTGCTCTTAATCGGCCGCGCAGTACTAAGCTAATCATAATATAAGCAGCTTTATTGTAAAGCGTGTGTTGGTATGATTAGCTAAATAATGAAATGCTCATATTTACAGCAAATTATATCATTTGCAATAAATTTTATAATCTATCATATAATCATGTTTAAAATAACTACGATTAATATTATTTCTATTATAATACTAAAGCAGCAGCCAACTGAGAGCAGTACATAAAATATTATACATTGCTTATACATCACACAGACGTTCAATTAAAGAATAAAAGAAGATAAAAATAAACAAACAAAACGAATGTATCCATTTGCTTGCTAATCCTTGTGAACTACATTAGTCTATGGACGGTGTTACTAAGTGACCTTAAATGGTGTACAGATAAAAAGTAAATTAAACAAACAAATAAACAAAACAGGTTTATTGTGCACAAAACAAAATTACAAAATATGAACATACTTCGTTATAGCAATCAGTCTTGTGTGTTGTATAGAGCTCGCAAAATATAAATGCATTAAAAGCTAATTGCATATAAATATAGTCTTAAAAAATTCATCCATATTTGTTTTCAACCTCCGCACATATCTTGAGCACAATTTCGTTACTACTTATAGATTTATAATGAATATTATTTAAAGCTAGTACGACGTAGTTGCATTTAATTACAATAATTAAATAAGATATAAGTATTTACAAATATAAAGGGTAATTATAATAATTTTACTAAACTATTAAGTAAGCTTCAAACAAACATAAAGTTTGGCACATCTTCGGAACTTCTAAGCAATATTGTTCAAGTAATAAATAAATGACTATCAAGCAAAGCTCTGAAATAGTAAAGCTTTGTATTTATTTATAAATAACCAGTGTTGAAATGCCATTACATTCTTTTCTATTTTTTTCATTATTTTGAAAATTTTAAAGCTTGTTTTTTTTAAATGGCTATATACTGGATAAGTTTTGTTTATAATATGTCAACAATAAATATAACGTCAGATTAATTTTTATAAAAATATATTTTTTGGAATGTTCAAAGAATCAAATTATAAAAAAATAATTAAGTATCATAGTAAAATAAATTCAGTTTTATCTTTTAATATTTTATCTAAAAAAATGACGTTCCAATTTCAAATAAATCCAATAAAAATTCAACGCACCAACACTATAATAAAACCGATACACTAACGATATGCAAATATCATGTTTAACATTAACGTACACATCTAGGAGCATTTTTATATAATTTTAAAGTAAGTTGTTCGTGTAATGTGTCAAGGTATGTGTGACGGGTCTGACCTGGAGCGCGTGGTGCCCATAGAGTCGTAGCGCGCGTCGTGCGGCGCGAACGTCTGCAGTTGGTGCTCGCGGCGCACCGGGTATTCGCACCCGTCGCCGACGCTACACGCAAAACACCGTTTCACACTTTTCGTTTTGTGACGCGGGATAATTACTATTTATTTTTCATTTGATGATTTTTATTATATATGCAAAAAAAATTTTTTTACTAAATAATATGTTTTACGGATATTAAGCTGAACATCTGTCATTTTTGATCTGTTAAGTTAATATATTCCCGCCTCATTGATGATATGATTATATAAATATACACGACATTATTATTAATTATTATAATATAAAACAGAACACTGTATCATTAAATATTTAATTAATATTAATAGTTATGATTTTAATTTATTATCCCGCGCCACTTTGTTTCTATAATACATTTAGGTAAGACGTCACTTTCACATAAGCTAAAATGACATTATATACAGATACATGATGTTAATATAATGTAAAGAAAGTGACAAAGTTAAAAATGATCAAATGATTAATAGCTAATGCAGTTAATCTGAGTTATTACATAGCTGGATGAGTCATGACAAGATGTTTGGATAAGACTGATAAACGTGAGATAACAAAACAACCTGACCTATTTAATCTATTCCTAGTATAATTGTTATTAATATTAATTATTATTATATAATTTAATAAGAACTTAATTTAAATCCGTTATAACACATTTTGTTAGTTGGACGCTCTGAAATATAATAGCTGAAATTTTCTAACACTACACACAGTTAGATTGTCATTCACTTCTTTTTTCACACTCCAACATGCACATGTAGCCCAACATGTATATTTAGACAAACTTCCATGTAAATTGACACTTATGAACACACACATGCATGTTTACACATGCCGGTTAATTCTATAGTATATTAGTGTTAATATCACAATCACATTTTATTAGACTAAATTCGATTCTGATTTTGTTTTGTCTATAATAATATATTTACATCATCTAATAAAGATATGTTAACGTTTATCATTTATTTATTATATGTAGTATTTTAAAAAATACAATTCTTAACATTATACCTGATACTATACTCTCTCATTTTTTTAATAAAAACATTAAACACAAAACAAGTAAACAAAAACAAATATAATGAAAAAAAATTACCTTGTAAACACAGGCACTATCCACAGGTTAGGGCTATTGCCGAATACTTCTTTAAAATTATTATAAGCACCAAGTGAGAATCCATTTTTATCGGCACCGCCTCGGAACATTGGCGCTCTAAATGCTTCTGCAAAGTAGCAAGGTGTATGAAAATGTAATGATGATATAAATTATAAACCTATATAATTATATATGTATTTGAATACAGAATATTATTTTGACATTACATTCATACAAAAATTACTGAACAAATATTAATAAAATTTAACATACAGAAATAGGAACCTGAAATAAGTAAAAATCGCGAAAATCAAATATCGTATAAAATATTTATATAACTTGTTAAATATGTATATAGTGTGTAGTATAAGACACATAATAAATAAATATATGTAATAGTTAATTGAAATTTTAGGTTGGGAACTAAGTAAAGCAAAAATTTAATATTTCTGGACTCTCTTAGGGAACGTACAGTAACACAAATCTCTATGACTTTAACAAACTTAAGCTCTTTAATTCGTGAAAAAAAATAAAAAAGAATCAATGTAACAAAAATTATGGGGACCGGTGTCCATAATTAGGGATATTTTACATTTTATTTCAAATAAGAAAATAACACTTAATTATATATAGTAAAAACAATCAACGATAAATTCAGCTAATATTACGGCAAAACGATACATAGTAAAATTAAAAAAAACAATAACAGGTTTTTCACAAAAAACTTACCTACAATAAATATATAGTATAAATTAATCTAATAAAAATCTAATCCATATAATTATATAAGTACAAGTATATTACAAATAATAAAAGTATGTTACAAATAATAAATACAAAGAATTAAAAAAGTTTTTTATCATACGCCTACACGAAAGTCTACGAAAGTGACTGCAATTATTATTATGACAAATTTACCATTAATCATGGTTTTAAGCATAGAGTTTAGTATCTGACCGGTCGGACTGCCCGAGCGGCGGTACGATACCAGCATATCTGAAAGCAAACTTACGTTATACATACAATTACGTCATCTTACTGATATTTATGTATTAGAAAATGTTTCTTTGGTGTACTGAGTTTCTGTTCGGTAGAGCTAATCTCAGAAAGCAGAGTAAAATTTGGACACGCTTTTTTCAGTAAACTCATAACAGTTTAAGTAGCTAAATCTACGCTGCATCCATTTTAGGAATTTCAGATTGATATTGTGAAGGTCGCGAACGTTATACGAATTGTCATCTGATCCGGACACGGCAATAGCAAAAAAATGTTTTTAATTGATTAATTTATATATAATCTTTATATTTATATATTAACTTTATATGTATAGATAGGTACAGGTGAAATGTTAAAATCAGATCTACCAAAGAATATCAAAAGTTAAAATATGAAAATAGTTTGCGAAAATTAAAAAAAAATTGTTGCGATTAGCGTGTACAAATGTATAAAACAATCAAAGTAATTGCAGTCACTTTCATAACTGTATAATAGCATAATGGCAAGCCTTCTAAGAAATTATTATTAGGAACCAGGCTGTGCGTTTTTACACAACTGTGTATTCATATAAATATCTTTAATATATGAATATAAATATTTGTAAAATAATTCAATACCTAGTGTAGTCCTATTATGTGCGACGAGGTAGCAGTGGTATCCGAAGAGCGAGCCCAGCGATATAGCGAACATGAGGGCCACGAAGAACGCGAACACTATGTGATAGCGCCCGGCACTGCCTGCCGTCCCGAAGTCACCCTATATGTATAGATTGTATAATTACCTCATATGTTAATTAGGCGTATATAACATATGGAACATATATTTATATTTTATAAGAAAAATACCACACAAAAGTTGATTTTGAAAACTTATATAATCATGATGTAGAGAAGATAGTTCTTAAATCTGTATATTACCACCATGGCAAAATTTTAATATTGTTTAAAGTTTATGTTATCTATGACGCATCAATATAACTTACATACACAGCTCAAAATTCTAATAAGAAACGATTGATTTAAAAGAAATATATATTGATAAATGACTACTTTAAAATTGTTCCACACTGTTCGAACAATGGAATACCGCAATAATTATTTTTTTAAAACAAGACATTCCCACAGCGATGTCGACAGTCTTTCAAACAACGTGGAACTAGATTTAACAAAAAGAACATGAATTACACGAAAATATATTTTTTTACACTAGACTAACGGAATATGAATATTATTTACAGTATGTAAGTATTGTAAATGTGTAAATACGTATAAATATTTTTTATGTATGTCAATGTCTTAATACGACGATATACTGTCATCAATAAACTTTTACTCAATCCCATTTATATGAAAAGAGTAAATAATAATAATAAAAATCCTTTATTTTCTTCTAATTGAACATTGAACCAAGATAAAGAAAGAATATCACACCTTTGAACTAAGCTAATCTAATCAAGTTACCGCTATAAAAGATGAACTGTTCAACTGCTCTATTTATAATAATTGGAAATGATCTAAATGTAAATATGAACCGATTTCAAGAAAAGGAGTTACGTTTAAAACATCCATGCATTGTTTGGAAAACGTGCCATTGTCAGATAAACGATCGCAGTGGGCATGCTTGTATTCCTGATACATCTGTAAGGATGGAGCTTAGATAATATGAAAGTATGTAAACAGTTTCTATAGCAATTATAACATGGTGATAAAAATGTATTTTATTTTGAATCTTATAACAGACACATTTTTTTTAGTGATCATTATTAGAATAAACACATTAATACACTTTTTTCATATCATATTACTGTTTGCTTTTATATATTTAATAAATATTTATTTTAAATCCAAGTATATATAATTTAAAATATGTTTTTACGTTACAACATATTGAAAGTAATCCCATAAAATAACAACTCATAAATTATTATTTTAATTATGTGCTTAAATTATAATGTCTTTAAAAATAAAAATAAGATCATACAACATGCAATAGTATATAATATGCATGAAAAAATGAAAAGTGAACAAACAGACTGAAATTAAACTACCTTCCAGAATCTAATGAAGTAAGGCAGGCACGTCGACATGATGAACAGACAGTAGAAGAGAGCATAGCCGAGGAAAAGCATGAAGAACTTGTAATTGTGGAAGCAGACACAATTGTTGACCCATGGACAGTGGTGGTCCATCTTCAGGACGCATCTCGAGCAGATACTGCAGTGGTGCGCTCTGTCAGGCTTCACTATTACACATCGGTTGCAGTAGCGGACTGACCCTGACATTGTCCTGAAAAAAATGTGCTAATACAATGTTGAAACTCTTTGGCAGACATGATGTGTATTTATATCATTTTAATTTATGTATATATCTCCCTATAACAAGTAATATTGATATAATTATAAGTATATAAAAAGTATAGATATTGAAAGAATAGTTGTGGTACAGTGTGACAGCATCTGACTGTAAAAGCGATTAGTTGTGGGTTTGATTCCTACTCAATGGAGCGATTTATATTATTATTTATATTTAAATTATTTCCAATTCTTTGCTCTGGCAAGACAAAGTGCGGCGTTTAGTTCTGCCACAATTTCGATGGAATGTGAACTTTGGAATATCTTGACACTGGGTATTTTTTATCTACCCTGCTATGCATTTTAAAAGAGTGAAGCTAAAAAATAATAAATAAAATAATAAATAAAAATCATCTCCAAAGTAAATTGTTGTGACCTTGGTGTTGTGTAGTCATAGTATGTCATAGCAAAGTAAGACACAAATAATTGTATATTTAGCAGGTCAGAAATTATAATGAAAGTTAATTTGTAGCAGCCCAAATCCAATCTAAAGTTAAAATCAAAGTAACGCTTATGCATTTCAGTCACAATTCACAAGCTGTTATAACAGTTATGGACACTGCATAATTAGAAAGTTATTTAGATAGGTCTGTCATCATTACCAAGAATAAAAACTAATTAAATATTTATATAATACTTATTTATTGATATAAGACATAAGATTTGTTTTCATTTCATAAATGATTTTGAAAAATCAGAAAATATTTCAAAAGTGAACGAACCTCGTTAATACCGATAGTGAATTAGCAAAGTTTTCTATAATTTCTTTTTTGCTTTTCGTCTTAAAGAAGCACTGGCTGTACTTTCTTATAGCAAGTTTGAGTCTAGGATATATAGAAGAAGTTCAATATAACTTTCTGATATAAAGAAAATTCATGACTTTAACAATAATGCTAACATTCCTTTTTAATAATATAATTTACTTCAAACACACACCTTGTAACTGTAGGGAGATCTTTAGCAAAATTCTCTAATACTGTCCTCTGAGCATCCTCAGTTTCTGCACTTAATAATTTTTCTACTTCAGCTTCTGGCAATTTATACTGAAATTTTAATATGCATATAATGAAAATTAACAGGAAGAAAAGATTTTTATTTGAAATCAATTGACAATATTTAGTGTCAGTAAAATTTTTAAACAGTAGTAAATATTTAAATGCTTAATATCAGCCAATTCATGAATTAAAATTTTAATAAATGTAGTTTAAAATATGCCTTAGAAATTTTGCTTTTAATATACTTTAAACCTATAAATTAGCTATAAATTAACTTGATTCACTAATGACAAGTATCATTTCTAATTACATGACTGAATCATAAAATACTTTAAAAAAATCTTCAATGTGAAAATATTTTTAATAATATTTCTTTATGTTATTCACATATTATAAGTTGGAAATTTTTTAACACATTAATGTTATTTTAAGACTTATTTAAACACAAGGCCAATAAGGCCAAAAGAGTTATGATTGGTTTAAATTACAGATGGGTAAACATTTTAAATATAATCTATTATTGTAGTCTAATTAATCCTTGGACTTATTATGATTGCAATTAAGTACTCGGACTCAAAATCAAGGTTATGTTTTCTATTTTTTATTTGTTTAAATTCTTCGTCTTACCTTGTCAGGAATAGGTTTGATATCAGCGAAAATTGTCCGCCAATAAGACCATGCAAACATTATCAGCAAAATGTGATAGAGAATGAGATATATACACTGTTGCACTGTACTTTCAATAGTGACTGAAATTTTAAGTAATAATATTACTAATTATGTTAGGTATTACACTTATAAATTTATATATTAGTTACTCACAAATGCACAACTGTATAACGTAGGCATAATAGGACCATGTCACAATCGAGACGATTAACAGCACTGGAAGCCATTTAAAGGCTCTCCAGCACCACATATTGCACGTTCTGCAACATACGCAGTAGCCTGGTGGAGAAACTCTATTATTTTGCATAGACGAAGCCATTAATGACAATTTATTATGAAAATATTCATCCTCAACTAGAAATAAATGACAACCCAAAATGAAAGCTTAAACAACTCTTGCCAGTATGGCAAGCTATAATAGTTTAACATAATAAAGTTGCTAGCCTCACAACTGAATAAGGTTGTTTCATTGAAAATTATATTTTTGTATACGCAAAACTACGTATTTATAATGAATGAATGAATCTATAATAAATATTTATAAAATTGTGAAATGTTTGACTTCATTTTTTAAAGAAAGACAATTTACGTATGAATAATGATAAATCCTATTACATAAAAAAACTTAATTTGAACAATAATACTGTACTTGAAAAAGGATATTTACGATACATAATTTATATTAAAACTCATTATAATCTAAATTAAGCATAATCATAATATATACAATTTTGGTTCTATGATTAACTTAACTGTCAAAAAATATCATTTCCAAGTTTGAGAACCGATTCATAGCGTCAAATTTTATTGTTTTTATAATTTCTAGAAACCTACCAAATCGTGAACTATTTAAGTTTTAATTATGGAAGTAAAAGAGTGCAACGATTTAACAGAGGAAGTAAGTGAAAATAAAATATAAAGGTAAACTTGAAAGTTTCTTTTATTGATTGTTATTGACTTCACATGACGTGTTTCAGAATCAATTTATTGTAGACGATGTGAGTAAAATAATTAAAGAAGCAATTGAAAATTCCATTGGAGGCACTGCATATCAACACAATAAAGTGAATCAATGGACCTCGGCTGTAGTAGAATCTTGCTTAGGACAACTTACGAAACTTCAAAAACCATATAAATATATAGGTGGGTATAAATATTTAATAGTATATTAAATAGTTAACATAATGGATAATATGTAGTTACAATATAATAAAATGTATTTTATTATATATACCTTCCAGTATATTTAACATTTGACTAAAACCAAAAGGAAAAATATCAAAATGCAATTTATAATATTTTTTAGTATAAGACTTAGTGTTCTGAAAACTTTGATCTTTTATAAAGACGTGAATTCGAATTTGTTAGTTGAATGCAATTAAAATTATTCTATTGATATTGGCAATAATATTCTAATACATCAAAACAGTCTATAGCCTCTTGCTTTTGTATCTAGTTTTGTAATGAGGTCAGAAATACATTTGTAATTTAATATTATATGTTCACTTGCTGCTAACTGTAATAAGAATGCATTCTTCAATTAAATATTTGGTGTTCATTTTTTTAATATAAAAGGTTTCATGTAGCTGCTATGTATTATAGCTCATAAAATATCAGTTTGACCACATTTTATGGTAGTTTATGATATTAGTTGGATTTGTGTCTAAATAAGTATGTTAAATTTGTTATTTACTTTATTTCAGTGACTTGTACAATAATGCAAAAAAATGGAGCAGGACTACATACAGCCTCATCCTGTTTTTGGGACAACAATACTGATGGTTCTTGTACTGTACGTTGGGAAAATAAAACCATGTACTGTATTGTCTCAGTTTTTGGCCTTGGCATATAATATTTAATAAATGCTTTTTTTTATTTAATAAAACTTTGATCTGTTATAAAGATGTCTAAGCACATATTACAATGCAATATATTAAATTTGAAACTGCCTTGCTTCCATAGAGTAATAGATATTACTTAAAGATATTTAATTCTTGTGTATACTAAGACTTCTGTCTTTTCTCTTAAATACAATGCACATGTTACTTACAAAGTATATTCAGAATAATCTAACATTCATATATCAATTTTTGACAGTATTCAGGAAATTCAATTTTTGCTTAACCTATTGAAATTAAGTATAATAGTCATTACTTAATTTTAAGTAAGTAGGATATATTTTCGTACACAATAAATATAATTATTTAAAACCAGTAGTATAGTTTTATTATTTCCTTTAAATTAAAAAAAAAACAATATGTTTTAATTTCCTTAGCAATAAACAGAGCACTTAAATTTAACATAGATATGTTAATTGCAATAGTAATTTGGGCCTTTTGTTTTATTGATAGAAAAATAAATTGATTAGAAGTTGCAAATATTAATTGTTTTATTAAGTAGAGTGATAAACTTTACTTAACACTTATTAAATAATGTTTTTATTATGTAGCTTACCTTCTCTGGGACCGTAGTCCTTGATTATTGAGGACATTACTTATGATTTTTATACTTAAAAAGAATATTTACTGTAATTAGTTTTTGAAATTAAAAGTTATGATTATCCTTTTCTAAAGGATGGTATAAATCATTGAAAAAAATTTTCGTTTACATGAAATTTTTCTATGGAAAAATGTGGAAATCGTGGAATATGTAAATGTGAAAAAAATGGAACAAAATATTGACTACAATAATATTTTATATATATACACGCTACTTACTAGTATATCTACAATGACTTAACATGAATGAAAAATAAAACTAGTAATGAATTATTTTAAATATGTAGATGAACATTTTATTGATGTTTCTTAGAGGTATATCATGTACATCTAATTGGCCATTACTAAAGGACATCTGACTTAGTTTATTGCTATGCTTAATAAAAAGTTCCTATTTTTATTTAATAACTTAAGAAATGAGCATGGTTGAGTACAAATTACTTCTCTAGTCAGCTTAAATGGAGGACACATTGAATTAAAAACATTTGACTTGCACTTAATTTTTCTGTATATAAAAAAAAGAAGTATAATTATTAATTAAAATTTTCGCAATTAAGATATTATTATCAACTTTTTATTCAAGCTCTTCAGACTTATCTATTGAAATGTGTAGATATTATACACGTTTTAAATGTAATATTGTCGAACCGCATTTTTACAATAGTTGTATTTCTTTAAATATATCTAATAAAATAAAACTACACAATAAGACTATAGTGTTATATTGATAGAAAGTAGACAGTCTTCTGCGTAGAAAGGATAATTTAAATTTGGCGGGCTTACCAGTGCCGCGCGACATATTTATATCACGTGATCTTCATCGATCCAATGGCTGAGCGCGTCTCGGGTCCATTCAACTCGGTTTCGGGCAGCGCCGGGGAGGGACACTTCACAACACCGAGTCTATTCATACATAGGAAATATTTATATATCGCTGTCCCTCTCGCTCGTATTGAGAAATAATTAAATGAATGGTGAACGAGCGAAATAGGAATATGTTCGAGTGGAAATTATTATGAGCCAGGCCAGGCCAGTCGCCATGTAGAATTTTTTGGTGTGGGTGTTTTGTCTCGGATTGTCAAACGCTTCGATGATTATTATTTTTAAGTGGACGTGATAATTCGTGCAAATCCCTATTTATCTATGTCTATGGTGGTATTTGTGCATCGCGGTGGACATATTTCTTTGTGATCGTGAACAATTTATGTGCAGTGAGGGCGAATAATAATTTGGTGGGGGGCTGCTAAAATACTACGATAGGATAGTAACAACGTTTTACAACTGGAGAAGTGTCGTTCGGGCGCTCATAAAATTTGTGATCTCGGCGCCGAGCATTCAGACTTCCATTTTGTTTTATTATGTGGTTCAGTTGTTTACAGTGTGCGTCGCGCTCGCCACAATGGAAAGCGACGGTAAGTTGAGCAGTCGGTGGATTGTATATAAGTAAAGGTTGTCTGCGCATGTAGGGACGACGAGTACACGATGGTAACGTTGCATCAGTGAATAAGTAATGGTATTCGATCTCCGAGCAGAGCGGCGCAGTCGTGGTGGCGGAACACACGGCACGTCCGTCATTAGTCATAGGCATAATAGTGCACGCGCCAACTCGACGTGTTGCCGTGTCGCTGTGTAACGCAAGTGCGGGCTAATTGATTTCGGTTCCAATCTAAGCATGCGCCTACCGTATGTAACCTGCCTACGAACGTCGCCCGCGTCCATATCGCGCTTATCAGCTGATTACACTACATAAATGCACTAGCAGCCTTGCACCATGATGTTTATAAATATTCGTGCACTGACCACGGAGTGCACTAATTGCCGTAATCGATTTCTGTGAGTGTTACCTTTTGCTTTATTAAAACCATGCCACTTTACATTCTATTAGAAATTATGTAGAACATTATTGGTTTATCTTAAAATAAGGTTAAGTTTTAACCACCTAATACTAACATTAACTATTCCTTTGGTAAACAAGCAATAAAAATGATATATATTTATTAATATTGCATTACAATTGCAATTATACATATCATAAGTAGCTATTTTTATATTATAAAGAGTTAAGTGACAAAACTGTATATTTTGTTTACAGAGATAAGAAATAGTGATACATTTACATAGCAAAGTTTATTGTACAAACAACATTATACTACCTTGTTATTTTTAGTACCAATTTCAATGTTTCTATTTTGTTACAAGAGCATAACTGTTTTTGGTAGATTATGTTTAATTATTTTACCAAAAGGCTATTATTGAACTATATTAGAGTAATATAATTTCTATTTCTTATGAAGGTGTTTTCAATTTGTGTCAGATAAGTAGTCTTCTAACAGTAAATAGCAAACTATAAAGAAACTTTTGTTTCACAAGTGACATGTAAAAATAATAGGGATTTTTAGTACAAGAAGCTTTCTGTAGAATAGTACCATAAATTTTCAAAAAAGTACAATTATCAAATTTTGTATTTATCTGTTACATACTATAAATGTTGTTCAAACATCAATTTCCTATTGCATATTTAAAAAAAATATAAACTTTTGGTCACTGTCTCCGAACCTTTCATTACTTTTGAAATACTACCATCAGGTTTTCAAGTAAACCAATGACTTTGTCTTTACATCGAATTATTTTATTTACATGGAATGTTAACATTGACCAAAAATTACAAATAGTTTTTACCCATTAATCAGAACAAATTATAAGTTTTTCTAGTTATGACCTCACTTAAGATTTAGATATTTTTTGTATTAACCTGTCAATGCTTTCATATAATTAGTCTACTTTATATACAAAGCAAATATAGGTAATGTAGACAACAAAATACTTTATGTATTTATATAAATAAATATATATATATATATATATATATATATATATATATATATATATATATATATATATATATATATATATATATATATATATATATATATATATAAATACCCTTTTCTTCATATGATTAAAACAAGATGAAAAGAATATTATATGCTTCATGGTTATTGTACAACTTATCTGTTTATAGTAACACTTTATTAGTATTGCTATTTAAATGGGATAGTATCATAGATACTTACTGTCCAACAGTTTAATGTCTAGTGTTGCAATATTTTTTACTATTTTCTTTCTTAGTTTATTTTAATTAGTTATATAAAAATATTAATAATACAAATAGGTATATAGTAAACTGAATGATAATATATTTTTACAAAACGGGAAAAACATGCTTAGTAGTTATATTGTTAATTAATATCTATTTTTGGATTATCAAATGCTAATACCACAAACGGGAAATCAATAGATAATCAATTAATTATATTCCCATTTATTTGCATATGTTAGAGTGAAAATAAAAAGCAATGGGCAAAATCAAAATGACAATTGCTACACAGTTATAATTTTATGTGAGAATACACTTGCTCATTTTTAGTTATGAAAAATTAAAAGCAATATACACGTTTTTTCCCCGTTGATGTGTTAAAACATCGTAATAAAAAATAATTTCTTTTATATATACAGTTGACGCTTATAAACAATATTAAATGTAATAGATATTTATAAAATTTGCATCGACATTCTTTTGTGTATTTTATATTAGAAGTTACCGACGTGTAATTAAGAGAATACAACATCACTAAGGTCTACAGTACAAACGGTGTCAGCCGCGAGCAGCCTGGTTCGCCATATGCCCACGTTTCGGGTTTCCCGGATTTCAACTCCGCTATAAGTCTTCCGTTCACATCTTCTTACCAATTTTACATTTTTATGATTTCCTAATGGCAAGGAAAAACACTAAAACTATTCGATTAAGGAATTAATAAAACTTCGCTCCGCTGTCAAATTATGTGAAAAAATGTGATAAATATATATAATACCAATTTGAGATACTTATTTTTAATATTTGTTTTACCACTTAACTCTTAATTAGCGTATCGAATTTCCAAAGTTATCCAAATTTGAAAAACTTAAAACTATAGTTAAACAAAACTACAATGTAATACACTGTATTTAGCCATTTATTTAATGTAACGTTCATTATATCCCATGATGTAGGTATTCGAGCAGTAGCTTAGCGAGGATTCATAATCACGTATCCACTTTATCAAGGTCAGTCCAACGCGTAATGGACATGTCGGAACACGTTTTGGTGAACCGAAGTAAATCCCATTCAATGAATCATATTAGATAAGCATCTAAACTGATGCAATTTGTTAGTTTTTATGAAAGTACTGGCCAAAATATATTATAGTCAAGCCTATGTACGTTGTTTGCTAATTTATTTTTTACTTTATGTATTTTATTGGTTATAAAATATATATGATGTTTAAAACTGTTAATTAAACCTTGCATCATAATCCCATTAAATTAGTTTTAATCTTTTATAATGTAGGGAAAATTCTATTTTATTTATGAATAAATTTAAGTAAGTAATATTATAGAATAAAGATAACGGCTGCGGCATGTTAATTAGTACACAAGTAGTTGTAAGTGCTAACGAATCGAAGATCAAACTATCTATGTCATTAGAAAACGTCAATGGCTAATACATTATACGAGTGATAAGTGATAACGTTCTAATTACGTTCAGTTGCTTGATTAAACGTATTTAGTAGGTAAATATTTAAAATGACTTGTTATTGGTTATAGTTCGAAGAAGCAGTGGAATAGTCTAACAGTAAATAAGATTGTCGCGGGTTCGATATCCGTTCGGAGTTGATTATATCTACTCTGGTAATACGAAATGCAGCATTGAGTTTTGCCACTCAACACGCAATGTCTCAATTTCGGGTATAAAACAAAGTGTGTTGTCACTACTTTCTCTCTGGCTATCTTGCAATTCATGAAAAGCCCGAAGCAGCTTTTTTATTTTTACATTCTCTGATTGAACGTTCTTTTTAGAATTAATTGCATGTTATTGATCCACGCTAAATATATTTGAAATGAAACTAAAATAGGTAGGAAGATATTTCTTACTGTGACCAAAATTGTTATCATTTGATATACCATATTTATATATATATATATATATATATATATATATATATATATATATATATATTACTTTTAACCTTTAAAAATATAATGTATGTTATGAATAACGAAATTTATATATTTGTTGGAATTTTCTATTTATCATGTTTTGTTATTAAATTAACGTTACATTGTTTCTAAAGAAACAACCTAAGTCAATCATTATTCCAAATAAATTGGAATTGTCTTTTGTTTTAAAAGTTTCATACGCAGTACTGAATTGAAGATTAATGTCCATTAAGGGTTAGTTTAAAAGAAAGCCTTAATATATCTACTTAAATGAAATGGCTTTTATGAATAGTATGGTCGTATTAGGTTGTACCCACCCATACAGACATAGTTACATTTTTTTTCACATACGAGCGTTGCCCGCGGCTTCGCGTAGAATTCAACGTCTCTGGATCTTTATTTTATACTTTTAAAATAAAAGGGACCTTTTCGCAGCCAAAAAGACAAAAAATATATGGATCCATTAAGTAAAAAAGCAGTTATATTAATGTTACAAACAGACAGTCAACTTTTATGTATAGGTATAGATATAATGGTGCTCACAGAAATTTACTTATTTAGTAACTACTAACTGTTGGTATTAAATTTTGCAATATAAAAATAATTGTAGAAAAAATAATTCATAAATTACTTAATCTAAATTTTATTTAGCATCATATGTTTGACAATGTTAATTGTAACTAAATCAAAACACAATGCAATTGAGACTAATCAAATGCATCTTAAATTTATTTCATTAATGATCTCTAAATAAAACTAATCTTGTTCCGCCTTAGCGCTATTTAGGTCGCAGTGTCGGTAATGATAGCACGATACCAAGATAATAATCATCTGACAACCCTCCACTCCGCGATAATCGGCTTTACTGGATATTTTAGAAGTCATTTTAAATAAACAGTGGTTGTTGGAAATTTGATAGGTCCTGAAAAAGAAATTTAAATTGATTATTAATTATAAAATGAATATAATATTTATTATAATAAAATAATAGTTGTTAAGATGATGCAACGTTGCGACGATCATTTACATTAAAATATAGAAGATAGCTTCTTAACTAGAATGAAAAATGCACTTTGAAAACATAAAACTTATATCTTTTGAGTGGAATGTCTGATTTTAATAATTTAAAAAGTATTTTACCGGTATTGAAATTATCTTTATTTAAATGAGGTAAGGTTTAATACAGAGATATTAATAGTGTGATTTGATTCGTGTAGCCCTTTTTTCGATTTTTAAAATGTAAAAACGTAGTTATGGTGACATAACTACAGTAGTTGGACATATGGTAGAACGCGAAATTTTTCGTAGCTATTGATACGAGCTATAATACTATAGAACATTTTTTTTGTTCTAACATCAATCATTTTTGCAGAACACGCTATGATAGATTTTTATAGCTACTTTTTTCACACTTGGCTTACGTTATTGCACTTTTATTAGAGATACTTATTTTTTTGAAAATGTCATATAGCCTATGTTACTCAGTGAAGATGCAGCTTTTTAATGGTGCTAGAATTTTAGAATCAGCCCAGTAGTTTTTGCGTGAAAACGCGACAAACATACAAATGTTTCCTGTTTTTAATATTAGTATAGAGTATAGAAGTATAGATATCTGACTGAAGAAATATATAAACATAATAAACTTTTTTATATTTTGAAAATTAAATATGTTTATAAGTTTGTTTAAGCAGGTATCCAACATATTAGAACGTTCAGTAAAACCTATAATAATAATTTAATAATCTGAAATTATTATAATAATTATTGGAATAGCAATTATTAAAAGTGTATTCATATTTATTCTTAGATATTAATCAGTCTGGATACAGACACAACTAAACTTTTTATGTTTCCCTAATATTTTGATAAAAATTACTGAATATCAGAGGAAAAAAATAACTAATACATTATTTGTACGTGCATACAATTGATTACAAAACCTTCATTTAGGATTTATATCAAATATAAGAATTTAATGTAATAAATAATATTATATATCAATACTTATTCAGTCAATGTTAATTGCAAAATAACATTTTAGCTTATATTCATTAATTTATATTAAACCTTAATTATAAAATCTTTGTTTTTCGCTATTTTTACACATTTTAAATGAAACTATTTTGAACAGATTAATCGGTTAATTTTAGTATCCAAAAATATATTTTTGGAATCTTGACGTTTCGAACACATTACAGTATAATGTGTCACATATGATATGTCACACATAATATGTCACACATAATATGTCACGCATAATGTGTCACAGATAGACTGAGAGACTGAGGTGACAAGTCTCTCCAAACATCATGACAAACCTCCGTAGCGGTTATGATTCCAAAAATGTATTTTCGAATACTAAAATATACGCAATAAATCCGTTCAGTTTCATTAAAACCTTAATTAAATTGTAATGCTTATAATACTTCTGAATATTACATAACAATCTTCCCTAAATTACGTAAATTACAAAATTACTTTTATTTGAGTTCCCTTTTGTTGCTAAATGTATATAAAATTTGAATTACTTCAGGTGTTTGTGCGCAATGAGTGATCCGTGGTAGCGGCAGGCGGTGATGCAGCGGGCTCACGCGGGCGGCGCTCTGCAGCCGCAGCCCTCCGCCCCGCGGCCGCACTACCGCTCTCAAGCGCATCTATACCCGGATATAGACGACCAGGTATTAATGTACTTAAGTTTATGTATCTATACTGAAATATATTTTTTCTCTATACGATTTGATTCGAATCTATAGTGACGCAGTGGAACACGCCTACTCGGGTTCTGTGTCACGTTAGTCGCGTTTCACTCAGCGGAAAGATTATATTTAATATTATTTTCGTTTCTCCACTATAGTAAGACACATCTTGGCGTTGAGATCCGCTACAGATTAATCAACGATTAATCGGTAATATTCAAAGTATACTTTTATAATTTACAAATATTTTAGTAATTATCACGCTTCCGCGCTTTATCTCTATAATAGGGTGTCAGAGACAACCTAGTGTCAACATGAACTGCAGGCCGTGCTTTGACTATGAGAGTGGAGATATAAATAATTCAAAATATAATCATCCTTCGAGTGGGAATCGAACCAGTCACGTTTACAGTCTGACACCGTCCCACAAATTATTATTATTACTTTAAGGACAATATTTATTAATAATAGTCCTAAATGGAGTCTATCAATATATATATCATATTTAGTTATAATCTAAATATATTTAATTTTCCGCTTGTGTATAATATTAGTTTAGTTGGTGATGTGAGTGCGGCAAGTACTATGCCGCAACCTCTACACTTGCCTAGTGCATCGATTCTGATTAAATATTTATATACTACACCTTGTATGGCATTGTTTTAATCGATTTCAAAGTGACAAATGTTTTTCATAATATTTATATCGTCCAGTACCTATTTACCTTAGTACTAGTTAGTTATAGAATCCATAGAAAATTTACTAATTCATGGTACGTTAAATTATTACATTACATTACCCTTTTATTAATTAAAGTTTATAATATTATAGCAAAGTTGTGAATTAAAAACTAATTTTGTTTGTCTAGATTCCGGCATCAGTAATTAGCAGTGTAGGGACAGTAAGCCTGTCCCAATCCACAACAAATCCTACGCCAATCACAATGGCAAATCCAACGAATCCAGGCAACGCCAGTAGCAACTCGCAAGCGTCACAACAAACACCCACGCAGGCGCCAGTTCGAAATCTACCAAAGAAACGTAAATTTGATCCCTCGGAGCTGGAGGAAATCGAGAGAAACTGCACAAACAGTATCTCTGAGAGGAATTGCATTAATGTTTCTAACACTGTTCCACCCCCTGTGGAATATACACCGCCCACGTATGCGCCAGTGCTTCAGCCATCGCCGATAGTGTCGCGCTCGTCTCCATCCTACAGTCTGCATTACCCAAACATAGATTTGTCATCATGGCGGGACCATCGAGTGCTAGCGAAGCAGCGTGGTGTCTATATACCAGGTGTTATACGTCAGGCGGACGGCTGTAAAGTGATAGTGGAATTAGATGGACAAGAAAATGAACCAATTGAGTACAGTGATATATTCGGTGTGAACAGATACGACGTGATCAGTGATGCGAGTCCTCAAATCGATCAGTTGTCGCGCGTGATTGGTTCCACATGTGTTTTTAGGACTACTGACCCCAGCCGGGAAAATGTGCATAATGTGTTTGTTGAAGGTTCCCTCTACGAAGTGAACAAGTCACCTATTAAGATTCGTATTAAGGTAAGAATTTAGGAGATTTTTCTTTCATTTTGTTCAAATTAATACTAATTTTAGAACGTGAAAACATAATACGTACAGTTTCTTAGACATTGTCCTTACATACATTTAGTTACAAACTGGTTAAAAAGGAATCATAAAGGGCACTTAAATTTTCATTTAAAAGTCACAATAAATTATAAATCTTAATTACTGATTATCATAATCAGAATAGGTACTTTATGTTTTCAGGCACTCATTAAAAGCTTACAATATATAGTTTTTATAAAATCCGTTTTTTCTCTTGTACAGAAAGATACTTTTGTTTTTTATTGTATACGTGAGACTAGATATAATATTTCTAGCCGTTACTATTTCAATAACTCAATTAATTGTAACGAACGCGGAAGGAATTGTCAATCACGTCTAATCTGTTACGAGACCCTGGTTTTCGATAAAGCTGTATCACAAAATATAAAATACAGTATTCCATTAGCATTCGGTAATAATGTATTAAAAGATAAAAAATATATAAATTCATTTCCTTAGTTTTGGGTATACATCTAGATAACTAGTAGTTTAGATAATTTTGTCTAGTTAAATGTATTAGTCTTGTTGAAGTGCAATTGAGATTCGTTCAGATGTACATTTGAATCCTATACCGTAGATGTTTACATCAAATGCATATGTTTGTACTGCAAAATTCAGAATATTCATAAAATGAGTGCCCAAACTTTTACATGTTGTGTTGCTCAAATTTTTAAATATTTACGTGAGAATTCGTACACTGCGTTAGGTGGTAACTAAAAACTACCTTGTAAGGCTCACTCGCAATATCAACTTTTATTTTTTAAAATTATAGATAAATGCGTTACCCATTCATATACCACTATATATATTTATATTGCTGAAGTTATATATTTTTTGAACATTTTGTTCACAAAGTGTGGGCTCTAGACCATTGACACTTTTAAGATCATTATTATCACAACTATTTAATTTATAATACGTTTTTTCATAAAACAGCTCCGTTTTCAATAACGAATATAGTTATTAATGATGAGTCACTTACCGGCTCTATCTCAATTGCATGGTATTGGCTTCTTCACAGTTGTTTCACCGTATGAGTAAACCTTAAATATGTTTTAACACATTCTTACGCGAATTATGTATGGATGAATACAATAAATGTCACATGATACAAGATATTTTGTATATAAAATTTTAAATGGAGGTGAAGCTTTTTTGTAACTTTAGCTCGTCGTGTCTAAATTAAGAGTCACAGATATTTTCAATTTGATATATTTTTTTATTTACTATTAATGCGTTTTAAGAGTTGAATGGGTCCATTTAATACGAAATTACAATGTCGGATATTTTGCTATTATTATATTGTGACTGTTTCAGATTGAAGGTCGTTGTATTCATTAAAATTACTACGAAAATATTCATTAATGTATGATTTGATAGATTAATTTCTGATACTTTGTATAGCACATTCCTAAATGGCAGTACGATATTTACTTTGTTTAATTTCATCTTTACATTTTATCAGACTTACTTTAATTTTCTAAGTTTTAGTTTATAAGTGTAGATGTTTTAGATATTTTTTTTTTACTTTTAGGTGACAGACGGTGATAATGCTTGCAAGGATATAGTGAGCGTTAATCGGGCGGATGTTCGCTTATTGCAACCGCCTTGGGCAGACGAGCTTGAGGACGCGGGGTCGCAGGCGTCGCCCGCTCCCTTGCCGCATATGCACATGCACCATACGTCTTCTGTGCCTGTAAGTTGTTAGCTTTTTAGGATAAAGACATACAATTAAATTTTGGAATGGTGTTCGAATATAAAATATTACTTTTCACAAAAAAAAATGATTATGATGTAAATAAACACTCAAGACATAAAGGACATAATAAGTGTAACTGAAGTTAAACTATGTTTTGTCGTATTCCTTTTAGTACTTTCAATTTTTAGGTTAATTTAAAACAAACAAAAAACGTTCACATTTTGACACATCAATGCAATAATAATTCACAGTCTAATTTTTGACAGCTTGTTATGTTGGAAGTATTTCTATATGTTATATTGTGTAAAACAAAATTTCTTAAAACTAAAGAGTTAAATTCTACGGAGAATTTAAAATATGTATCCTCTGTTCCTCATCAATTGACTCATAGTGAACTGCGTCCCACGCTTCATTTATTAACTATAGACACGTTTATATTTTATATTTTAAGATTATTTCTTTTTTTTTTCATATCATATTAATATTGAATGACTTATAAGTAGTAAATTTGCTTGTTTTCATCAAATAAATGTGTATGACTTTTAATATAAAATTATTAAATTTTTAATGATAACTTCACTCTGTAATAAATGTATGTATATGATAAAAAACCTAACCTAGAAGTACCTAAAAGTAAATTAGCAATATTTTTAACTGTACGTACGGGACTTATAATCTATTTTTTTCTAAAACTTAGAATTGATCATAATTAATATGTAACATTTCTATTTATATGAAATATTTAAATTAAATACAAATGAAGTCATCAGTGCAGAATATTTACCAAGCGACATACCTACAAGTAAGTACTTGGTACATAACATTATAAATTAAACGAACTAAAGGGATCAAATGATCGTTTTTTAAACTTTTATTTATTACATTACTGTTTAAGAATAACAAAAAACTCTGTATTGTAAATTCTAAGAAAAATTAAAAATAGTAGGTAGAGGTTCAGTGTTAAGTATAATATTTTAAATATTTTCATGTAACAGATCAGAGTGTCTTTTCACTAGGTGCTTTCTGTATACCCTGTGCTATGTGGTATGAAAGCTTGTAAAAAATAAATTTAAAAAATACAAAATTTTCTTTTAATAACGTGGCACAGTCAGAAAGGGTATGTCTGTTAATGCGACTGCTTGCAGGTTCGATTCCCAGTCGGAGTAGAGATTATAATTTAAATATACTTTCATTGCTTCGCTCTTGGAAGACAAAGCGCGGCGCTGATTTCACTACTCAATACTTAATGCGGGATTAAACGTGAAACTGTTTTTCTTTTATTCTAATAATGTAACTTATGATTTTTTTTCAGTACACAATGGGTGATCACTTCGCCACTTCGTCCCCGATGCCGGGCGTCGGTCAAGTGGCCGTGGGAGCTTTGTCGAATGGTTCTAGGTTCGATGACTACGGTGAAAGTGATGACGATTTACATAGTGAAAATATTATGTTTTTGGGAGAACCATCGCATATTGGTAAATTTTTGACAAATAAATTTAAGATCATATCACCGTGCCTAATCGACCTTGAGTTATAAATGTATAATGGCTATATAATAACTTTAAGAAAACATGTTATAATTTATTTATAAAAAAAAGTTTTATTATAAATATAACAAAGTTAAATTAAAGAGACATCTATTTTAAATGAACTGACTATATTAAAGGATTGCTCACAGTCACAGATAGACAAAAACCTACTTTAAAGTGTTTGAAACTTTAGATTTTCAAAAATACAGTTTCGAATACTAATTAATTCGTTATATATAAGATGTTTGATTTTTGGCATAAAAATCACGAAAATCAAACTTCTTATTAAAACAGATGATTATGTACTTTAAAAGCACTCTTCGTCTCTACACGCTTTGATATACACAGATTAATCAGACAGCTCTGACTGGTATATTTTATGTTTTGATAAAAATAACTTATTATACAGATAAAACAATGACAATTTTTGTTGTTTTGATTAAAATTTATATTATCGGTTAGAGAAATATATTTTTGACTAAATATAAGTCAAGTATAAGTGTATTCATATTATTATTTTATAGATTATCTTGATTTTATTTTTAAATCTTTACCATAAAAGATAAACGATTCAAACTACAATAATACAGATATGATATATAATCTTTTCTACGTAACACCAGTTTAAAAGGAAATACATATTAACAATACTTTATTTTGAATTATTATTTGTTTCTAACGTTTTTTTTTCTTGTACAGATTGTAGTAATAGTAAACGAAGCAGTCTTCAAAGTCGGGGTAGTACTTCTAGTTTGATTGAAGGCAGCCTTACACCACGATCTCAAGCACCTACCCCAAGGTTAGCATGTTAATATAAATATGATATAATAATATTAATAAAATTAATATACTATAGAAAATTATGATGTCTAGGAATTTATATTCCCTACTTCACTAAGAATAACTCACACTGTAGTAGTAATGGCTTGTAAATCTCCTAATCCTAAGAAAGAAATTGTTGTTTAGATATAAGATTACCCTTTGTGCCTTACATATATGTTTTTTTAAATATTTTAATATGAGTTTTGTTGTACAGTAAAGAATAAATAAATAAATAAATTATTAAAAAGTAAAATTACTTAGTTTTAGATATAATAACAAACAATACCGTTTATTTTAATTTATATCAAACAGATCACAAGCGACTACACCACATAAATACAAGAAAGGCGACGTCGTATCGACGCCCACAGGTATTCGTAAGAAGTATAACGGCAAGCAATGGCGTCGCCTCTGTTCAAAGGACGGCTGTACAAAGGAAAGTCAGCGAAGAGGTTATTGTTCACGTCATCTGTCTTTAAGAAGTGTTGGACGATCATCTAATACGCCGTTGGCACAACATACTCAACAGCAAAGGTATTTTAGTGATTTATATAAGCGGGTGTTAAATACTTTTTTAAGGATTTTTTTGGGTGCTTTGAGACGTTGTACAGTATCTCTTCGGGTGAATAAGAGCCTATTTTGTGTATTAAAGCTATATTAATATGTGGATAAATCAATTATCTATATTTTTCAAGTTACAAAGGTTAGATTTTGTTTTCATGTTATTTTTAATGTCAAGATATTGTGTATTCCTTATGCGTTACTAAGCAAAAAATAATAATAAGTTTCTCAAGCGGAAATCGAACTCAGAATCTGTTACAGTCAAGCGCTGTCTCACTGTTCTACGATGCCCTCAATTTATTTTTTGTATTACATCTTACAATATATAATATTCTTCTTATATATATATAATATTATTTTTTGTGTAATTTGTAAATACAGAAGTAGCAGCAAATCGCTATCATCCAACGGCACGGGGGTGGAGGGAGACGAGACGTCCCGCGAGTCGGACACGACGCCGCCCAGCTACCGCGTGGCGGGACGCTTCGACCCCGATGAGACTGAAGCTGCTAATATGTTGGGTAAGATATTTTAATACCTTTTATATTGTCTATAATCTATGGTAAAAACGTTTATAATTATATTAAGTTGGCTATATTTATACTATTTATACATTGATGTGTGAAGCGATAACTTTGTACGAAAATTACGTGAATGGAGATGTATGAAATTTGGCACAGGCACAGTTTTTACAGAAAAGAAGTGCATAAGGCTAATATACATATTTTAAACAATATAGAAAATATATTATATAAAAGGAACAAAGTTTCACTAGAAAAATTTTCATATGATGTATATAAAAGTTGCTGAGGCAACGCGTAGTTTGGGCGTCATTGAGATGAAGATTTATTTACTTTCACTATAACATAGGCTTTTTAGTTGTAATTTAAATATTGTTGTTAAGAAGTGATATTTTAAGATTTTATCAAGAATATTTTTAATTTATAGAACGTAAGTTGCTCTGTTTGAATTTACTTCTAAACAAAAGGATACTCTGTTTTACTACTTTTGATCCTCGATCGACTTGAAATAACAAATTATTTGATTAAATTATTTCTCTCAGAAAGAAATAAAATTTGATTTGTTTACACATTAAAATATTTTTTTGAATAATAACATTATTTTTAATGAATATAAAATAATGTATAATGTGTATTATATATGTTATGTAGTTTATCTATTATGCATATTGTTCACCTCCAACCTAGTTCCTTTCTTTAACTTCCAATGCCTTAAGATTGCCTGGAAGAGATCGCCGTTGTAGCGATAAGGTAGCTTCTTGTACGGCTTAATCGTTATTAATATTAACGCGCGGGTCGTTGCGCGCAGTGTCGCTGGGCAGCTCGCGCTCGGGCAGCCCGGGCGCGTCGCCGGTGGGCGGGTCGCCGGTGCTGCGCGGCAACGTGTTCGTGCCCATCTCGTCGCCGCAGCCGCCGCACGCGCCCCACGCGCCGCACGCGCCGCACGCGCCGCGCCAGCCCGAGCGCCACGCCGTCTACCATCACAACCTCATCAGGTAACTGTACTACGCTACTTGCAGACCCGATGTCGATCTCGTCGGAAAATATTCATATCAATAAAATATATTATCAACTGTCAGACGCAATATATTTCAAGGGATTTTGCTATAAATATGATAAGTGACACAAAAATTGTTTGTATGTCTCTATTTCACAATTTATAAATTCAAGCTTGCATACAAAAGAACATTTTAAGTAATGATGTCAAGGTATATAATAGATTCACAGTTACTTTAATAAATCATGCTCGCCATGAAAAAGGTTGTGCTTTTTTTGAAAGTTAATCTTCTAAAATATTATTGATTACATATACAATACAAACATATTCATATTTTTAACAGGCCTGAGTCTCTTCGGCCCGCACGAGTTAATTCACCCGTGGGGAGTGTCGCCACCAGTGTTATAAGAGTATCACCAGCACCAAACAATTATCATTATCAGGTAGTGTTGATAATTATATTTTAACGTAAAAAAACTCAGTGACACCATCTGAAACGTTGTGTTGTGTCTCTCTGGAGAGTTTGTTTCGTTTTCGGGCGGAAAGCAGTCAACGGAGTGTCTTGACACTTGATCGTCCCTGATTACCCTGATAAAGCGTGAACCTGCTTTATTAAAGATTAAAAATTAATATTACTTATTTATTTATTATTTATTACATTGTTTCACAAAAATAATAAACTACTTTAATTTTCAGATTGACAATCGCAATGGACCTACCAGCGTGCAATCCAGTCATTCTAACGTCATAGGACTGCACACATCCGGTCTAAATATACAAAGTGGTATACAGCAGAACTTACCACCGACGACTTTGCAGTCGTCTCTCAACTTATCATCAAACATTTCAATCATAAATAACATGAATCAAAACATACAAACCACCACAGCGAACACTCGGAAAGATGACGTACCACACAACTTAGTGGTACACAGAATGCCTACAAACGGTATTGACATGGATCTGTATAGAACACCGTTGCGCAGAAATGGCATAGATCAATACAGAACAGAAGTGGCATCACCGGTTAACAATGAAAATTTTGTCAATAGAAGAGTCTCGGAGTACGAAGATGAGGAAACAGTGCCTCAGGATCATACACGTGGGTTGGGAATGGAACCCAGGGGCTTAGAGCTCTCCGAGGCTCGTTTGGATGACAAGAGGCTAGTGAAACCGGCGCCCATTCAAGCGAGACTCGTGTCGGTGTTGGATACCGATGTGAAGGAGGCGGTGCCGCGTTTCTATGTGATACCGCAGAAAACTTTGGAAAAAAAAACCGTTGTCGTGATAAAAAACGAACCGACTGATGCTGTGGTGAGTTGAGAAGCTTTTGTTAGATGAAATACCAATATTGAGTTGAAAATATTAGAAAGTTTTCTGTTTAAATTAATATTTACTTGAGTGAATTTTCATCTAAAGTATCATATCCAAAGTATTTTTTATAAATAAAATAATTTTTACCGCCTTAATCTCATATACATATATTAGGTAGGTATTCGAAAATACATTTTAATTGATCCGATGTTCTCTGTACTACAATAATCCATGGACACAAGTACAATCTATGTAGTCTATTGAATTTACGTTAATTAACGTAATGTTTGGTTCTCTAAAATTTTAGTTAAAATATATGAAAAATCGCAAAACAATAATTTCTCTTTGTTTTTGTAAGTTTCGATAAAATATATGTAATCTGTGTGCAAGAAATTATTTTTCTTTATAAATTCATTTACGGTATTAAAGTAAACACATGTTAAACAGATGGAGCATAAACAGCATCAGATGTCACAACAAATAAATAACAACAATGAACCAGAACCCGATCACCGTAACATGGATAATGGTGATCATGTATGTCGATTTTTATATTTTATATCTTACGTCCTATGGACTTTCTAAACATAAATTATAAACTTAATAATATGTAATTGGCCATTGTGGTATAATTAAATTTAAATGGTAAGTCATATCTATCTAAACGCTATGTCTCAAAAATGGACAATGTAATGGTAAATAGTTGTTCTTTCCGTCCACCCTAGGTACTATATAACAATAATTAGCCTTTATTATATCCATGACACCTCCATACATACATTTACACATACACACATTCACATATACACATATATAAATACATACAAATGTATCATGGCCAGGAGGCAAATCCACTCCTCCTCTCCTCTCTCTTCTCATCCTCTAAGTGCCTCCATTTTCTCTATCTTTTACTATGTATCCAGCTTGTTCCTGCTTATTTTTCAATCTCGTCATTCTAACGAGTTTTTGGTCTGCCTTGTTGTCATTTGCTGGGAATATGCCATTCGGCGAAGCAATTTGGTCATCCGTCTCTAGAGTAGCGGGCAACATGTCCAGCCCATATCTACACTTCAGATGTAATGTGTGTTGTAATACATCTAATACTTGGGTTTTGTCTTGTTGCTATTTTGTTTTTCTGTGATTTTTATCTAAGGATGCCCCTCTCCCTAGTCCGCTGGCACACTCGAATTTTTAACATAGCTTTATTATTAAAGACCCATGTTTGTGCTCCGTATGATAGGCAGGGTGTATACAGGAGTCTATAACTTTTTTCTTTACAGACATTGATAGTGTTGATTTCAAAATTTCATTCAGGCTCCTGTATTTTTTCCAGGTTAAGTTAATTTGGCTATTGGGTTCGTCCATATGCCTTGATTTTTTAAAGGATATTTGTTTCCCGAGATAGATATAGTTCTCTACATGTTCAATAGGTTTTTGGTTTATTTGAATCGTGATTTTCTTGCCGTTGGTAAATGACCTTTGTTTTTGAGGTGTTAAGCAGTAGGCCAGTATTTTCACTAGCGTCGTTTAGTTCTAT
Organism: Dryadula phaetusa; assembly: GCA_032432895.1. Lineage (NCBI taxonomy): Eukaryota > Metazoa > Arthropoda > Insecta > Lepidoptera > Nymphalidae > Dryadula > Dryadula phaetusa. The sequence continues at coordinate 6,055,702 of JAOYRS010000064.1, forward strand.
CAGCATCTAGTTGCTAATGTATGCCTATGTACTATGCATGTAAAAAAATATTTGCTTTATTTTGCTTAAAACAACTGTTTAAACTCACATAAATATCGAATATTAGCGTGGTAACAATAAATATTCTTAATTAATTTTAAAGTGAAAATATTTTTTTTATATTAATAAAGTGTGTATTTGCAGGTGAACAATGTAAACAGCGCTGTGATAGTAACACCGAATAAGTTGCTGCCGGTGTTGCCAGCGCCATCACATGCTACCATTATAGGTAAGTCTCAGTATACAGAAGTGTAATAATTTTATTTTCATAAAATTATATGGAAGAAAACAATTTATGACGAAACATCCAAGGAATTTTAAAGAAACTTATTTCAGAAATATACTAAGGAAAAATGATTTTAATTTTGTATAAATAAAAATTTAAAAATATTTGTGACAGGACAATAAAATATTTTCTGTTATTTAGCGTTGGTCGCGTAACAATAATAAATAATATTTTTTTATTATTCACCTAGAAATGCAAAAATACATAATTAAAGCGATATCACTTCAACGCAACAAATTTATCGTATCGTCTGTACGTATTATTTCTAGTAATATTGCCAAATATGAATATTTTATACGAGAGCCCGTTAAAGTTTGTGTTGTTAATATTTTTAATTGTTAATGTACGGATGCGGTTAACAAATAACAACACACTATTAATATGTATGTTTATAAGTTTACAAACATTGAAGGAAACTACAATGATTATATTTTTTTTTAAGAGCTTGGCATGTGAAAAGACAAAAATGAACATACGACAATGTTAATACATAGTTACATAATTATTCATTACATCCTGTAAAAGTTAGCTAGATTTTAATGTAAATTTTTCTGTTTCTTAATTTAATGATTTTAAAAAATGTAAAAATATTAAAAATACGTATAACACAAAAATCCCTAAAGAATCAAGCGCTATCCAAAATTTCAAGACTTTATCGCTTCAAAGTAAAATTTTAATAGGAACACTGAAAATAATAGATACTTGCACAATGTTACATCGGTGGGACGGATAGGATACGTGACGTCCACTTCGAAAATTTTATTGAAGACAAAATCATAATTGAATTTCAAAATTATGACTATGGTGACGGCCAAGATCTTGCCTGTGTTCCTCTTCTTGTTTATAGATAAAACTATTTTATTTATACCTTAATATTTACGTACAGGGTTCAGACTATGAAACTAAACAACTTTTCTTGATGAACGTGGTCGATTTCGTTAATTTCGTGGTTATTTTTTTTTACTTTTCGACCATCGACATGTTTCTTTGGAAATGTTATTTACTTTCATGGCCTGGACTAACTTTTTTAATTTGGCAGGAGGTTCAAAAATAACCTTGTAATATTACATAGGTACTTATCGTGCATATTGACATTTTTTATATATCTAGTGCAACAACGAGTTTCACACATAATACTCCCACACCATCCCGTCACATTTCGTCACAAGTGTTTTAAAACGTTATTTTTTGTACTACTAGATATTTTCTGTTTCGCATCACTGGCCCGTCTATTAGAAAGTTCCAACTAACTTGTACGTGGTAAAGTATCCCTCAATAAGTTTACAATTGCTCCAGTGTCGACGAGCGGCGTGCCCAGCGTGTTCCCGTGGACGTCGCTGGTGCCGCTGCTGCGCGCGTCGTCGCCCGCGCCCGCGTCGCCGCGCACGCCGCGCACGCCGCACACGCCGCACACGCCGCACACGCCCCACACGCCGCACACGCCCCATACACCACATATCAAGAGCGAGGATCAGATTAAGAGTGAGGGGAATGGTTAGTTCTTCCACTCTAGATAATTATAAATTACATGTGTCTTTCATTAATTTTGTAGGATTGTGTGTTGGTTTAATTTTAAAGGATGGTTTTACATGTGGTATGATATATTCCATCTAGAGTATGCCAGAGTGGCACAGGGTCTAACTGTAAAGGCTTTTGATTGTTGATTCGATTCTCATTCAGGAAAATGTTATATTTATTAGAATCAAATTGCGACACAAAGTGCTGAAGAATGTCTTGAAACTAATTTATCTTTACTATAAAAGCATGAAGCTGTTATTAATTGTTAAATATATAAATTAGATATCTCGGGTTCTTAGATTCTGTAAGTTTGTTTGTTTCATTAAGGATGGTTTTTTAATATGTAACTTATTATAACATATTATAATTTGATATATCTTAGTTTTACTTTTACAATTTATTATACACAATCAATATCTTCTTATGAGGACTTTCGTTAACGCTAACGCAATATTTTTAGATGGCGTTACACCAATGTGCACAGATGAAGATGATGAAGTATTTGAATGTGAAGACCCTAGTAATGGAGACAATAATAGACGCTCACAAAGTCTTTCCTCTCTTAATCAACCAGCTGCTGGACAGGAAAAGGTATGACACAGTACATATATATACACATTCATATATATACACATTCATATATATACACATTCATATATATTTACATTACACAATTATATTGTATATTCATTTTAGACCTAACGTGAACATGTAAACATTTTGATTTATATATTTAGATTTACGTTTAGAATGTCTAATTTCTTAACTTTTCACTATTACTTCATCTATTAAGTACAAGAAAGAAATATAAACTAAAATAAGAATAATAATAATGCATATTATGCATATTGTTTAAAATATACAAAACTCGCTCTAATTATAACTTATTGCAACCAAAATCCTTTGAAGGCTTAAATTTATATTTACTAAAGAATATGATTTTTTTAGAAGGAGCGTAGAATCCGTCGTCCAATGAACGCCTTCATGATATTCTCAAAGCGTCACCGTCAAGTTGTACACCAAATGCACCCGAATCAAGACAATCGTACCGTAAGCAAGATATTAGGAGAATGGTGGTACTCATTGAAACCGGAGGAGAAGCAAAAGTATAATGAATTGGCTAGTGAGGTTAGTTTTTATGCATATATTTTTTAAACTCTGTTTTTACACACTTTTAATTTATATAACATTTGGTCATATTTATATGATTTTGAAAAATTATTATAAACTAATGACATGACATGATGATGTTACATGTGTTGATTAAGTAAATAAAAGCAACTGTTATTTTAGTTTTAAACTCTTTTTTTGTATTTTAGTTTGAATAACTTATAATTTTAAATGATTTTTAGTTTTGTAAGTTATCTTTTCCATTAATGGTAGTAAATTTTTCAAATATAATAGCGATAATATAAAAGTTGTGTTAAAAGTATTTCTTTTATTGAATTTAACATGCTTAACAAACGTAGTGAGTATGAGATCCTCAGTCAAGGACGGTTTGTTTATATTTTCTATATGTATACTTAACAAGATTTTATTAGGCTTAATATCTTTCTATTTTAATATATATCATGTTATTCGGGTGGAATGACATTTTAAAAATAGCATGACAAAACATATAAAATCTTAAACGCAGCGCAAACGCATTCGCGGGTTCGAATTCCGCACACGTTAATACGTTTTTTTTATATAATCATATTACGTTTTATCAATATGGATAAAAGTAAAATGATGATGATCTCTGTCTGTACTCTGTCTGTGCGAAGATGTAGACTTATGAAAATGTAAATTTATCGAATTAATACTATCACATTTAACATTAGCTAGATTTATATTATTTAAATATATTTGTTTCTATTTAAAGGTGAAAGAAGCGCATTTTAAAGCGCACCCTGAATGGAAATGGTGTAACAAGGACAGACGTAAGTCGTCCAGCAGCCGCGACCCAACGGGCTCCATGCCACAGGTATTAAATACTCCTATTAGGAATAACTAGTTATAATTTGGTTATTCAACGACAGTATGTAGTGATTATAGTACAAATCTGAAAATGTTTATATTTGCAAGCATTCATTAGCATTCTTTATTTAGGCACACAGTTAATATGAATATTTTATAAAATATGAATATTGAATATTAATGTAAAATTATACTTTTGTTGTTTGTTGAAGTTGTCAAGTTTGTTGTAGTTAAATTAAACGATTTTGTCTCTATAACGGTTAGTAACACTTCTTCTGTAATTGTGAAATTACAGATAAAATGTCGGTTATGCACATAATGCAATGTTTCTGCTTGCTTATGGAAATATATTTGGCCAGAAATATTTATTAATTGATTACATATAATAACACAAAAATATAATTTCAGAGTCCCCGAACTCCGTCTGAAGGTCCAAATCCTAATATTTCTACTAGCAACGAGATCACATTAAATACGCAAACTTATAACCACGTAGGGTCACCACAGCTTAGTGATGATGAACCAATGGTAAGACATTTTATATAGATATACATTTATCATTTATATTATTATTTATAGATATCCTGCATAGTAGGGTAGACAGAAAGTTCTTAGTATCAAGACACTACATACTTCGTTTTCAGCCGAATTCGAGACATTGCGTTTTGAGTGGAGGAATTCAATGCCGCAATTTATTTTACCAGAGCGAAGAAGTGAAAATAATTTAAATATAATTACTCCACTGAGTAGAAATCCAACCCACAACCGATCGCGATTACAGTCAGACGCTGTCCAACTGTGCCACGATTCGACTCACTTGTAAATGACTGCAATTTCATTTTTCGTCCTTAAGGCCATTTCTATCAATTACCATACCTTAAGTCACGATGGCCCCAATTTCCGGCGGTTTAAATTTGTCAAAGAAAACAGTTTACGATACTAACCAACATTAGCTAAGGTGACATTTTCTTATATGATATACTTAGCTGAACTGTTACAGTTTTCATTAAGCGTAGTAGATCGTCTATTGTTATGTGCCAATCAAAAGTGCTCATCATGTTGAACAACTTTGGCCAAGAAGCCATTTTAATATCTCTTACAATAAGGATCATAAGATTTCACACGATGAAACATAGAAAGAGTTGTAAAAAGGCGCTCAGATGTTTCGGATAATATTGGAGTACAGGCACAATTTTTCACCTTTTTACTATTATATAGATAATAACCAATGATTGTGTCATATATGTATATATGATATTTAAGATATTTTTTTCTATTGAGTATGTTGATATAATATTTTCTATTATATGTTGATATAATTATTAATTACTTTTATTATTCGACATTGTGAACCTGTTCATACGTCTATAAATATTATAAATATAAAAAATATTGGATTGTAAATAGCCGTAATGCAATCATATTGTTTCAGCAAATAAGTCAAACAATAGAAGAGACTCCAGCTCCTGCTCAAAATATTGAAATTGATCTGAAATGTGGTGAGAAGGTAACAGATTCAGATTCAGAGGGGCTTGAGGCGCGCGACTATTTGCCACCTCACGATCACACGAGACGACCTACACCTATTAAAGCTAGGTAATTATTCAAGAAATACATCCACACCAGGTGTGAAGTTGATCAATCAAAAACGTAACTTTTTCAGCTTTTAAATTCCTATTTTGTCTTTAGTAAAAGAATTGTTCCATAATTCACATGTTTTGTAGCGTGGTGAAATAGATTAATTGATCTAGTTATTTATTTACTTTATAAGTATAGCAATCTTGATGACTACTATGATTTTAAAAAACCTAGGCTAGACACTCCGTTCATTGCGTTTCTCTTGAAATCGAGTTAATGCGTATTGAGTGACGAAGTCAACGCCGCGTTTTGTGTTATCAGAGCGCACAAATGTTTTTTTTTTATATAATCATTCCACTAAGTGGAAATCTAAAGGAATGGAATCGATTTAAAAAAAGCAATCATAGTCGCAAAATTAGTTTTATTTAATTTCTAAATTAATATTAGAAAACATAAACACTGTTGTTACAAACAATAATGTTTGTAAACAATTTCAGGGATGTGTATACGATATACATATAAACATATATATATATATATATATATATATATATATATATATATATATATCTATATACATATATATATATATATATATATATATATATATATATATATATATATATATATTATTAATCCTTTATTTTATCTTAATAACTAATATTTTTATGTCCTAGGGCGGGTTCATCTGATAATCTGTTAGGAGGAATAACGGCTTCGAGTCCCGGAGGGTCGAAAGTATTCCAACCAACAGGTGGTGCTTTTAAGTCTACTCATGCTGATACAGGTAAAAAAAAATTACACATGCGATTCATTGATCACTAGTACCAACAGATATTTTAAGACTAAATTTTAAGATTCATATTTATTTTATACAAAAACCTTTAACATTATAGGTGAAAGTCATCGACAATGGACAGCATTTACACAAATAAGTAAACCTCTAAACCAGGTGCCCAGCTCACCACATCGTTCACAGTCACTGACGGCCAACACGCAAAGCCTAACTAATAGCGTGCAAGGGATTTCCCTAAGCACGCCAAATCTATCGACACACACGTCACTAGAGAACTCGATATCATCGATTATTAGTCCTACGACGTCTAATGTGCATTTTATATCGAGTGGAATATCGATACCGCAGAATGTGTCAATGGCGCAACCTAAAACGCCTAACACGTCTTTGTTGGCTCTGGTTAAAAGGAATTATGGAGAGAATATTACAGGTAGTTTCTTAGTCTAATTTTTTTTAGTTTTGCCGTTTTCAGTTATCAACATTATGAAGTATAATTAATTAGACTGCAATTATGTGAAATGATTTTATGTGCATAACACAAATAACTCACTTCACCTTACTGATAAAAGAAAATGAAATTTAAATACATATAATCATTCCCTCTAGTGGGAATGAAACTCGTAACTAAACATTAATATATATATATATATATAAATAATTGATATAAAATTTGTTTTACGTTCCCAAGTTTTACCCGACACCCTTTTTCCTGTTTTTTTTCTTAACAATTGTACTATCAGTTTAACAAAGTGTTTTCTGTTTCAGGTCCAATAACACTATCATTGGATTCGTCTGGCAACTTCATAATCAAAACAAGTCAGCCTAACGAAAATCCAGCAAATGATACGGCGTTGCATTACGTACACTTGCAGAAGCTTAGCTACGTCGCTGCGCCTTTTAATTCTGGTTAGTACATTTATATGTAATTTTTAAATTTTATCTATATAAATAAATAAAAATGGACTGTCGTTTTGTAATATTAAAATAACTGCTTTTAACTGCATATTTATGCACACATAATACATATACCAAAATATTTTTTTAAAATTTTTTACTCGTCTGTCTGTCTTTTTATATAGGCTATGCTCTTAAACAACTGGACGACCTCTGACGTAACTTTCAAAAGTCAAATATATGAAATAATAAGGAATAATGTAGTCCACTTTTATTTTAAAAATATCAAAATAAACGTCCAGGGATGCTGAATCGATGATAAAGTTGAATGTATCTTTGATTTATTTAAACTATATATAAATAATATAAGTATTATTAAAACTTAATTATAACATTTACAATTAAGTTTTAATAATACTTACATTATTTATATATAGTTTAAATAAATCAAAGATATTTTAGGCAACTAAGCTGGAATGTATTGATTGGACTGACCGGTTATACGTTTGAATCCCACATGGTAAAATGTGTCATTTTAATTTCTTTGTTCTGGTTGAGAAAGCCTGTCCCATGGTACCTATTATTCGAACAAGCTATAAATAAAAAGAATATTTGTTTTCTTTCTGAAAATAACGTTTATTATATTATATACATATTTTAATGTAAGACATTTATTTATTTGCTTTTTTACAGAAGTTGATCAAAACAAGAATCAAAATCAAAATCAGAATCAAAATGTGAATCAAACACCGAATCATAACATGCAAAGCGGACAGTCGGTTATTGTATCCCAAAGCAATAACAACACATTGACCAAATGTAACACGTAAGTAACTTGTATTTTTATATTATATAATAATTAAAATGTATTTAATTTATTTTACATTTTAATGAAAGTCAATATTTTCGAAAATCTCACACTCCGATCCGATTTAGGACAGGTTACTGTATTTCGTGGTTACAGGTGGATAGGTCAAAAATGTATTTTCAAATACAAAAGTATACGCGATTAAAATAGTTCAATTCAATATGTGTAAAATCGTGGAAGTCAAATAACTTATTAAAAGTTAATATTGATTTTTTTACTATAAAAAATTGAAAATGTTGATGTTTATTTTTTTTTTGTTTAGGCAATGGGATCAGCCCATAGAGGAGGCCAGGCCATTTCCGCTTGCTCCTACCCCGGCGCAATTGGGCAGAGCTCCCTTACAGAAGAGATTGAGCCGAGGTATGTTTGTTTTTGTTTAATATTACGATTGTAAGCTTGTTGAAATTGTTTAGATTTGTCTACTGCTTTATTTATTACATACTTTGTTTTAACTAATCCTTGTGTTTTGTACAATGTCATCTTCATAATCTTCTATTTAACGTTTTTGTTGAATCTACTTGATATTTAAAAATTTTATAAGAGTAATATTAACTTAATAACAAAGATACAAATAAATTCTCAAAAAAATTACAATATTATTACAGACTATTCATCGTTTCTTTGAAATACATTCAGTGTACAGGCATACATTTTATCATTTTATAATTTTTAAACTAATACTAACTTTTTAATAGGTACGTCAACAGGATCCAATGGTAGTAATGAACCCAATATCCCTCGGTCAGAGAGCGGTCCTACAACACCACATGACACAGAAACTTTACAGTCACCGAAGAAAATGGAGAACTTGCCAAGCCCTTCTTTGAAGAAAAGCCTGTTCAAAAAAGGGAATGAAGATGGAAGGGATAAGTGAGTTCAATATAACGTTATTTATGTTATACATTAAGTTTTATGTATAAGATAATAAAAAATCACATTATTTAAGCTATAATAAGTAGATTTGTTCATTGCGGTAGTATTACCATTAATAATAGTAATTTTAATTGTATATATAAGTTTAATGTCCCCTAATAACTAAGAATGTGTCGCACGCCGGCTAGGATTGTATACCTGCTAACTTACATATTTGGTAAAGTATCCGGAGATGTAAAAATATTTTTTGATATATTATATAATACAAGCGTTTTGCATTCTCATTACTTTATATGGAGCTGATCACAAACTTTAGAAGACTTTATACTTTGTACTAGCTTTTTTTCTTATTGTGAACTTTTAATTTTGATAAAAAAGTCATAACAACAAAAAATGGTTCTAGCACATGTAGACTCTATGTTATCGTTTTAATTCCACCAGGGTACTAGAAACGGTGAACTTCGAGCAAAAGTTCAGCACGCTGCCTCAGTTCAAGCCGGAGGCGTGCAGCCCCGGCGCGCTGCCCGCGCTGCCCGCGCTGCCCGCCGCCAGCCCGCAGATGTATCTCCGGAAGAAGCACCATAAGATGCCCATGGGTATGTCTTGCTACATTACACGGCTTTCATTTCCACTACCAATGTCTATATTTAACTATAGATGTGTATTGCAAAATTTTGTATTCATATAATTTATTATATAGTCAGGAAACTCGCTTAATCTTCGAGAACACAGTATCAGTGATGAAGAAGGTCACATAATAAACATCTATCTTCCGGAGGGTATGCATATAGAGGTTGATGTATGTAGGCGAGGCGAAAATGTGTAGAGATCTCTGTATTTGGTGGCCATTTCTTGATTATTCCCCTAGGCAGAAAGGGTGAAGGTAAAAAAAGAAACTATAAATATAAAACAAAACTTAATCAAATAAGAGAAAAAAGTGTTACAAAGTTTTGTAGGCAAAAAGTGTGAAGCTGCAAAAGAAGTTATTAAGAATGTTTGTCTGTATGTATCTTGTTAAAAAAATGCATTATATATTTAATTTCGTGTGTTATTTCGCTGTCTATAACAATGTTATTTAAGATGTTTTCTCTACAAATTTTATTTGCGATATTTATAATATTTTATATATTTTTTATAACAGAAGACGAATCCACAGTCGTCACACCTCAGCTGGAGACTGAGGTCATCAACGGTAACGGAATGCCGACTCCTCACTCATTTGGAACTCCACATACCACTACTAAGCTGGTGGGGAACACTTTCTTCGGCCCTGATTTCAATCTGGATAGTTTTAGAGGTAAGATACGTATTAATATTATTGTTATAGGAAATATTTAATAATATTTTATTTTATTTAGTGAATGAATGCGTCTTCGTCTGCATGGATTTGACCCTTGTTATGATTTAGTCGAATAATACATTTAAAATTAGTTTAATTTTCTTCTTCATAAATCGAGTGAAATAAAGTACACTAAAAATTAATTAAATGTTACAAAAATACAATAATGAAAACTGCATTCAAGTCGGTTAAACCGTTTTTGAGATTAGTGTGCACAAACTCACAGACAAAACAAAAATGCAGATAAACAGATAAGATCACTGTAATCGATTCTGTTATATTTGAAAATGACCCCACTATTAATTTTTATTATATATATTACGTGTACGCAATGTACAATTGACTCTGATCACTCTAAGATTTTTATTATAATATATGTAAACATAGATGTTTCTCAAATTTTATGATATTGTGTCTTTGAGTTTCACCGTCGATGACAATTTTTTATATAATTAATGAATGAATATCTTATTAGATTTTTAACACATGAACGATACTCGGCAGATCTATCTTCGTGTTCCTCTTCCATAGTATTAAAGAGAAAAAAGCAGCATGATCAAGAATATTTCGAGTTGATTAATGATTTTTTATAAATTCCAGCAAACGAAGCGACGGAGGAGATGTCCCCCCGCACCCCCTGCTCGTCAGCGAGCGTGGGCGCGGGCGCGCGCGGCGAGGCCGGCCACCGCCGCGTGCTCGAGCAGAGACGCAACCTCGTCATGAAGCTGTTCCACGACCACGGCATGTTCCCCACTACGCAGGCGACTACGCATTTTCAGGTGGCTATGATATACGTACAAAGTACAAATTCCTATTGTGAGGACAAGACGTGTGTCGTCGTAGATCGGTCAAACGTAAGCCTATCGTATATAACAAAAGAGAACTTACTGTCGGGATTCTGTTTTTACACTTATTCCACCTCTTAGGCTTTATAGTTAAAATTAGGAATATCGTCACATGATTCGTCAAATTATACAAGAGTATCTTTCAAGGACACTAAAATAACTTTTTTAAGTTTGTAAGATCAAATGCTATTCTTTTAACAGTATACTTAAATTATTAGCATTATTATCGATATAATTATATTTTAGTGACTATTAATAAAAAAATTGACAGGCGGCGCACACAGACATCTTCCCCACAAAGATGTCGCTGCAATTGAAGATACGCGAGGTGCGGCAGAAGATCATGGCGCAGCAGTCCAACCTGACGCCGCACTCGGAAGTCAACACGCCGACCAGTTAGTATATTGTCATTTAGTTCATTATAATATATCATAATAATAATTCAAATTTATTAATTGAGTTTATTTAGTTATTTGAAAATAAATTTAAAATGCATTTTACAAACTAAAATATATACACTTGATCCGATTAATACATAGTTTACTTTAAGAAATAATAAAATTAAAATATATTTTTTTAAACTTAACATTATCATTACTTTTAAAAAATGTATTTATCTTGTTATATGCTCGTTTTGAAGTAAAACATGAAGTAAATTAGTCGATACTATTATTATTGTTTGATCAAAATAGACAAAATATTAGCGATATTTTATGTTATGGAATGTATTATATTTGTTTTATATTTTAATTTTTTCTGATCAATATTCTTATATAATAATTTAAATTATAAAATTTGAAATCTACTTTTTAAATTATTTACCTATTAACTTCACATGTATCTTATTTTGTCTATATTTATGTTCCAGATGTAAATTCACCCATCGTGTCCGCGGCCCTCCAGCCGACCTCGACTGCCAGTTAGCGATGCGGATACACTATCTCCATTGTGGTACGAGAATAGACTGGCATAATGTTTGGAATTAAATTATATTGTACCAAATTAGTTATATGAGTAAAGTTTCTAGGTACTGTGATCAGTTATGATTTACTATGCTATATGTAATTGTCAATGTATTACATTTCATATAATTTATAAATATAAGAAAATCATTAGTTTTACTAAAGAAACTCCTCTTAATTGAATTCGGCATAAATTCCGATGCAAAATGTACATTTAAAAGCGTATATTTAGCAGTTCTTACAAAAATGCTAATTTTATAAATGGTAGTAATAAAAAATAGATCATATTTTGTTATTAAAAAAAATGCTAACAGAATGCTAGAAACTCTTCTTGTATTACAAAATAAATACGACTAAAACAACGTATTTGTATAATTAAAGATATCTTCATTTTAATATTAAATTAATTCTTTTAATATCGCTTGTAATTCGATACATCAGACAGTATAAATATAAAATATTAAAGATGTTTTGTATTTGTAACATCTGATAATTTATTGATTTAATATAACAATGAAGAATAATTTGTCCAGTCCAATTCTTAACTGCCAACTCGTTATAATTAAATACGCAATGGAGGTATACATATATGTTAATATGTTCTATGTAGTTATTAATGCCTTGTTGCATTTAATAGCGTTGTGAACCGCAATCTGTTTTATTATAAGAAAATAAAAGAAAAAAATATACAAAAAATAATTCGACCGTATGAGTTGAGTGTGTTGGATATGTGGATTTGTTCATTGATTGTGGTGGATGACATTTTTTTTAACTGGCTAAGTGTTGAAGTTCGATTTTTGCTGTTTTATATGTATGTATAAATGTGGCAAGACAACGTGTACCAGTGTATTTTTATATTCATGACACATTCTAGAATTATATATCGATATTTCCCGTTAAATAGAAATTTATAATTAATTATTCAATTTTTTATTTTTTATATACGATGTTTGTGTTGTATTCTGTTTAAATTAAATCCTTTTTTTTTTTCTAGTGCGATATAATATTTTGTATTGACTCTGTTGTGTAATAATTGGTTTTATATAAGATGCTTTATAGTGTTTTTTTATTCTCAATAAAAAAAAAACAGTTTACGCCAAGTGTTGAGTTACACTCGTCATTTAGTTTTTAAGATATTTTGAGATGTAATTTTTTTATTTGTCTATCGTTTATTAAATATATAAAGAATAAAATATCGTCAGTATTTAAAATTGAATAGTGTGATCTAAAATGAGATGACTATCTCGCAGATGTATGTAGATAAATCTGTCAGAATACAAACAAAACCATGTGTCAGTCGTGTTGTAAAGCGTAGTTCATTTTTAATACAGTATAGCTAGCACATTATTCATATGAGCACGATCTCAGTACATTTAATTGTATGTAATTTTATAGTCGAATTATAAGATTTCTTTTAGTATTTCTAAAATATGATCTATATATAAATTTTAATTTCGATACGTTGGCCCTTTTATTAGTCCGCTTATAAAGGATTATATATAAAGTAGACATTTTTACAATCATTTGTACTTGCATTTACAGTTGATTAGACTTTTAAGACGGGGTTTGCAATACGTTTGTTCTTCAAAATTAAAGCAATATAATGAAAGGAAAGTTTAGCGGCGACCTTTGGTGCGACATATTGAATATTTTTTAAGTCATTAAATTGTATCGTTTTATATTTATGTTGTGATGTTGGTCTTCCACGTGTTTTAAAAAAATCATTTTTTTTTTTATAAAATATCTACTTATTTAAATATATGATTATGTACCTTGTACAGTGATTTTAGTTAAGCGATTGATTTGTTTTGATGCCATGTTATTTGGAAATATAAATGTTGGTTAGTAAATTTAAAGCCTTAACGACTGTAAGCGAAAGTTGTGTTATACTTATATCGCGTTTTGAATACGATATGGTTCACAGAAATCAGCTCAAATCATTAAGGACATTAGATAAATAAATCATATTTATACATTAACAATCTCACTGTAAATATTAGTTACTTCTACCTAGTTGTAAGCGTTCCTGGCTCTCAAAGTAATTAGGGTATATTTTTTATTTAGAGAATGATTTTTTTTATTTTAGATGATAATAATACAATTTGTATTTGAAACTTTTCGATCGACACGAATGTTTATATATCAAAATTGTATTTATAATTGATCTCTTTGGCGTTAGGTAATTACTTTAGGAGTCCGGAAGTGAAGAGAATTTATTAAAATGTAAAAGATATTTTCGCACTGTTAAATCTATCTTTGATAGCTTAGTTTCGTATATTGAGATGATTTCGAGAAGTTCAGATTTTTTTATATGAAACTCTGAACTTTCTTGTTTGTCTAACAGTGTAGTCAATTGAGCATTGATGCCTTGGAATGGATCATACATACTATTGTTACCAGTATCAAGTTTAACACGCACTTTACATTTTTCTATTTCAATGCATTAGTATACACAGACAGGCCAAGCTACAATGTTTGTCGTATCTAGGGTACTCTGATTCTTTATACGCTATATTTTTGTAGTATGTAACCAAATAGTTTACCATGTCACTCTTTTAATAATATAATGAAATATCTAAAACATATATATTTGTAACGAAACACAGAAGAACAAGCCTATTTTGCCAATATTGTTCTTTGGACAATTTAATTTGGACAATTTAATTTGGAATATATGGGACTACATATACTACTCCTGTTGTCAAATTTAAAGTCTATTTTTTCTAGATATTTACTTATAATTTTTTTTATTTCTTTATATTATTAAATGAGTAATATGTCTCAAATGGTTGATTTGATTTTTGATTTGTAGATGACTCATTAAAGCAAGTGCAATTCAGCATAACAAAATATTCAGCCAGTCGCTACGATTATAGATGTGAATGTTTATCTTAATATGATTTCTTTTGTGTAGAGGTAAGAGGTACAATCTCTGATACATAAAAATTGTCAAAGTGAAAGGTCTCAGTATATCAGTAAAATGTATATTCTTTTTATTAAAACTAAAAATAAAGCACTTTTGCATTGTTTATTTTTTAAAATAATCAATTACAGAGATTGTTCTCTAAATCTATAGTTTTTATCTTTTCCCTCCGTATATTTCTTCATACAATCGACGTTTTGTCCGACTTTTCGAGCGAACTTAGCATGTACATCGAACGACTTAATGAGTGAATGATTCTGAATGTAGTTTTAAGGTTGTCTAAATATAACCTTGTTTAAGATTTCATTGGTGTAATGTTCAACCTCTTACATATTTTTGTATGATACAGTTGATGCAAAATTACTATTGGAGAATAAATATTTTGAAATAAAATTTGAAACTGATTTGAATTCTATTTGAATCATTGGATAACATTTCAATTCCCTCAATAAAAGTATGCATTGAAAGACGTTTTCTTGTTTTTATTTTCGTTATATAGCTAATATTATATAAATAGTCTGTTTTAATAGCTTTTTCAAAGATATCATTGTTGCTATAGTATAATTTTATAGTAGAAAATAATAGTGCATATTCACTCAATTTTTTTTGACATTTAAAAAATCACTAGTGAGTTATTGGCAGAAAATTGAGGCATTGAGAGTTTTCAATTATACTTTTATAATTACCCATTTATTTCATTTTTGATGTAATATTTCTAATATATATGAATGTTTCGTTTGTGGTTTTTATTAGTGTTGCCAATTATTGTATTTTTTTAAAATATAATTCAATGCTTAAAATACACAATTATTAATTACAATATTTTTTTGTTTATAATTTAAATGGCAATGCTTGTTTGTGAGGATGTTTCAGTTTGCTTTAATATTGTCCATATTTTTTTAATGTTTTGTGTTGGTATGTTTTAGTAATTGGTGATTATGTGAAAGTTTAAGACGTGACTTTGGGTGTGAGTGTAATAACAAATATGAAAACACACTGCATATTACTAGTGCCTTATTGACTTTCAGAACTTAGTGTAACATGAGAATTGTGTTACTGCTTTAAATGTCTAGCACATAAATATGTATGTTATGACTTTGTAAATTCAATTAAATTTACATTATACATCAGTGACAAAGATTAAACCATACTCTGGGCTTTGTCAGTCAATAAACATGGCGTAATAAGCAGTTTTTTAGACTGAGTTTAGTTTGTTACATGTAATAAGTTACAATGTTAAATTAAGAATATTAACAATTGTTTCAAAAGGACATTTTTAATGGAGCATTTCATATTCGTTATTTATTTCTTTTATATAAGGCATTAGTCTAATTGTTTAGTCAAAATGTCATACATGTAAATATCTTGTTTAGACGGTTTATTTAGATTTAAGTGTTCAATTTTAAACATACTAGATTGAATTAGACAAAATGACCTTAAGGGAAACCTGAAGCAGTAATCACTTGATATAAGGATTTTTTAATGTTTATGAATCCAACTAATGGACCAATAAATAGAAATTTAGTAATCATAAATGGAATGAAAATAAAATATTTGTGGAGTATGCATAGACATAGCTTGATTTTAATGGTGGGTTGATCTACTCAAAGCACAATATAGAGGAAAATAAGATTTCTGATAGGCCTAATATTTAATTTGCCACTTGAGTTATGTCTATGTATACATATAGGAGGCAACCAACCCATAGCAATGTGGACAGATTGTTCAAGCATATTGGATCATTGTACGAACTTATGTTAAAACATGAAAACCTCAAAGCATTTTGTGTTTTATTTACGTCAATCCTTATACTTTAAAATTTGAGAAAATTACTCTTGTATCGTATATGTCACACAAAATCAAAATTCTATTAAGCTGTTATATTATTATAATTATTACTAAAAACATTGTTATCAAATAAAATAAGAAATTGCTTTAAATATTTATTTACATAATAACTTAATAAATGTTTTACTATTATATACTTAGATTTCTTTAGAATCTTCAGCATTAATTAAGAGATTAGGTTTCTCTTGTTCTAATAAGGATAGCCCAGCTTGAAGTTCTATATCCTCACCAGGGTCACTGATCACAAGATATTTTAATGTATGTATTCTAGCAATAGCATGTAAGCCCCCAACACATAAATTGCATCCGACAATATCCAAGTACTCTAAATTGTCACCACACAATGCAGCTAACCTATCAAGGCACCACACATCAATATATTTGTTGTTTCTCAATGACAGCCACTTTAAATATTTTAGGTTAGTTAGATTTTGAATCCCCTCGTACCTTATTCCATTGTGGTGGAATTTGGAACAATCTATAGCTTCAATATGGTACCCATCTGAGTAATAGTCAGGTAGTTCAAGTGTTGTTATATCACCAGAAATCCATTCACTTTTGCCTTTTAACCTACAAATAAAATATAAAGAATATATATTTTAAATAAATAATGTGAAATAATTATTTCGTTATTTTTTTGAAACTAGTTTACTCAAAAAATAAGTGAAACAATAACCTGACAGATGATTGCCGGTATGTAAAAAAATGTATTGCTGCCAAATTGGATCCTAATGCTGCTACTCTTTCAGGTAAATATTTTTGATTTTCTTTTTCTTGGATTGTTTTCATCTCAGCCCACCATTCTCTTACATCTTGAAATGATAGGTTGGGAATGTTTTGCATAGCATTCAAAATGTGCATGCTAGGGCTTTTTTCAACAAATATGGATAATTTGCTGCTCCATTCTCCATCGCGTTTAATCCAAGGTTTTCTCCATTCCGGATATTCCTTACCGTGTACTTTACGAGGTTTGGGGCCCGCTTCATCTCGTTCGTAAATAGATTTGTACTCGCAGTAATTTCGCGTCTCTAGATATAACGGACGAACTATAGTGGGTTTTAAATTAGACAACATGTTACAAAAAATATAACGAGAATTTATACACTTCAATTTATTGGAGTAGGTTACATAAATTATTATTTTTATTTTGAACTTTTGATTTCGATAATAGTGAATTGAGTTTGACATTGACAATTGAAACTTGACAGTACCTGAAGTAATGACTTTTTATATTGGAGTTATCACAAAATCAAGCCATTAAATTAAAAAAATATATTGGAGTTCAATCGTATTTTATTTTCCGAGTAGTTTATAAATATTTTGTAAAATTTTATATCTTAAATAATGTCAGTTTTTGTCTGATATAGAAGTAAGAAAAAATATGTTTAATACAATAAATGAAATTGTTTGGTAATAATATATAGATAAATGAACTTAATTTTAATGTTATATAATTGAGATAATATTTTTGAAATATTAAATGAATCACAATTTATCACTAATTAGATTCAACAAAAATGTTGTACATTTAATGAAATTGATTTTTGAATTTTCATATATTATTATTGAATTGTACAAATAATTTTGAATGTTATATATTCCTTTGTTAGACAGAAATGTAAAGTATAATCTTTTTTAAAGTACGTGACACTTGACTAGCCTACCTACACTGTAGCTAGCAGAATTACCATCTAATTCTGACGCTACACGGGATGGCGTTGGACAGTTTCTCGTTAATCTCGTTCTTAAAAGGAACTAGGAACATTACGGACGACCGACGATCCAAACAACGTTAAATCAAGATTGGATTGTGAATGTGGGAGCTTAATTGAGATGTTAATTCGATTGAGCCCGAGGGAACACGGGGAGTCCTGTCGTTTGGAGTAATAACTTAAGTCTTAACGCAATATATTTGCCTCATCCCTAGTGACAGTAAATTTGATTGTGATGATTCCACTGCCAAATTAGTTTGTGCGTAAACTTGTTTATGGGCTGTATTTTGTGTAATGTTACAACAAAGTTAATATTTACATATTAAGCTGTTAATAGTTTTTAAACCTAACTCATAAAGTTCATAAAAAATATAATATCTGGTAACGTTCTACTTAAAGAGAAACTACATATCAAGAGTCCACGTGCCTTTAAAGTGGCGAATATAATTCAAATATTATATGATCATTACCTTGATCTTGATTAACTATACTTAAACTATGGTCAACTGTTCTCTCTGGTAAGACGAAATGTTGCTTTAATTACGCTATTCAATAACTAATATCATAAATTTGGCTGAAAAGTCAAGAATTATGTATCTCACTAGTGAAAACGAATATTTTGCGATTCGTGTTCTCATTCGTAAGAAACAATGCGAATGTTTTAACATATAAAAAGAAAATTGTAGATGGAGTCGAAAATGAAATTATATTATAGCCTGTAAAATTTATAATTTACTTATAATATTTGAAGACCAAATAATTGACCTGAGGTCAACGGCGGCTATCCTTGCAACGGTGGAAAAGGTTCGCGCCCATCTAAAGCGCTGGGTCGATAGAAGGTTCGGGGTCACGTTTAGGCTGGTGCAGGTCCTAACGGGGCATGGTTGCTTCGGCAAATATATTTTGCACGTCGGAAGGTCACACCGGCGTGCCACGAGGGTAATGCCCATCGATTCGGCGCATTACATTCTGGCTGAATGTTCTAGGGTGAATATGCTGAATAGCAAAAGAGGAAATGCTCTGCTATGGTCTCTTTTAATCAAAATCAGTTATTGTACTGAAAAAGGCCACGAAGCGTATGTGCGACTCTTACGCGTATACTGTCACGCTCCACCAACGTAGTCCAGGAAATAGAAGGCGGTACTCGCATTTTCAAATCCCGTTACTCTAGAGGAGCTACTGTGTACAAGTCATTGAAGTTTCAAGTGTTCTGGTAGGGAAACTCCGGAACACCCTGAAGGCGATAGTGCTCCGCAGTAGGCGGGCCGTATATCGAGGTGTCTAATATTGAGTGTCTGCGTAAAAGTCATTTCCTAGCGACAAAAAAGGGATTAAATTATGGTATTGGTGATGTCGTATGAAGCAACTAAAATACATGTGGTAGACTCACGTTGCCATCGATGGCTCTGATGGGAAGACTCGACTATTCGATTATTTCCACCCCTGGCATTTAAAACCGACGTTATGTAATAGCTTTTTGCTATTGCGTCTCGTATTAGGTAATGCCAGGCCTCGGCGTCCAAACTCTCCCCATTCACCCCAAAATGAAAACGGTTCTAAAAGAAATTTTACCAGCATCATTGATGATGGAGAATCCCCTCCTGAGTCTTTAAACTCAGGCCGCCCTTCGAATTCTGGGGAGGGCAAAGTACCGCGCAAGAGACAAGCTAAACGAGGCGTACGCTCCACGGCAGCCTCTACCACACTTAATGTGGATTTTTGTAACATTACAGTGATACGCACGCACTACCGACTACGCAGGGAGGGCTGTGTTTGACTTTGCCGTGGTAAATGGACTGTCGCAATTGGTTAATTTGCCTATGCGAGTCCCAGATGTGGACAGCCACAATGCCTCCTTACTGGACCTTCTGCTGACTTCACATCCAGAACAGTATCAGGTTAAGGTCGTTGCCCCTTTGGGATCTTGTGACCACTGCCTGATACGCAGTGTAGTGCCTACTAAACGTGGTAGTTGCAGAATACCCGCAACTCGTCGCGTTTGGCACTACAAGTCAGCGGATTGGGATGGGATCTATCTCTTTTACGCAACTGTCTCTCCCTGGGGGCCGGTTAGCTTTTCTTTTGATGATCCGAGTGACTGTGCCGATGCTGTTGCCGACGTTATTCCACAGGCCCTGGTTTGGTACGTCTTGCAAACAAGCTACCATTAACAAGCACGAAGCATACCAAATTTGGGCTGAGGCACTAGTCACTAAGGATCAAAAGGAAAGCCTTAAAGAGAAAGTATAACCGTGCCTCAAGGTATTTTAAGAGGCAAATTGCTAATACAACGTCCGAGGATATCGCTAAAATTGGCGAGAAGCTTGAGAGATACCCGTCCGGAACACGTCAATTTCAGCCAGTCTTCGCTTCCGCCGTTGCGCACTGAGAATAACACCTTGGTCCACACAAAAAAAGGTCGATGGTTCCGATCCAATCAACAACAGGCCTTTCGCTATTAGCTCTCCAATGTAAAGGAGAGCATAATAAACAGCCAAATCCTGGTGTATCTGGAACATTAACGGTTGCTCAGCGACTATCAATATGGCTTCCGTCATGGTCGGTCAACCGATGATCTTTTAGTGCACTTAACCCACCGCTAGGCTACTGCAATTGAAAGTAAGGAAGAGGGCCTGGCAGTTAGTCTGGACATGGCAAAGGCTTTTGATCGAGTATGGCACAGGGCGCTCCTTGCCAAACTTCTATCGTATGGGCTTCCCGAGAAATTATGCAAGTGGGTCGCCAGCTTCTTCACTGGGCGTAGCAGAAAGGTCGCTATCGACGGTTTTTGCTCTCAATTAATGCCCGTGAACGCTGGCGTCCCCCAGGGCTGTGTGCTGTCCCCAACACTGTTCCTTCTGCATATCAATGATTTGTTAAAGGATCCTAGCATTCATGTTATGCAGACGACTGCACGGTGGACATCTGGTGGTCTTCTCGGGAAAACAACGAAAAGTGCCGAAAAAAACTTGTCTTCAGTCGAGGCATCCCTTGAGGAATGGAAAAGGAACCTGGTTCAGTTCGAAACCCTGAAAACACAAGTTTGTGCGTTAACCACTAAAAAAATCCCATTTGTCGTATCACCAGTTTTCGAGAACACTTCCCTTAGAGCCGCGTCCGATATCAGTATATTAGGCTTGAGTGTTTCGAGCGACTGCCAGTATCGCGATCATCTGGAAAGCAAGGCCAAGTTAGCTTCGAAAAAACTTGGTGTCATCGGCGAGTGAGACGGTACTTCACGCCCACACACCGTTTTGGCCCTTTATAAGGCCCAGGTTCGACCTCATATGGAGTACTATTATCATCTCTGGGCTGGTGCATCAGTGTCTCAGCTTAAACCATTTGATCGCATACAACGGAAAGCCATTCGGATCGTTGGGGACCTAATTAATTATCTGTGACAGCTTGATACTTTGGCGCTGCGTAGAGAAGTTTCGTCGTTATGTGTTCTCTATAGCATATATCACGAGGAGTGTTCTGGAGAACTATTTGACCTAGTTCCTGCCACTGAATTTTCCAACTGCACTGTATGTAAAATACCATCCCTACCATCTGCATACGTGGTGTTCTACTATAGTGCGCTTTTGTAGGAATTTCCTTTCACGTGCCACACGATTGTGGAATGACAGTGTTTTCAGGTCGTATCGACATAAACACCTTTGAAAACCGCGCTTATTTCCACTTTAAAGGCTGGCAACGCTCCTGTAGCTCCTCTGGTTTTACACAGGGCCGTGGGCGGTGGTATTAACTTACCATCACGTAACCCGCACGCTCGTTTGCCTTGCCTGTCCTATAAAAAAAGAAACTTCTAGTTACTGTTGATGTAATTAAAATGTATACCAAATCTATCTATCTATACTACCATAAAATAGTAAAAAAGTACGTCTGTATATTAAATACTTTTCCTAAAAATTACCTATTTACCATACCGTTTGGCGGTCCGTTGACTCAGACTACAATAGAACATAACTAAATGAGGTTTTTATGTAAGCTTGTCTCTGAAACTATTGAACGGCTTTTAAAGCCCTGGGAACCGTTTCGGCTATGATTCATTTTTTCAGCTGGTCTCCATCTTATGGAACCCAAAAACCTGAAAGTTAATCTATATTTTAGTATGTATATATATTTTTATTATTTTAATAAAGTGAAGTGTTAAATAAATAACTATACAGTAATCATCTATTAAAATCTAAAACTAAAATGATCAGTTAAAATATTGTCTGTCCTTAAAATGAAATCAATCATTTTTCAATCGGGTAAATATCTTTGTAGATACATAGAGAAATAACCTCACTCGCTGTTATCGGATATCAAAGTAATCAGACGCAATGCCAAGTATTACTATATTCCACTTGTAGTTCCTCCAAAATTACTTATCATGACATTCAACATGCCTTCATAATTTAAAAAATCATATATGTAACATATAGACTTTTTCAAAATAATACTTCTGAAAATGTAAAAGTTTACTTGCACTGAATCTTTATTTACAATTTATCAAAAATTTTATAAATGAATAATTTATTTATAAAATTTAGGATAAATTACTAATATAGTTATTACCCTCGTTACCACGCATTACCTAACGCCGTGCTGTGTTTATCTTGACATGTCTTGACGTTTCAACAGCGCCACACAAGCGTTATTTATTATCAAACAACAATTGCTCTCAGTGAGCTACATTCCTCTACGGTCTCAACAGTATGCAGCATATCATGTGGAAGTATGACCATCGCATCTTGGACGATCGCCAACATCATAACACGTCACAGGGTATTCTTCCGCCCAATTAATCATAATTCAATGACTGTGCTCGATCTTGGCAGTCTCCTTTTGATTAGATTTATTTTGCTAAAGTTACGTTTGATTTCTTTACTAAATTACACTGCAATATCTTATTTAATAAATTTACATTACATTTAAATTTTTTTCTTTTCGAGTACAAAAAAATGTATTTTAGGTATATTTTTTTATTTAAAAACAAATATGAAACATATGTTGCTAATTAGGTATAAAACTAACACTAAAAACCACCTAAGAGTTGTAAGAATAAATTTAAAGTTTACAAAAACAAAATTTTAAATAAAAAAGATGTAGTTCACGCCTAAACGAATATATGTAATCCAATGTCCAAATCTAATTTAACTACAATGAGTGTCAATTACAGAAAATTTTGTTTTTATAAACAATTTAAAGAGTAAATTATGTTTTTACCAAAAAAAAACATTTTTATTTAAACCTAAAATGGTATTTTATACAGAAGAAAAATAAAAAATTTTAAACATCAAAATCATGATTCAACTTAAATTTTGGTATTTATTTTATTTTCTTACAGAGATGTAAACATAAACTCAACACCAAAAATAAATACAATATACAATTAAAAGTAAAATGAAATAAGCTTATTTTCCCTTGAATCTGAGAAGCAACTTTTAACTGTGTACTTTTTATTGCAATTTAAAAATATAATTTGATTCTATTTCTATATAATTAGTATTTAACATATAATAGGTAAATTATAACCGGAAAGTATATATAAGGTCTAATAACACATGCATAGTTGTACACTATAGTTGATTAGTTCTTGTCGCAGTGTTAATTCTAAAGTTGGCGAGCGGGCGAGGCCGAGGCGGGAACAGTATGCGCGGTAACGGAGTTAGCTACTTCACAGCGTACGGAATTCAACAACTTTGTAGTTTATCCTCTTCCTCCAACACTACGGGATTGTCGCAGATCAGTCATGTTAGCTTTGTCAAGTCGCTGCACGCTTATGCAACTTTGTCATTGATATAAACAAGATGTTTTCATAAAATCTCGCTCTTTTTTCAGTTGTAGTATAGTGAAACATTTTTATGTTATTAATATGATCGTAAAATAAAATTTAATTGTTTACAGAAAGTAAAGTTGAGCTCCACTACACAATACAAGATGTCTTCTAATTTGAGGAACAACTTAACTCTATTAAAAAAATACAAAAAAAGATTTTTTCATAAAATATTCACTCGACTATCTTTAAAATGTGTAAGAATATTTTTTACTGCACTTAATAAAATACATACAGTAAAATGACATAACAGATATTAAGCCCACAGCGGTGCAATATTTATATTGTATATGGAATGTTAGTATTTTTATGACAAATTGGAAACCTGTAAAGTGAACAAATAAATATATTATTGCTAATTAGTTTATGGTGGACAAATAAACAGGTAAATAAGTGACCTTTTATCTGTAACTTATCAAAGAGTTACTAACATTAATCTCTCCTCCAGAGGACAGTCAAGTTCGAGCGGCAATTTCAAAACAATTTCTGTTAAAGATTTCCCAACAGACACACAAAGCCGTTCTAGAAAATAGCTCATATAACGTATGAAAATTCAATTTCAAAAGAATTGCATGTAGTTCACGAATTTCAATATTAAGTTCTCGGTTTGTTGATCATTTTATAAACATACACACAAATATGTTTCATATTTAAATGTGGTTGGAGTTTAAAATTGAAAATCACTCGGCCTTTGATACGAGACTCTACATAACAAGTACTTATTGTACAAAAACAAAAATATTTCACTGGTATTTATATAAAATGGAATTATTTTCTAGTAAAAATATATGAAAGCGATCTTTATTGTTCACGTTTAAGCGATTTTATTATTTGTTAACCAAGAAGGCATTTAACTATAAACATGCATATAAAGGTTTTATATAAATAAAAAACCAAAAGTAATTGGCTGTAATCGTATTTGTAGTGGCGCTATTGTTTATATCACTCATGAAGTTGAACACTTGCGTACTAGATGAGTTTTTTATATCATAGATAATACCAAATTATGTAAGCCATGGTGGTGTATATTGACAGCGTTAGATTGTAAGTAGTTTCGATTCAAGATTTTTTTTTCCTTGCCTTCGCTCTAATTCTTATAGAGAATAATTCAAAAATTAAGTGGAATGTGACTTACTGAGTGTTTTGAGGCACTAGGTTTCTTCTACAATGAAATAAAGGTACTATATACTAACAATAAAACAATGTCTAAATATTGAACGGAAAGCAGAGAACGGAACGAAATATTAATTTGTCATACATTTGTATATATATATATATATATATATATATATATATATATATATATTATATATATATATATATATATATATATATATATATATATATATATTAGGTACATTGGACAATTAACCTGAACTTATACTATAAGTACTTGATACTTATTATAATAAAAGTTATTTTGAGTCAGTGAGTTTTCGATGCGGAATCGGAATGGTCATTATTTTCATTGCGATTGTTGCAATAACGCCCAATGGCCGCCTATAAACCTGTTTAAGCGCACACTCCCTATTACGAGCCCCATTTTATTGAAAAAGTTCGCGTGTATCCGTGGCGTAATGCTGAGGATCCATTAATATAATTTGATATACACGGTTTGTACTTAGTACGCTTATTACGGTATTTTATTTAGTGCCTTAATGTAACAATGAAACTATTAGGATATATTACTATTACTATTAGGTTGTTATTGCCTTCACACATATCCCATTAATCCATATAAATTATTTTAATAAATATAAGCAGATTCATCATATCTTATATATTAATGTACAGGATGTTAAGTCAGACTTATAATGAATGTTATATAGCAACTATTTTATTAATAAAAAAATAAATCACGCTTCTTTTAAAATATTTTTAAAAATATATACCAATGAGTATCTATTTGTAAAAGTTTGTAATGCCATTAAGTAAGTTAAAAATTAAACATGATTTACTTATTTAATTACTCTGATGCAGAATTTAATATATATATTACACATAAATTTTCATAACTGAAACTAAACTTAAGCGTAGCAACTTTAACAATAAAGCCATTCTACGAAATCCAGAATTCGAAGAGCTTCCTTTTCATAGTTTCCTGAAACTAAATAGCAATCATGAATTTCTTAAGATTATTACTATCATATTTAGATGGACTCTCTTGTTAAATAACAAGAAGTCTGCTTTTAGTGACTTCTTCGTGTTCATATAAAGGTATACTTGTAACGATAATAAAAATATTCCTTTAATACTAAGTGTGGATTTAAGAAATAAAAAAAATACTAGAATATTTTACTATTCTTAGAGTGTTATTCCACTCAATGTTTAAAATGTATACTATAAGAACTTGAAAGTAAAGGCCACAGGATATAGATCTGGCACTTTGAAATCGAGACATTTCGTGTTGAGCGGGGCTTAAACCTATAAGACAAAGATGCTGGACCACGATCACAGCACGACGATGGTCTCAACATTCAATATCATAAAATATGAAATATTATGAACAAATTATGTTCAATAAAATTTCATAGAAAACTCGTAAGCTTTAGGATTTCGAGCTAAATAGTAACTTTACACAAGAATATAAACATAGGGGAAAAAATAGTGAAAATGAGTATAGCGAATTTACTTAGCGAAGTTTTAATGGCTAAACGCAGCTTTACACTTTTTCCTGCACAGCATGGTAATTACAGAAAACATAGTGCAGTCAAGATACTCCATTTTACAATTACATCATGAGTGGCGTAACTTAACACCGCTTACTAGAATAATAAAGAGGAACTTTTAGTTATTATAATAATAAAAATATAATATATTTGTAAAAATATTTAAATGCAGGTATAAATGAAACACGGTAATTAACATATTTCAATAGAGAAATACTGTAAGCGCTTACTAATAATGTGATGCATTATTGATGGCAAATGCTCTACATCTATTTCACTATATGTATGAATATAACAATAGAATATTAAATATATTATGATTATACAATTTTTTGGGATTATTTTTAAGTCCTCTTTAATCAAGAATCAAGAATGAGGCAAGAATATTGTCCAAGATAATTTTCTATTTGGTATCATCAATTACTTGTATACCTATTTTCGTGAGTATAGAGTTTATTTAAAAATAAGCCATAATTATTATCAATGGGCTCTTAGCATTAGTATTAAAATTAAAGACACATAAATGAAAACAGAAAAGTTTGTACAATGTAATCTAACCTTTATATTAATGTAACATCGGGTAAGTGGATAAATAAAGACATTTACTTTAAGCTCGCTGTGTAATAGTGCACGACTGAAACTTTTTAAACTGATCATAAACCCGTGTTTATAGTTAGCCTACAGCGGGAAACGAGCTAATTGCTAACGACTTATGTTTTATTTGTATTGTCAACAATAATTATCAAAAGGTGTTTCAATTATATTTATTTATATTTTTTAATTAGATTTAAACACATATCCATCTATAACAAATTAGTTACATATTTGTGTGGCGAACGATTATGTAAAAAATGACTATCATATCATAAAATTTCAACCTAATTAAAACATAACTATGGGTAGTATAAATTTATTCGCATGAGTTTTTTTAAGTTATAGAACAAGAACATAAGTTCTCATATGAGGTATTATTAATATAAGCACGAAATATTTCGCATGTACGTTGAAACGTTTAAAAGACAGCTCAAAAAGATTCGGCCCTTCGGTTCAAATAATAGTTTTATTTGTCAAGCTTAGGCATATAAAACTATTTTTTGAAAGCAAATCGTATCGTCAAAAATAGGCGAAAGTTAGTTATTAGATAATTAGATATATACTTAGGTTTCCTTTAACATAAGAGCCTCTGGAACTAAAGAATGCTAACATCTTTAACGGTTTACGTAAAATAAGTTGTCCGCTAGAATGCTCTCGAATACTCCAGCGGAATAGCAATGACTTCTTGCCCTTTGTACGTATTTATTATCTGTTATTTTACTTTTGACTAAAAAATATATGAATAGTGTTTATTTTTCTTATACATTGTAGTGATTTATTCTTTTAAGTTTTTGCTGGTATTTTTTGGAATAAAAAGGGACACATTACATTTTTGAAATTTATAAAGTGTGCTAAATTTATTGCATTAAGTATAGTAGATGTTACTAGATGTGAAAGATTGATACGCTACAAAGATAAATACGCTATGATAATAGCCTTGCAACCGTTGGTATTCAGTTGAGATTTTGTTTGTTAATTACTTCAAAACTTTATATTATTTTAAGTAAAGTAAGATAAATAAGTAATCAAATACTATAGGCTAATACATGCTTTAATGTAAGTGCATAAAATAATAATTAACTAGCTGTACCCGCATCTTCATCCGCGTGAAGTTTGCCAAATTTGAATCTTTATTACATTCTATATTCTTCGTGGCCGGTCGTGGCTCAGTGTGACAGTCTGACTGTAAACGCGACCCGTTGTGGGTTCGATTCCCACTCGGGGGAGTGATTATATTTAAATTATTTTCACTTCCTCGCTCTGGTAAAGACAAAGTTAGGCGTTGAGTTCCACCACTCAGCACGTTACGTCTCGACTTCGGTGGAAAGTGGAAAGCGATGTATGGAGTATCTCGACACTAGGTACTTTCTTTTTACCCTGCTATGCGGGATAAAAAGCGTGAAGCTAAAAAAAATTCTTTAATATGTTAAACGTTACTTGCCTATAACTTCATTATCAGGTTTGTAACCATAGTATATATCTACGGCTCAAGTACGTAGTCTTGTACGTAGCTTCTGTCTTAATCATCTCTATTACAATGAAGTATTTTACTATAATTTCTTCTTATACTTTTTATAAAAAAATAGCTTCATGCGTTACTACTACGAAGACATTTTAGTGTAAACACAATCCGCTTACTGCTTGCCGCCCAAAATAAAAGCATTGCGTGGTGACTGGCGACCTCAATGTTGCTTTTTGTCTTTTATATATTCAAATTTATATAAATTTCGTGTAGGTCGTATGCTAAACTAATAATAACAGCTTCCTAAACATCTCCATGTACATTGTTTGTGTTTAGTAACTATATATTGTCTATATAATAATTTGTATTCCGTACAGCCGGTGCCAATAGAGCTAGCAATCGGGACGACTGTAATACCCACATTCGGTGACAAACACAATCGTTTGTTATTGTTAATTATTAATCCCCAAATGAATAATAGTCGAATCGTGCCGTTTATAATTGGCGAATTATTTAGATGATTTATGGAAGAGCTGGCTTGTTGTAAATTTGAATGATATTACGACTGTCTAATAAATAACCTGTGATGCCTCTTACCGGGGTTCCGTGTAAGTCATATAACACTTGTCCTTGTCTGCCGCTGATATACGGTTGCAGTTTTATTGTTACCACAAATGGAGATGTTTTGTAATATGAAACCTTTTTATAATATGAAATTTTTCTATATGTATTTTTCAGTCTGGTCAGCAAAAACATTATTTACTCAATTATAAATTTTGTATAGTAAATATTAACAATATATAATTTTGAATAATGTATCTATTATTCTTATCTAATTACAATATT
This sequence comes from Dryadula phaetusa, assembly GCA_032432895.1. Classification (NCBI taxonomy): domain Eukaryota; kingdom Metazoa; phylum Arthropoda; class Insecta; order Lepidoptera; family Nymphalidae; genus Dryadula; species Dryadula phaetusa. Next base: position 6,085,537 of record JAOYRS010000064.1, read on the forward strand.
TCTTCTATTTATTGCATTACTTTACTTAGACTTCTAAAGACAAACAGGTTATAATAACGCGCTACAAATTCGCAATCTTAATTCGCTACAAGTTGATTTTAAAACAGGAACATTGTCTGTATGTTCTTAGTTATTATAAGTGGAGATCTGTAATATGAAGGCTAATTAGTGTTACTATAGATTGTTTATTTTTTATTTATGTTGCTTTTTATGATTAATAATGAATTAGACGCTGGGATTGTTAATGCTACTTGAATTTGAAATTAATAAACTTTATAAAATCTTATTAATATTTAAATTCCATAATGCTTAATGTACAAGTATTTGCACTTCTCTTAATTATTCATTTATTTTCATACGGCTTAAGTAAATAGTTTATAAAACATTTTTGAAAAAACGTATAAAAATTTGAACGCAGCGGGATTCGAACCCGCGTCTCTTGGATACCGTCCAAGCGCTCTGACCGGTAAGGCTCTGGACGGAATCCAAGAGGCGCGGGTTCGAATCCCGCTGCGTTCAAATTTTTATACATTTTTTCAAAATTTTTTTCTTATCCTAAGTGTGGAATAACACTTTAAAAATAGTAAATATTAAATAGTTTATAGTGAATTTGATAAAAAAATCACAAAAGGTGAAAAATTGAGAAAGGTTTAGGATAAAGCACATTTAGTTGTTAGTTCATATGATCTATTTTTATTATTAAAAACACTGATTTTCTAAGTCTTGATATATTTCTAATGTACACGCTAGCTCAAAATAATTTTAAACTTTAATTATTTTTTAAATTTATATAAAATAATAAATATACTTTGTATTTATTATTGAAAAATAAATAATTCAATATTAAACGAAGTCAACAGAAGTTAATTGTATTATGACATTTTAATAACTAAGAAAATGTGAGAACTTTCGCAGAAATTGACGGATTGACTGAATAACTGTAAAATCACTTAAATAGTAAAACTTTTATAAAGTATAGTATTATCTTAATTCCTAAGGGTCAGTTCACGTCCTGCTAACAATTACGTCTAGGTCACATTTGCTATACGATTTCGTCCGTCACGTAAACTACTTTACCTTTTCAGACTTAACTTGTGAAAGACGCGTGTAATGTATTAAGATGTTTAAGTTTTATTTTAAAAGAAGAGTAATAAAGAATTACAAAGTGAAATTTAATCAAACGAAAAAAAATTATGATTGCGTGTTAATTGGCGAACACAACGCCCTGCTTTGTCTCTTCTCTTTGTTTGGGTTTGTGTGTTAAAAATATATTTTTTTATATTATAAATATTCCCCTGAGTGGGATTCGAACCCGCAACCGATCAATTTTGCAATCAGAAATCTCATTACGCCACGATCGCCTCTATATAAAAACACAATTGTAATAGAATATTGCATTATGTTCACAAATCTCTCGTATTTAGCAGAGCAAATAGAGAGAGGACTCTTCGTACTCAACTCTCATGAAAAAGAGTTTTATGAGACATGAAAATAAAGTGAATAAGCCATACTAATAAATTTATATTTCAAATACGGCTTAGATACAAATATATAATAATCCAATGTTCCACAATGCGGTAAAGCTAATACCGAATATGTTTTTGTTGTACCAAATTGTTTCTGGGTATAGATTATAGCGTAACGCGAAATGCACAGTGATTGCGGAGTGCGGGTCACCTGCCAGCGGCCCGTTGGTTTTTTGACGTGTCACTTGACGCCCTTTGATGTTATATTCACGTGTAATAACGACTAATCCGGCACTGACCTCTAATGAGGCGCCGTGTCAATGATAGCGGTTATGTAGGATATCTGTAAAATAATAGTAATTGAGAGCATAATTATTTGTTCATTTATATAATTTTATCAACTTATTTTTTTTTGTAAAATCTGACTTTCAGCAGATATAGCTTATAAAGACGTGCCCGCTTTATTTTTTTTAATTAACGCAAGCGTTATGGTACAAACGCAAGAAATAATAACAATAATATTATTTACAAAGGAATTGAAGAAAACTTGACATAAGGAAGCACTTGACATATGGATTTTGAAAACTTGAAAGGAAAAAAATACAAAGATTGTAGAAATGCGCAATAAATGTTATATGATATCATTTTGGAACGAAGCGTTTAACTACATTATCACACATTTTTGTAACAAAAGGTAGCATTTTACAGCCAGAATGCAATATCCACGCTTGAAGTGACACCGCGTCCTTCGGGAATTACTCGCTTTTGTCGGTGACGGGAGATTTCAGGGCAATGTCTATGAATGCATTATAAGCTGTATGCATAATGCATCGTTACGTAAAGAGTAATGACATATTTAGTACGCAGGCATGTTGTCACGAGGACTCGCAGTTAACAATCAAATTGAAATTTGCGAAATAATTAATTATTATGCATATTTAATGGATGATTACTATCTCATTAATATGTATCAACTTTATCAATATTCATTCGATTTAATTTGTTAAATTTACTTATTGTTTTTTTAAAGGGACATTTGCAAATATTGGGAAGGTCGTTTAAAATATTGCAATCGCAATGTTCATCACTGCGATTGTTGTAGATTCAAATCACTTACAGTCGGCCATAGAAAACCCAAATGTTATAATTTTCTATCTCTCTCCGTTTTCCACTTTCAACCCGAAATCGTTATATTGTGTAGCGTTTGATAGTACTGAGTAGGGGTCTCATCGTCACGTCTAGTGTTACGAGAGCGGGGAAAAAAATAACTTAAATATAATTTAATCATTCTTCTAATTGAGATTAAATCCATAACACAATGCGTTCACTGTCAGAGTCTGTTCCACTGGGCCGGGACGGTCATACTTGTATAGTTGAGTTTAAGAATTATGAATATAGCTATCCTACTTATAATAATGCAGTTTTAAATAAAAGACGAAAGAAGAGAGAAAAGGGATAACACATCCTGAATAACATATTATAGTAGTAAGGTTAAAATCAGAAAGTGATCATAGTTTTTAAACACTCTTATTCATCTTCAATCCCACACAGCCGTATCATACAGGCTTAAGTCACTGTAAAGCTTATTTAAGTGTATTAAATTATTTCTTGCGACGCAGCACTCAAGTAATGACATAACGTACAAGTTTTCCAGTATTAAGAATGCTCTTGCTGTTGAGTCATTCCGGAAGTCTGCTTTAAATCACAGATGAGAAAACCTTGAGTGGAATGCGGCGGGTATCATACGTATATCCTTTCCGAATTTATATTAAATTCAATATTTTAAAAGATGTCAAACAGTCTCTATGTAAGATATGTAACCTTAACAAATTTGACATAAAATACTAAACAAGGTTTGAGTATGTAGAAAGATGAATCTCTGTTGAGAGAGCGCGGCGTCTCGAGGGCCGGAAATTCCGCGGAACTTTGATTTGATTCGTGAAATTCGGTGCCATATAGAAATATTACAAATTCAGTTTTACAATTAGAGTATCAATGTCGAAACATAATCACTAGCAAATGACAAATCAAATATTGACTATGAGTTCAAATTTACAATTGCATTGACAGTCATTTCTTGTTGTACCTACCTACATATAAACAATAGCTAATATTTTAATTGTATGTGTTTAAATGTTTTTGTTTTAAGTACTTAAATCAGGTTTTAAAATAATATAAAATAATTATATTGTTATTCGTATGCTCCTTTGTCAAAACTTCTTTTCTAAGCAATGAATCTCGATATCTTGAAATTGAGGGGTGTGTAGAAATCTTTTCGTAACATAACAAAAGCTGCACAAAAGGTGAAATGAATGTGAATAAATGCCAAACTATGAATGTGAATCGTAAAAAAATAAATATTAACAAGAAAAAGTAATTTCATCCTATTTAGTTTTATACACAAATTTTATTGAGTTCCCCTCGTCTACTGAAGCACTCTCATATCGCTTACAGTGGATAACTTAAACTACTAAAACTAGAAAATGTAAGCGATGTACTCTCATTATATATTTTGTATATAAAAAAATATAGCTTTAAAATATGTAAAAAGTAAATCTCTGCGAGGAAAACTCTTAACACGAATAAAGCTTTCACAATAAATTTAATTAGCAATTTATTTGGTTTTCCATCCCGAGCTGCTGATGCATTTCAGATAAAATGCTAAAACTTTTCAGTAATTTAAATTCTTTTTAATGTAAACTTACAGAGACACGTTTTAGCCAGAATGAACACTGAACGAAGTGCGACAGCAGTTAAATAATATTTTTCTGCAAATAAAAAGCTTCGCGTAAGCTTTATTACTTGTAAAGAGATGACTTTGAAACATTTTATTCTTTTATTTATGAGAAAATGCAAAATATTATGCTTAATAACTATACTTTCATAGTAACTATAACACAATATTGTTTCTTTAAATTTGACAATAACAAACATCAAAATACATACATTATTTAGATAATTTTTAGAAATTATTATAAAATTGGTAGGTATTTTAAAAAAACTCTATTAAAAACACTAAGTAACATCTAAATTGTAGATTATTCTCGAAACGGTCATCGACAATTTAGGGTAATGGCTCTTCTACGATTTTAAAGGGATTAAACGTCTGGAAACGATTATGTTAAATGGAGTATCAAAATATTAGACTCAATTAGTCGAGCGACAATGAACACATTCGGCCTGTCATTATTGCTGGGCAGTGTCGTCGTGCTGATAGGCAGCTTTCATTTTGACATAACAAAAAGAATTAAATACTTATTTAATTTTATACTGGTTAGTCGATTTACCTATTTGATTTCGTAAGAATTATAATATTTTAGCTATAGAAAATGTTTAGAAAGTATCAACAAAAACAGAATAATTTTTAGGAAATTATTTAACATCGTAGTTTGTGACGGCGCTTTGGTATAACACGATTGTGTCGTCACATGCACGGATACTTCCTATAGGCCAAACAAACAACCCGTTCCCCGAGTCACAATATTGTGATATAGGTATGCACTGCGTGTGCGCTCACCTATACGAGTAACACATATTCGTGTGATAAAGGATTTCAAATATTTCAATAATAAGGGGTAAATAAAAATTGTATGACAAAGTTGCGGGTATTAAATTGATTGCATTTTATAAATATAAAAGTCAGACAGTATAGTATAGACTAGTATAGACAAGGGTGACAGTAGAATATGTATATTTTTTATTAATTTTATATTTCAAGTAACACTTATAAACAATACTTTATAAGATTTCCTTAAAAGAAGAAAAGTAATTAAGTAATTAAATCAAAATAAAATAGTTATAATTATAAGTAGTGACGGCGTCACTAATGGGGCCATCCGACACCGTAGCATTATTCACAAGGCTCTTCAACGCCATTCTGGGGTCATTTTCCCCAGGCGTGGAAGGAGGGTCAGGTAGTTATGCAACCCAAACCGGGGAAAAATCCACGCAAGGCAGAGAACGGCAGGCCGATTACGCTCCTGAGTGCAACGTCAAAAGTCTGGAGAGGTTGCTGCTGCCTCACCTATCCATATACCTCCAACCGTACCCGAAACAATTCGGCTTTTGCAGCAATCATTCAACCACCCTGGTGGCCAGTCATCAGAGCTGGCACCCCATACCACCTCGCACGTCTCCTGTCCTTCTTCCTATCGGGCAGCTCGTTTCACGTGAGGGTGGAGGAAACCATTTCCAACAGCTACCCGATCACAGTGGGAGGGCCTCGGGGGAGTTTCCTCTCCCCATGCCACTACACTTCCTACACGGAGGACGTTCCCCAACATCAAGCTGCAAAGTTGGTACTTTTTGCCGACGACATCGCGCTGGTCACTACATCGGCGAACCCGTTCCACGCAGCCCGGAAACTGTAAGAAGCTTTAGACCTTCTGCCAGCCTGGTTGACCAACTGGAGACTGTCCATCAACGTGACCTCCAGTTCATGTTCGGCGTTAAGAGGCCACTTACCTCGGTGTCGTGATCGACCGATCGCTCTTCATGCAGGACAGCATGCATGTTAGAAGAGCAATCATAACAGCGAGGGTCACCGCACACCTTCTGAACCCAGTATTCAGGTCGAGTATCACTTAACCGAGTTAACCTCTACAAAGACTACGTCAGACCCCATCTGACATATGTTGCGCCAGCGTGGTATACCAGAACCAGTATGACCAGTACCATGTGGAAGAGAGAACTCGAAACTGCTCAGAACGCCTATGTCAGATGCGCGTCTCAGGCTCCTTGGTATGTGAGGAATGCGATTTTGCGTAGAGACACGGAGCACCCGCTTCTCCAAGACATTGCACCATGGCACTCCAGACCACCGGAGAGGCGCAAGCTTCCACGAGACCTTCTCCCTCCTACTGAATCCCGAGGCGCTGCCTCTATCGTCGCTGGATAGCCTAAGCTGGGTCTCTTCTGAGTTATCAGGGGTCTCATCCAGCTGTGTCGTCCGTCGTTGTTTTAAACTAATATTAGTATTTTTTCTATATAAATTATAATTGTACCAAGTTTCAAACGCCCCACGTACAAAGCTTTTGTTTCACATAATGATATATAGATCTAATGAGGAAGCTGCTTTAGTAAGGTATAGGTTGTGGTTTATTTCAGTTTCGAGTGTGCTCTTAAGCGTTTTAATCGCCACTAATTTAGATCCGAACATATTATTTTGGCCTAATGTCAAGGACAGAACTTAGTGTAACTGCGCATACTGACATTGAATTAAGAATAAATGGGCTAGTGTATACTGAAACATGATGAGAAGTTAGTTCTTTATGGCTTTGCGCTTTGTTCCACATAAAAAGGGAGGCAGAGACATGCTAGTGTAAGTCCTACTCCGTTCTCCGCTTTTGGAATTCGACGAGACATTGCATGTTTAATGGCGGAATTAATACCGCGTTAATTTAAAGAAGAAGATAAAGCTGCGCTGCGTTCCGAGAACTCTTTCTTGTGAACAAGTGTTAAGTGCGGAATTTCTTACAGCTTCACGATCTATCCTGCGCTCTATAGCAGGGCAGTCAAAGGCAATCTAGTATCAAGACATTCCGTTGATTGCTTTCCTCTCGAAATCAAAACATTGTGTGTGAAGTGGTGAACTCAACGCCGCGCTTTGTCTTATCAGAGCGAAAAAATGGAATAAAAAATGAAATATAGTGGGAATTGAACCAGTTAAACATTGTCCTTATCATAATAGCCTCAGAGATTGCCTCAATCTTTTAAGTAAGAAATTATTTTCATATATTAAATATGTTCTTAATGATAAAAAAGAATACGGTTACACTATAATTGGCAGAATCCTGACGTTCAAGCCAGTTTGACAAGTAAATATTTGCACTTTAAAGATTTTTTTAATTTAAAAACTATTTAGCGCAAAGCTTGCATATTACGCAAATAAAATGATATACTTAACTACTTATACAATAAAGTTCGTGACACTGAGTTTATGAACTCTTTTTTAAAACTAGTTTTCAAAACAAGAATAAAATACAAGTGACAAAATGTATTAAAAACCTACTATGTCGTTATGGCAACGAGAAAAGAGTTTACTAAGAAATTGAAAAAAAAAAGAACATTTCGTTAGTAAAATAATGAAAGTTATATTATTTTATAACAACTAATTAAATTATTTGACACTGATTGGTGAACAAAACATAATAATGTTATAATACGAAATTATTTTGCTGTTCTTTGTTTACTTCTAGCTTGTTTAAAGTTTAACGAACATTTGAAAGGAAGTTTATTTGTTAAATACAAATATTTACCTGGTTTCTGGTCACAATTATAATTGTGAGGGATATTTAAATTAAAAATAAAATATTATAAATAAAAAATCATGTACAGGATTCGAGCATTGGAACCCACTGGAATACTAACGCTTACACCATAAATAAGTTTTAAATAGTAAATAAATTAACCTAGTTAAAAATATTTTTAATACTAATTATACTATATAAAAAAGCTTAAAATGGCTGGCTTAATAATTTAAGATATAATGACTAAAACCAAGGAATACTATAATTATAACATATATATGTTACTATGGTGTTCAAATAAATTATTATTTCAAACTCCGAGTTCGTAATTTAATTACCGAGGCAGTAGGTTTAATTAGAATTAATTTCGTCCGTGAGTATGTGCATTATTATTTTACTCCTGCCTATGCAGGTAGCGGCTTGATTTCCCTCTGGTACATGTTGTATATAGCATTGTATTGATCCTCGTATTTTCCATCAATTGCATGATATTTTATCAACATAAAATGGCGACGTGTGACGTATAAAGTACACGGACGGTAAAAAGTATTCGAATGTTTATTTTTGAAAAAACTTTTTGTAAAAGAAGCCTAGTCCCGTTGTTTTCACATTCAGATATGTGTTAATATTTAATGTTAATATTTAATATTTAAATTATTATTATATTTATTTATTGAAATATTGTTTTGATTTAAAGGTCTTTTTTATGTAAATTACAACATACAAGCCTTATTTATCCTTTAAAACATAAGCATAGGCTTGTATAAAAATAATTCAGTAATAATTAAATATTGTATGTCTGAATAATATTAAAATGTATTCGAATGTATTTTCCCGTTTCTTCATATTGACGGCGATCTATTTTTCACTTATAGTACATAAATATCTAATTTATATAAATACTAGCGGCCAACTCGGGGCTTCGTTTTGCACGGTGTCCTCGCTGATATATAGAAATACGTTCATAGATAATATATGAAAGAATAAATATAATGGTATAGTGAGAATCGGCCTTAACGAACTCATGATGGCGTTCGCTGTCGGTGACGTTTCACTAAAGAAAATATTATTACTGTGATTTGTTTATCATCATCATTAGAGTTTAACAAAAAAGTTGAAAATTAGAATTTTGCGCATATATGCTGTCAACTAGAAATCTTTATTTTTTTTATGTTTTATGATTTAGGTAAGTTTTCAATCGAGTCCACTGTACCCCTTGACAAAATTATTAATATATATGTCATGTGTTTTTGTGTTATGTCATTTTAATAAACTTTCGGTAGATGTTTTATTGCTTTTAAAAAGTTATTTTTTCATTTCTAAATACATATCTGATAAGCTATTTACGAATTATGTGTAACTTCCATTTTATTGTCCACTATTTACTATTGTTGTTGCTTGTATTATATAGATTTTTTGGAATATTTGCTATCTATTTCAGGTTTTTTTAAAATCTCTTCATGTGCATATGTTAATAAATAGTATTTACATTTAACTTGTCTTCTTAAATTAAACAGCGTACTAAATCAAATATAATAATTATCTAGGAAAATTTCAAAAGTGAGAAAACAAGTCTAGAATTTAAACACGCCGGAACACATGTTTAATAAAGGAATTATTTGTAAGTTGCAGTGTTCTCTCATACTTGTGGATTTAAACAATTACAGTTCGTTAGAGCCGAGCGCAGCTTTTGTAAAGGAAATCCATCGTTTTTGTGCTACAAGTAGGTATATGCTGCGAGTATGTACCTAGCTACCTACTGTGCGAGCGTTACGCTACGCGTAGTTAGATTGCACTCTATTTTAGGTTTATTTTTATTAAAATATCTAAAAAAATAAAGAGTATAGAATATTAGAATAATCTACTCGTACATACTTATATAACCCAAAAGGCCATCATTGCGTATCAAACGCGATTAGTTGTGGCTTCGATTCCCAATCGAGGCAATAGGTATATTTAATTCATTTAAACTTTCATTCCTCCGTTTTGCTACGATAAAAAGTGATATTTAGTTCCATTATTCAATATGGAATATATTGAATTTGGGAGGGAAGCATAGTGTGAAGCAACTTATCATGGGTCCAGCTTGCTATGCGGAAAAATGTGAATTAGAAAAACATTACACTAGATATAAGATATTCAGCTTGTACACGTATATAAAATGCAATTTATAAAAAAACATATATTTTTAATTAGATAAGTACTTATCATGTAAAGGCTATCCTTTAGCTAAGTCGGTTCATATTACAGCAAATGCAATATGCAAAGTGACGACACGTGGCGAGTAATCGCATTAATTGGAACGTCGGCCAATAGTTATAGTGAATCTACGGGCATGTGCATATGTATGTGTATCTTTAAACATATGTTTTTGGAAATAATATTTATAAAAATAGGTATAAGGAAGTTGTAGAGTCCAGGCCAGTATAGCTTAGGGGGACAGCGTCTATTCGAAGTTAGGTTCGATTCCCATTCGGGGAAATGATTATAATTAAAATTTTAATTTTAATGCTCTGGTAAGACATTGCATGTAGGGTTCGTCACTCAAAACGCAATATTTCAATATCGGACTAAAGTTATACCTAAGTGGTTGTATCTGTTTATCATCTTATGCACGATAAATCGTGACGTTTTAAAAAAAATTATGGATAGAAAATTATATATTATTATCTATGCAATGAGGAACACTTTAGGGAGCTAATTAATATGGTGCCATCATCATCTCCTGCGCCAGCGATAGCTTTCATTCACATCACCTATAATTTTACAGACTACTTTCCAAAAGGCGATCCTACAGCTCACTTGTAAACCTATTTCAATAAAAAAGCGAAGGCTTATTAGTTATAATTTTTACTTAGCACAAAAGAAATTTATTATTTTTCCGATTTAACGTCTAAGCTATAAAGTTTATTGAACCGTACAAAATAGTACTCAAAGAAGCCTGCCAATAATGACATTACGTAAAATTTTGGCCAGCTAAAAGTTCCTTCTATTCAAGTGTTTTCAAGAAGTTTCGAATTCTAGATAGAAATAGTTGTGTAATATTATTATACATTAACGTTAAAATGGAATTTCATAGATTGTCTTTTATGAATTTGACGATGATTGATGGTAAATATTTTTTTAACATTCTATTGTGATGCTGAAATTTGCAATTTTATTGGTTTTGATATACATATAATGGTATCTTCTTTTTTTGCGCGTTCAAACCCTTTTAATTTCACGTAGGGTAGTCAGAGAGAACCTAATGGAAAGACACTGTGTCCTTCTACTATAGAATGATATAAAGCGACACACAAATTGATTTATTAATAATGTTAAATATTAGTTTATTCTTGCTAGGTCACATGTTACATCCAACATGGCGTCATGAACAAAGCTATTATGAGTGTGATCATGCACTGGAATAGATACATAAATGTTAATAATATCTGATATGATCGGAATAGTTCACTTCAATGCTATTGTTTTGCGTCGTCAATGGACCATGTTGCCGATATAACAATTATTGCATTTCAAATGGGTTTATTTAAAATAATTATGAATGGGGCTTTACGGTTTTCCCATGTGAAAGCGCAGCCAGAGAGAATCTAGTGTCAAGACACTCCCTTTTACACTGTCGTTCCTTCATTATTTAAATAATAAAACAATGAATTTTACTGCTTCATTTTGAACGCTTATATATTGATTATTACTACGCTTTTGTCACGACAATATCTGATGACGTTACATTACAACAGAATCACGAAAGAAATTCAATAAGATAGACTAGCTCATGTTAACAACCTTTTTTAATATATAAAAAATTTGAGTATAAATGAAATTTCCACTATATTGAAATATAAAACCATACGCTCTATGATAAATCATTACTAAGTATCCTTAAGTTAAATAAAGTTAACGTTTATATCTCGGCGCGCGCGGCGTCAAGTTCTCACAACTAACGCTGTCAGCATCCTCGAGAGGAGCATTTTTCAAATTACGCTACGTTCGAAAATTTTGTCCGGTATCTCAATATGCTTGTAATCCCTAATCTATGTAATTCCCTATAAAATCATAGAAGTAAGATAATTACAGTTATACTATAGTTATACACTTAACATAAAAAAAACAAAATTACTATAATATATTGTTAAACTTGAAAAATTATTTGTGTAGTCAGGTAGCTTCTTAGCAGATTGTGCTATTTTTTTTCTAACACGGAAGAAAAATCTGACCTGATTTTCAATATACTTGTAATCCTAAACGTGTAAATAATAATTCAAAAGCACGAAACAGTACGAAAAGATAAATCTTTTAAAAAGTAATATTGTAAATGTAGATCAAAGTGCTAGTGTTAATTAGAGAGCGTTGCCAACTCAACACATCAGCAAATTAAGACCGACATATTTGAACTCCTTATTAATCTGTACGGTTGACCTTTGTAGATGTAAGAGGCACAAACTACTAAGTGAATCCGAGTACTACCTTTGATAAGTTATTTGAGAAGCTTAATCGTTCGCAAGTTTGTTGGTCAAAGAGATTGCTTGGAGTCCTAACCTTCACGTATTGCAACTCTTGCAAATAATCCTAAGAGAAACAACTTGTTAAGTTATTTATAATTGAGTGTATAAATCGGTTCAATTCTCGAGAGTCTCTCCAAGCTTAATTTGTTAATAGCCGATTAGATTTGCGGTGGAAAAACGTTTGCAGTAACTCAAATTGAGTTCGTTATTTTTTCATTATTTATTTTATTTCATATTATCCAAATCTATATATATATATATATATATATATATATATATATATATATATATATATATATATATATATATATATATAATATATATATATATATAAAAGTGTTTTAGATTCTCACTAGAATCTAATATTTTTTACTGGGTTTGAAACTCGTGAATGAATGAATGAGTAAATAAATTTATTGTGAATATCATATAAATCAAATCCAATAGAAGATAAACGAAAAACTTTTAAAAATTACAGTTAAGGTCGTATTAATAACACACACACACATATATATTTATTTATATATGTGTGTATGTGTGTGTGTATGTGTGTGTGTGTATGTGTGTGTGTGTGTGTGTGTATGTGTGTGTGTGTTGTAGGTAGGGTGGCAGGTGGTGGTGACGACACTGTCCGTTCCTTTGACGTTCGAGGAGACTTAACTTAAGCTTCATGTGTTAACGATTCCCTATTCAATTCATAATCGTCAAAGTCTTAATGCTGAACACCATTCCCTTTATGCAGTACCATTTGATTGCAATTTTTCTATACAGTTCACAATATTTGCATGTCAGTTAATATATATAACACTGTCAAGTTTTTTTTACTAACCCTTTACAGATTTAGAGTTATTCAAATATTTTAAATACATCTCTTTATCTCTAGAAATAAACCCTTGTTTATTCTTTCCCCGTAATATTTAATCTGCGAGCCCTGCTACGGTTAACTTCGTGATTTAACGATATGAGTGAGGGCGACGTCACCACTTTAGGATTTAAAAAATCCAACCGTGACCTCAACTTTCGACCATACACTAACTCAGCCGGTGAGAAACCCGTGACAGAATGTTTAGAATTCCGATAGTCAAAAAGGTACTTCATTCATTTTAATTTGCAGTCACCTTTATTTTGAGATGACAAAATACTAGACTTTACGCCTTCCTTAACGATTTTGACCAAAATTTCGGCCTGGATCATTGCTGGCTGGATAGTAGGGTGGCGAAGTTATATGAGATATTCCATTAAATGAGCAGAAATTGGTAAATTCAAAAGATGTAAACGCAGTGCCGTTGTCATTTACAACAATGTGCGGTAAACCATATTTGGAAATAAAATCAAAATTTTTTTGAATTTGTGGAATTACTAACACCATAGACCCATAGTATGTGCATCTACGACCCCTTAATACATATGATTATTTCAGGCCCTAGGAAATCTATATGTGTCCTATAAGTATAATATCTATATGTGTCCCATAAATGTACAAATAATTTAATAATAACGTTAAATATTGTTTTATATAGTATTTTGAGATAGTAATAACATAATTAATAAGTTTATTTTTATTAAATATAATTTTGGCTGAATGAATTACAGGCAGTTTAGAATGATGCAATTTGGAATGGATTTAAAATAGGATTGGCGGGAGCGTGATGTGCGGAAAAGGATGCTTGAGAGTAATGTTAATATTTAAATTAGAATAATAGAAAGATAATACACTGGAAGTGATCGTAATACCACTATTTAATACATAGGAATATGATTATTATTGTTTTTGTGGTATCCGTGGTCGGTAAGAATTGCTTTTGTATAATATGAAGAATTTATTGGTAAGTTCTTTTTCCATTATTAACATAAAAGCGTCATCAATTATTTTTAATTAAGTAAAATATTTATATTATATATATTAGACGTTTAGAATGTACATTCTAAAAGATATATGAAATTTGTAATATAAATATACCAAAGCGTCTGCCGCCATCTTTGAATAGTGTTGTATGAACATATTGTTATATGCGTTTACTGAGTATTATAAAATATTTTAATATTAAATCCACCACACCAGAGACAAAGATACAGTGAGCTCATTCTGCAAGAATCCAGGGCAGTACGCGAGGCAATTAAGAAATCGATGGCGGTAGCTTGATATAATTAATTTTTTATATCAACTGACAGACGAATGCCACCTCAGTCTACCTGTGACCACGGACTACTGTAAAGTGTTCGAAACGTCAGGTGTCCAAAATGTATTTTCGAATACCAAAATATACGCGATTAATCCGATTAAAATAGTTTCATTTAAAACCATTTTTAACCAACAACTGTGTCCTACACAAATGAAACGGTTTCATTCTAACGTCCGATACTTTCCTAGGCCACCCGCTAAGCACAAAAATAAAAACATGTTTTAATATCGCATCTTTGCTTGTTTCCTCGCGTAGTTTACTTAAGGTTATCGGAGAATAATCTTGAATAACAAAATTAATGTATGGGGCGCGATCTATGGGAGCTGCCGCCGTGACATGCGAGTTGCCCTCTCTCTCAGCAGTCCTCCGCTCGGACTGTTCGTCGCGTAAACTAGCACGAATTCGTAAACATATTCGAATATATTATTATAGCCACTTAAAAAAACGCATTTCTTTGCAGTCTGTGTGTCTCGCGGACATTTCTAGTATCCCTTTATAAGGACCAAAAATTGATATTAAGGGCTTATGATCTGCCCGTAAATTAAACGGTTTTGATGGAATCGCCTAACTCCAAACACTATTGCGGTCACTTCCTTCTGTATCTGAGAGTATCGTTTCTCAGCTGCGTTCAATGTGCGGGAAGCAAATGATATGGTCATTCAAGCCTATCTTTTTGTACCTATGATAAAATAGCGCCCAACCCATAAGGAGAGGCCTTAACCTTTAGGATAATTATTGAATTAGCGTTAAAATATGTTAATACTTGTTCGAAAGTTATACACTTCTTTATCACGCCAAATGCCTTATTGTGGGAGATAGACCACTCCCACTTTACACCCTTTTTTAATAATTCATACAGAGGATTAAGAATAGTGGATGCGTTAGGAATGAAATTCTTGTAGTAGTTAACAAGGCTTTTAACGGATATTTTTAAATCCATTTTTGTTGATTACGTAACCCAAATATTTTATTTCATCTTTAAAAAAATCATACTTGTCTTTTTGCAGAGCTCCTGCAAAAAGATAAGTGCCTCCTACTACATCTTGTAATTTTTACAAAACAACGTGTATTTTTCTCATATGCCATTCCTTATTGCCAGCCGTTATCATAACATAGTCCAACATGCATAATATGCTGTCTAAACCCGACAGCACGGCTTCCATAGTGCGTTGGAATATTGAAGGCGCGCTTGAAAGGCCAAACACCAAGCGAGTATAATTAGACAGACCCTGACGTGTATTAATGCAAGTAACCTTCTGCGATGCTTCATCTAATAAATAAGGATTGTATGCCAATAGACAAATCGATTTTAGAAAATTGTAGTCCGCCATGCAATTTTGAAAATGATTCATGAACTGTAGGTAGTGGGTATTGATCTTTTATTAATTGGTTATTAATTGTTACCGAACAGTCCGCGCATAATCTAACCGAACCATCACATTTCAGTACGGGCACAATCGGAGAGGCGTAGTCATAATGTGAAACCGGTTTTAACACACCTAAACTGACTAATCTATCTATCTCTTTCTGAACTTTGTCACGTATAGCAAAATTTATTTTCTCGCTCCGGTCCAGCTATCAAGCTCATGACGAAACGATCACGTAAATCCGATCCTCTTCTACGTCAGCCCTCGTAACCTCACCGCCCACCACACACCGTCACATTGCGTGTATGACTCGCCTGGCTGTTGCGAAGCAGCATAAAAACTATGATGTCCACTGAACCCACATCTTTTTGGAGTAAACTGATTACCAAACAGCTTAACAATATCATCATATGGCAGTTCTCGTAGCTCCTTAGGTAAGGCCAAATCCGCCGCTAACTTGAAGGTATCTTCTTTGAGTGCACTCAATAGAATTGAACTCAATTAGAATTGCCCGCCTTTTTGTTCCCAGTAATACAACCACCAGATGGGGCGTAGCCCACAAACAACTATATATATATATATATATATATATATATATATTTTCTAGTAGTAATTATTATCAAACAAAGGATATCATTACACGGATTGTTTTCGAAACTGTCATTCAAACTAGACATTTTGAGATAATGTCTCCTCTACCACCATTAAAGGATTGGGGCGTCTGTGACATTACTATAAATGGAATCTTGGTACTTTTTGAAATTAGTTTTCTGTTTCATCAAGTTAATAGTATAACTTCTTAAATGTAAAGTGTTTTTTTTTATAGAGACGTAAGCTAAGTGTATTGTATCAAATATATTAGTATTTAACAGTATGTAAATAATATTATGTTCGAATTTTTTGACAAAATGTTGTAAACTGCAAAGAAAATATAACTCCCCCATATCAAGATCGAAATCAACCATCTTATTATTATTTACAGAATAAAAAAATAGAAGCCACTTATTATATTAAGATAAACATCCCGCTCGTCTCGTTTCTTTATTTACATGAAATATAACAAGACATGAAATATCAACATATTTATTATTCAGGAAAGAGAAAGGTACCGGTTATGCGATTACCTATCTTAAATATAATAGCTTATTTAATAGGTGGTTAACGTTTTGTCCAGCAAACTATTGATATTACAATAACGATGGTTGATTGTTGGCTGGGAAATTGCAATCTGTGCCTATTTTCTGCATGAATGAAATAAGGCAGTATCTACAGTGCGTAGAGATAGCGACATAAGCGAAAACGCTTAGATTTTAAAACTTTACCTTTGGAACTCAATATTTAAATATTTGAATGCGAATTTTAACACCACTGTTTTTTGTTGCTGATTTTGTTACTTTTGAAGAATTGAGTTACTAAATTTTTACATATAGAATTTATCTCGTTCATTTAATTTTTTATATTTTTTATTTGAAGTTCAGAAAATTGAATTAGATGCGTTACTGCATGAATATAGCGTTTAAAATCTATATCTTTATTTAACATAGTATGTAAATTTTTTCTTTACTTTATAATTTACTTTAAGTATGTTACAATTCAATTTGTTTACATCAATAGGCAAAAATCCGTAAATAAGTTGGCTTTAAATAACATATTATGACAGATAATGAAATGCTGAATGTGATCTGGTACCTAACTTTTTTCTACTACATGTAAGGGCAGCTAAATTTTAAGGCTGGCTTCTAAGCATTCGCAATTTGAAATATTTTTTTTTATAGAAAAAGGAGGCAAACGAGCAGAAAGGCCAACTGATAGTAATTAGTTACCGTTCATGGATATCCACAACATTAGAGTTGTGGCCAAGGCACCTCTTCACTCCTTTCCCTTCCGTCCCAAGGGACGGAAGGAATGGGAGATAGTAAGTGGCCTTGACAGACAGAACTGTCGGAACCACCATGCTCTGAGGGAAAGGACAAGTGCGAATAGGGAAAGTTAGCTTACATGACATCGAACCGGCACACAACACCATTTTGACATTTGACGGATCTTTTGTCATGATAGTAGTCGGTCGGAGGTTTAACCTTCTACCGCCAAATTACTGGGATACCCGAGGCGGGTTAAGGGACGTTACCCTGTAGCGGAGGGGAGTTGTATTGTACACCGTCCCCTCACCGGGAAAATCTTCTTGGTGAACATGATAGGTAACAACTCAATAAGATTAGGTACAGCATTTTTGACTGGAAAATAGCACTGTCTTTGTTGTCAAAGAAGCGCCTATTACCGCCCGACTTCATTCGAGGTTAAAAATGATGACTCCTCCCGAATTTTGGTGATATAAAAATCGATAATTATTAAAAAATATATTAATAAAAAGAATAATGTTTAGTTATATAAAGGATAGCGGAATTAAAAGTACTCAAGGGAAATCATAAAGCTTGATGATGCTACTACGGTGTTGCTATAGAAATGACTTAGTCATGGAAATATTGAAATCGTGATAGAAAACTGTAAACTGTAAACGTTTACAAGATGTTTAAGAAATCAAAACACAAAATAATGTTAATGCTATTGTGTTTGTTTTTTTATGAGATTAATATGACTATGAAGATTTCTAAAAACGATAGGAATAAATAGGTTACATTGGCCCTATTTTTTTGTGGTTCGCTAACAACATATACAATAAGTAATATTACCTTATAATTTTATATATAGTTTGTATGTAGGAATGTCTAATGGCCAGACAAGGCAACGACAAGTCTACGAAAAAAACAAAATGTTATTTTATTCTTATAATGTAATAAATTAAAAATTATAACTAAATAAATAATCTTTGTGTATTTAAAAGTGTGATTTGTTTGATATGACTGTATATTTTTAGTCGATTGAACGTTTATGGGACACTGAAATAGTCTACAATGATGATAACGACCTGTATATTATATACGAATCACATATTTATACATTAGTTTTTATTTAGTTATTGTGACAATTTAATATTTTTAACATGAAAATAATAAATTAGCTTTAAAAGTAAATACTATAGTAATGGACCTCTTATATTTTTTAGGACACGACAGGGAAAATAAAGGTAAAAAATATCAATTAAGAATATACATCCTCTATATCTCTAAAGGTTAAATAGAACTCTACAATGTTCGTCATCTGCACCCAAGTCTTGACACAACAGATAAACGATAGCAAGCCATTCATAAATACTTTTTCCTTTAAAACTGTTGATTGTAATGACGCAGAAGATTATTAATGGTATTTCAATGGCAATAATTTCTTCAATTAATCCATATTTTTAGTTAATTTAATAAGAAATCATAATAGAGGGGCATTGCCATTCGTCAAAGTTGAGATCAGAAATATTACCGGGCACCAGAAATATTCTTAAAATGTTAAGCACAATTGACAGATTATGATCACTGTTATCTTCGTAATTGACTCGAGTAGTTTTTATGTTTTGACATTAGATTAAATGATGTAACTAATGAACGGATCTGATGTTATATGTTTTATCGCCGCAAAATACTTACACAACCCGATTCGTAACAAAAATGGTATAGGTCTTCTTACTTATCTTTGCTTCTGTAAATGTTGCTAAGGTGTATAGTAAGAATGATATATTATAAGATAAATATGATTATATATGTAAATAATATATGTAAATATATATGTAAATATATATGTAATATATATGTAAATATATAATAAGATAAATATGATTTTCTAGGACGTCCCAAGCGACACTCGTAGTGCACGTAATAAGTGATTTCCATCAGGACGTCTCGGGCGACGTCAATGAAAGCCGCACAGCTGCCAATCTTCAAATGCCTGTCCCTCTCTGACACTCGGCAATCTATATGCAGATTTACACTCGATCAATTGCGACACTATTAACTCTCTAACGCTTCTCACTTATTTCAATGGACCGCCGCTTAGAATTGCATTCCGAAGTGGAATAATTTACTTTAGTGCAATTACTTAATTAACCAGTTTTTGAATTAATTTTGTTGCTATTAGTCTATTAGGTACTAAGCATAATATAAGTTTATATGTTTATCGTTTTTTTAGCATTATTGCTAGGAACCTTGAATATTTGGCGATCAAAATTTAGGTGCAATTTCCTTTCTTCCTTATTAGGTGGCAGACGAACAGCGCACATCCGTAACTATTTGATGTACAACGCTGGCATTTGGAGTGTACGATCATCGAGGAGCGTAATCGGAAAGCACTAAAAGGATGCCTACGAGAATGGGAAAGTTGGATTTATTTTAAATTTTATTTCTTACGACCGAAATTTTGTATTTGGTGTCATATCGATTCTTTTTCTCATCATAAGTAAGCTAATCATTCGGCGGATTCCGGCGGATATTAATTTTTTTTACTTTAATGTCTTTGTTCATCACAATAACAGACTAAAGTGCTACTTCAGTAGTAATAAGAATGCATTTAAACGAAACAACAACATACACATATACGTGAAGCAGCATGTTTGCTCCGGCCGAGACAGAGCAAACATGTTACTCTTTTCCAGTGTCAGTACTTTGTTATCATTTAATTTTGTATCACACAACACAAGCTCTCACTTTATCCAAGACTATATACAAGTACTGGAGAGCTTATATCCTTCTTAAATTATAAACAGGAGCAACAAGTGCCTACACACGAACATTGTTATAATTTTAAATAAATAGCAGTGTCTTGACCGACAGAGTAATCAAAGACAGCCTAGTGGCTGTCTTTGATTACTCTGCTATGCTGGAAAAGGGTGAAGATATTTTATTAAAAAAAAGTTTCATGTCCCTCGATTGCTAGTCAGTGAGTACGCTACATTCTCTGCATAGTCCTTTCGCCTTGTCCACTAATGTGATCTTTTTTTTTAGCTTCACGCTTTTATCCCGCATAGCAGGGTAGACAGAAAGTATCTAGTGTCAACACACATTGCGTGTTGAGTGGTGGAACTCAACGCTGCTCTTTGTCTTTACCAGAGCGAGGAAGTGAAAATAATTTAAATATAATCACTCCCCCGAGTGGGGATCGAAACCACAACCGATCGTGTTTACAGTCAGACGCTGTTACACTGCGTCACGGCCGGCCTCTAATGTGATCTAATACAGGTTTATTAATAGGAAATGCATCAGTGTCACGTTCAATACGACAAAGTGGCATTGGCAAAGGGTGAAATTTTTATAATTGTAAACCAATGGACATAATACGAAAAGCATAGAAAAACTAACATTTAGGAGCTTTTTAAAGTTGAAATTGTCTTTTATATTTTAAAATTGATTTGTGTAGAAGTTTTAAGAACTTAATTATATTTGACAGAAGCTGTGAGCGCGTCTTCTTCTGTGTAATATTAAACATATCTGGATCCTTATTTTATAATTCTTAAATAAAAGTAGTCTAAGTTGTTTTTTACAACAACAGCTCCGTCAGTAAAAGTTCCGTTAAGATCGGTTCAGCTGGTCCAAATATTAGCCGAAATAGACAGAAAAACTTCATAAAATTATATAGTAAAAATTGGTTATTTTAATATTACAAACAGACACTCTAATATTACTTTTGTATAGATAAATATATTTTTAAAATTTACAAAATTCAGATGATGACTATCCATTTATTTGGAGACTAATCCATTTTTGACCTAACGATTTTGGCGAAGTCGCCATTGTTACCTGTATTTGTAGTCATAGTGTTGTTCTCTTTATCACAATCATTATATATATTTTACTATTTTTAATGTTATTCCATACTGGAGAAAACGTAAAAAAAATGAACGTAGCGGGATTCACACCCGCGCCTCTTTCTTGGAAACCTTCCAAGCGCTCTGACCGCTAAGTTATGCATCCTACTAATTTTTTTACGATTGTTACAACTTACTTATGTTGTTCGCATGTCTGTAGAGAGAATTTTACAATTATCTGCTACCTAAAGATTATTTTTAAGAAATAATCGTTTGTCAAGAAAAAATGATATTTATTATAATATTTTACTATTTTTAAGGTGTTTTAGCATAATAGGAATAACATTTTAGCGGGTTCGAATACAGCTGCGTTCAAATTTTCATAGAAAACATTTTTATTTTATCATAATAGTGCATTTATCAATTACAATATATAAAAACGTATACTTTATTTCATCACTGTAAACGAGTTAACGTAAATTATTCCTCGGGTAACATTTAACTTATTTAAACAGTATTCCATCAGTGTAAATATTCGTTCAGTTGTAATTTATATAGAAGTTTAATGGACCTCTTTTTATTGTTATGAATTTTCATTTAATATAAAGCGGTAGTGAATGATAGATGAGTGAATGAACATTTTAAGTTGTTTGTTAGTTGTTAGTCTAAAAACACGTTGGTGAAGTGTATTTAAATACAAAAAGATAAATATTTTTATAACCGACTTCAAAAAAGGAGGAGATTACTCAATTCGACTGCGTATGCTTTTTATGTGTGTTCGCTAATAACTTCGTAATTGTTTTTTTTTTATTAATATTACTTATTTCTCAAACTATTACGTATATTACTAACTCATTCTTAGTGTCATATTTTTCCGATTTACATGTTCTCTTCATTTGATCTCTTCGGCAGTGATATATTTTTTGCCACGAAAATGATTGAAATTTATGTACTTTTAATTTCTTTTTCTATTATATATTATGTAATGTAACTATACAAGAAATGTAGCTTTTTAAATTTTTGTGTGAATTTGTCCGTTATTTAGAGAGAAGCTCATTAAAATTTTGTTTTTATTATATAATAAAATCAATTTAAAGTAAATACTATACAACTTCATAAAGCTTTGGATTTGATATTTATAAAAAGTACGTATAAACTGTATTAAAAAGATTATAATTTAATTTATATTTGGCGAAAATAGAAATTAGCACTTAGTTCAAATTAGAATTGAATGGCAACTTAATATATGAATGGCCATTTAGTCGTAAATAAAAAATAATAACACAATGTAAATGATAACTTATAACTAAAAGTAATTTTTTCTTTAATACTTTGTTAGACAGGAAAGTTGAAGTCAGTCTCCAGAGTAACTTGGGCTAAGCTTTGTTTGAGTGGAGTGAGCCAAGTCAAATATTGGCTTTATGGGCAATTAAGTTTTGATAAAGGAAGTTGTTGATTACTCAGATACTGATCCTGGGGCTAAGATAGGAGATTTTGCTTTTTAATTGTTCGCCTGTTTTTCTCTTGTTTCTGTCTTTAACGTTATTATACATATATATGGACAGAAAATGCAGAATGCTCAGAGAGGAGTGTCTCAACCTCCGGTTCTCTAAATATAAAACCTGAAAAATATTTATATAATACAAAATATATTTTAATACGTAATTATATGTCATACAAACTTTATCACTAGCAGATGTTTCTCTTGTAGTCGTATCTTTTATGACCAGCACATTTATGTGTACTTTCATTATGTTGTTATGTTTAGTGAATTAATATATAATGAAAATATACACCTTAGTGGCTTATTCGAAACGTGTTTGATGGCGGGTTGGGATTTCTAATCCTTTTTGGATACATGACCTTTCTTCATTATCATCGACAATGTATTTTCAAAAGTCAATCGATTTCACACCGGCCTCTCATACCACTCACTTTTGATTTTGTAAAACTTTGTTACCTTTCTTTTGAATATTTTATGTGACTTTTTACAAAAGTTAAGACAAACTCATGTCAGGTAATTAATAAGATAAATATAACACACATAAAACAATTTAATTCTTTAAACCAAAGTCAAACATAACAAAGTACAAAGTCTTGCTTTTCACGTATATTTATTATAAATCTTTATTATAAATAAAGAGCTTTGCGCGATGTTGTTAGACAAATAGTTTCAAAAACTACAAAATAGAATGAAATAATGTATGTAGTTTTTTTAAGCTTTATACATTTATTCCGCGTAGCAGGGTAGACAGAAAGAACCTAGTGCCAAGACACTCTGCTTTCCGCCATAATTGAGACTTTGTCTTACCAGAGCGAGGAAGTGAAAATCATTTTAAATATAAGTATTCTTCCGAGTGGGAATCGACCTCACAACCGATTGCGTTTACAATCAAACGTAGCCCTATTGCGCCACGACCGCCATCAATATAGAGTTCTCTCTACCTAAGTTGGATGGTGGCCTCGCAGCTTTCTAACAGTATATAAGCCAATAAGAAAATATAAAAAAATACTTACCAAGTCTATTATATAACTTTACAGGTGAAACGTAAGAAGCTCTGAAAAGAAGGCGCTTATCTATATTTTTACATTAATTTCTTGTTTAAAGCAATCAAATAACAAAACCCGATACACGCGTTGTATTGTTGAAAATAACTTCGTTTTATGGTATCGTCGTACCTGCCGCGGCCGCATAATTAGAATTGAATTTCGTTCTTTCAAAATTTGCATGATTTTAATAGTATATATATAACACGTATATGTGTATTTTTTATATATTTTGGATGAGTTCATCAAGCATGTGGCCTGATTTCCCTCTGGTACATATATGTTCACATGTAATGATACTCGTATTTTAGCTTAATGGCTGACAATATTTTTATGTTTTTTTTAAATTGTTATACTAAATTTCAAGAGCAAAATACATTGTTTTAAATGCTTTATCAATTTAATGATTTGTGTTAATTAGTATAAAAAATAAGCTGTGGTGGAGTAGTTATTATGCGTCCTCAGGTTATATACCTCACGTGGGATAATATTTATTTTCATATAAAAAACACCTGTGATCTTTTTTTAATTATGCAGATAGAAGAGTAGATAGATATTTATCGTAATCAAAGTCTATGAAGAAGTGTTGAAAGCTGATATTTTTATTATAATACATTAGAAAAAGAGTTAATAAATTTCTTCGCCAATGTAACGTGTATTTTAAGTATAAACAATAGTATTATTGTTTTACTAACTTAAAGTATTATTTAGGATGTATTTTTTTTATTTTACAAGATTTGCATGTTGATCCAAATCTTTCCGAAAATGCAAGTTGACCATATATACTAACTGACTGCGTTACGCTAGCTTTATATTTTAAAATTTTATATGAATTATACATAATTGAAATACAAGAACTTGTACTTGGACAATAAAAGTAAAATTTGCTAGAGACAAAGGCAGTGTGTAGTGCGAGTGTGCACTTGGAAACATAATTGCTTACGCGCTTCGAGGCGCTGCTAGCTGCATGTCCGTAGGTGCACCATATTTACTTATTGTCTTCTGTTGTCAGTTACGGCTATTATTCAATTGTTCAGCATCTTAAAAGAATATTGTATATTTGAATATAATTAAAAATTGTTATATACTCAAATCTTTCACATGTTTCTTTTAAAAGAATTTATATAAAAAAGCAGCCTTTGTTATTTCTTTAGCTCTGTTTCTTCACGTAGAGACTGTCAGAGAAGTATGGCTTAAATACATACATATTCTATATTTTTCGCCGATTTGTGAGACATTGCGTATCGACTTGCGAAAGCCAACGCTTTCCTTTATCAAGCAACACGGAAATCCAAATAATTTTAAAATGTAATATTCGGCTATTAATATCAAATTCACAGATGTAGATGTAGATACGATTAATTTTTTAACTTTGTTTACATAAATATTTCTATTGGCCACCCTACGAAGACACCGCACACGTGACAATAGTGGACAGTGAGTGTTTTCAAACGGTAAGCCATGCAAATGGTCCGTCTTGCATGACGTATTGAGTTGAGTGTAGATACTCGTTGCATTCATATAGAATATATTATTTTGTTATATTTTACATTCAATTTTGCAAGTACATTACCTGCAATTAGGGTATCTACTTAATTAATATATTACTAAAATGAAACAAACAGGGGGCAAAATAATATGTGTCTTTTTATTTGTATGATGAGCTTTTAGGAAAATAGAGAAGGTCAAGTGACGTATTACCCAACTTTTTGCCTTATGTTTTAAGAGAGACCGTGGGACGTGTCTTGAAACTTAACGTGAATTTTGTTGCTCGAGTAATCAAATTTTTGTTATTATCATTATTTATCTCATAATTTGCATATAATTATAGATGGCTACTTAAAACTAAAATCTATATTTGTATTTAAGCGAGTTTTGGAAGAAAATTAAATTGTTTTAGTTTTGAAATAAAAGTGTACCTTTTATTTACTATTTTTGTAAAGTGTTATTCCGCACTTAGAAACAGATTAGAAAATATATTTGAAAAACGTATAAAAATCCCGCTGCGGTCAAATTTTTATACGTTTTTTCAAACATGTTTTCTAATCCTAAGTGTACCTATTTCAAATCTCTCACTGTAGCGCAATAAAAATTTACATTATAAAAAAACAGCGTGTGTTGTTGTTTATTTCCTACCATATCTATATTTTAGATGAATCCAGATATATTTGAAGATAGTAATAAAATTCATAATAATTTTATAATTAAAATTAGTTATTAAGTTGAAATTACGCTTGCTAAGGGTGGGGCAGACGCCTAACCTCGCCTCATGCCTCCAAAATAGCTAAAATGCGTCTAGGTTATTCTATTGTATTGTTTATAATAAAATAAAATTTTAATAAATACATTTAAATTTAAATTAATTAAAAAACACTATTAAACAATGTCCCACAGTTATTTTTACGCACGATTAAAGCTTGTTCAAATATTTAAATGGTTTGTGCATCAAATGCTTTATAATTGTAGAAACAATATGGAAATCTATGCGAATGACCTGGAAATTGCAATTATCTAGTTTAAATTGTTTCTGCTATGTGGTTTGTTTGTTGTATTATGGAAATTTATAAATTAGGGCGATGCCACGAGGACGACAAGGTGACTTGGTCTTACTTAGCGAAATGTTAAGTTATAATTTTTTCGTGTTAGATCTTTTTTTTATTTCAATATTTCAAGTGCCATGGATATGGGTGGTTCGTGAAAAATTATTTCTATATTTTTGAAATTTTGTGTTTACATGATGCAGATATTACAGATATCCGATTGAGGACTCAGGGCGAATTATGTAGGACTCCTCACCGGCATAGGGCACCTGATAACCCATACCCATAAAACTTTCCTCCTCGACCGTCACTACACAGCCATGGGATCTGCCGTAAGCGTGTAATACACCTGCCTATATTTAAATAGTAAATAATTTAACAAACTTCTACTACTAAATTCGTATATTTACAATTAAAACTTTACTTTTATATATACAAAATATAAATTACTGACTACAGGTAAATTCTACATATTACGTTCAAAATAACTACAATAATGCTGTTAGACTAACTAGGCTAAAAGTGTCCCGCATTTTGAACCAAGGCTCTATTGTGTATTATCATAATTTCTAATTTGTTGTTAAATTAACGTTTGCAATTATTTATGAATACATTTTCGGTTTGGTCTCCATAATTTTGTTTAGCTTTAAAATTTGTGGTATAATCATCGTATTTGTTATGAATGACTATTTCATAGTTATCAATAGGTACATATAATAAAAACATATAGGTAACTAGTCACAGTCTGCACATGAAATATATATAAGAAAAAACTATTATTAAGGGCATTTCTAAATATAATCATATCGAAAACTAATGATTTTTTATTTTTTTATCTGTGTGTCTGTATATATGTTTGCTTTTACGTTTGTACACGCTAATCTAAAAAACGGCTAAACCGATTTAAATGTCTATTTTATTATTGTATTTTGCAACTTCTTTTTAATATTTATTATTTGTTTTATTTCAATTGATTTCTAAACATCAATTTAAAGTATTTTATTCGAAAAATTATAGCAAGGGTAATGAACACACAGTTGATATTACGGGTACTAATAAACAATATAGTTCGAAATTAACTTTTAATGTCGATTTAGTTTTCAATTTATTCTTGATAACCAAAATATTTTTCTTTATTTTTTCTATCAAGTTGGAACTGATTTGAAAAATATTTTTAAGATATTATTTAAATATAAAAAAAATAATAATGACTGTTGTACCATTTACATACGACATTGATGATAGTTGTCGATTTTGTTGTTAAGCAATAAATACATGAATTTGAGTAGAAATATTTTTAGTAGTATAAAGTCATTACTACAAGTATAATGCATCCTGCAAATTTGTTTATTTTTCATATATTACTTTTACATGATTTGAATTTATATTAAATAAATAATTTATTACTTTTGAATAATATTTAATTTAATTTAATTCAAGCAAAAACTTTAATAGAACTGCAAACACGCATATTTATAAGTTTTTTATTAAAACTCATGTAAATAAAGAAAATACTAAAACGATGCACAATTATCGTGCCTATTTATTAAATTATAAAATATACCTACGCTATTCGTGCTAAGAATATCAATTTTATTTTTTTTCTGAGAATGATTCTCAAAAATGTATTGTACAGAAAGTACTACTTAAAGTTTATCTTTCAAAACATTATATATCATTTAGAACTATTGTATATTATCTAACCATTTTTTCCTTCAACCTGTTCAAGTAGGAGGTTACATGATACTTATTATAAATGGAATATTACGTATAATTGTAATAAATATTTAATATTAGTACTTAGACACATAGTCGAGAGTTTAGTTCTTGCTTTACTTTGATTACTGCTCCAAATAATGATATTTTCTTTTAATAACAAAATATAATTTTCATAGTGCCAGTATCAATGAACGTGGAACTAACCAAACACTGGGCAATAGTTGGTAACTCGTTTAGTTCCCCAAAATTATTCAACGGAAGCAAAATCGTTATATTCGGTTGCTAGTTAAAATTATCATATCCGGAAAACGTTTTATTAGTCGTTGGCTTTACTTTGATGAAAATTTAATGTTCATTCCGGGATCGTTGAATTGAAATTGAGGTGAAATTAAGACAAAATTTTAATTAAACTCGTTCATTGCGAAAAAAAATTATAATTTTTTCTTATAATTGTTACGTGCTTTTCATTTTTATATAGTTCTTGCAAATTTACGAGAGGATTTTAACTTATTAATGTTAAAATATAAACCGTAACAATTCTACCTTTATATTTATTTAATTGCTTTTATTATTTTTGTCTATATTTATCTATTTATGTAAACAATTGCAGATGTATCCAGAACCAACGACAATAAAATACTTTCCTTCTTCCTTCAACGTTTGTATACTATTAGTATGAATCTGATTTTTTATCATGTTTTAAATGCTTAGTAGGCCGATGAGGCCGGTCGTTGCGCAGGTGGAAAGCGAAGTACGGAGCATCTTGACACTAAGTACTTTCTGTTTTCCCTGCTATACGGTCATACCACATCAAAAAATATTTTAAAAATGCCGAAAATATGTCACTAACAGAGAAATATGTCACAAATTTCACTTTGCCTTAAAGCTGGTTAATAGTAAAATAAGTTTTTTTAAATTTGAGTAAATTGTGATTAGATAAGAGGATTTTTATTTTCACACTTTCATCCCGCATAGCCAGGTAGACAAGCAGTAGGCTAGTGCCAAGACACTCCGTAATCCACTTTCCGCTGAAATTCGAGACATTGCGTAATGAACGGCAGAACTCAACGCCGCGCGATTAAATTTTGATATTAGTGTATGGGTACTATTTTGTTATTGTGTTTGTTTCAAAATGTTATATTCACAAACATTTAGGTCTTGTTTTTATTTGCTCTGCAATGTTTATATTTATGTGGTGAGAGCTCGGGACGCTAGCGGCATCGTTATTCACTGCAGTATTGTGTTAATATGATTGTTTTTATATACACTAGTAATTGAACATTATTTTTTTCTCAATCTAGAATAATAGGTCATCTAATTGTCATTAAAAATGTTGAAAATCAATCATCATCAACGACAATACTAAGTAAAAGAAATATATAAGAAATGATATATATATATATATATATATATATATATATATATATATATATATATATATATATATATATATATATATATATTAAAAGCAAAATCTTGAAGTTTATAAAAACAATACAAATGAAAATATTTGACATGACACAAATAAGGACTATCCTTTTTCAGCTTTGGAAATTACCCAAAGTTTGTGCGATGAAATTTGTGTGTTGTACCGTGAAGCAAATCCTTTCGACCCGTCAATCACGCGCGCTGTGACAGCGGCGGCGCCCTGGGAAATACACTAAGTGCTTTCACAGTTTGTATGTACATACACTCTCGTGGGAGATTGGAGCCAGCGAGTAAATTCGCTTCATACGTTACTAATTTTTGGATTTAATCTAAAAACTTTGATTCAGTATGAATGTTTTAATTGATCAATGTTGAAATGAGTTTTGTATAAATAAATGTTAAAATATTTGTATATACGATAAGGTTATTTAAAGTACTGGCTGCATACGATATGAGTCTTAATAATATCAGATGAGTAGTGTAGAACAGATGGTCGTTGATTTGATTGTGAATCTATAAAGTAAAACATTTGGATTTTACCAATTTATCATGATGATCAAAAAATGGAGTGTTTTGGGACCTGGTTTCATTTTGTAGCATCTGTAAGTAAGTATGGAAAGAGCAAGAGGATAAAGGAAGTGAATAGGCACATGATATTTACATTTTAAAGTTTTGTCCATTTATCTATATATCTATACAAATAAATAAAATTGAACTGTCTGTTTACATTATAATATTTAAGTAACTAATTTTTAAACAATTAATGCCTTTAGTAAGTCTGTCTATTTTTTCGGCTAATCTATTTTGAACTATAAAATAAAGACTCATAGATGATAAGTAGTGAAGTCAGGCGAAGTTACGGGCGAGCGTATGATAACAAGAAACCTAATAAATTCATACAAATGTTCACAGATGAATTTACACCTGCGTTCATTTTTTTTATGATTCCATCATCAGTTTATTTCGAAAATCTTTGTACCGGCTGATATCATAGAAAAAAACTAGAAAGCTTAGGAAAGATAATCTTTATTTATAATAAAGTGAACACATGAACACAAAACTCACTGGCACATCGCTCGTGGGATAGCGGACATTTCCTCGTAAACGTTGACGCAATATTGCATGAATTTACCTAATTATATATTACCCGCGCTCCGTTCCCGCGTCCCTCTCACGATCAATCTGATTTTGAAATTCGCACGCCTTTCTGGCCCACCTGTATATGAGCGTATCAAAAATTAGGATCGTTAAAAAATATTGTTTTTGTTTCGCTATCGTAAATACGAGTATGTGTATCTAATAAAATAAATTTGTGAAATTAAGTAAAAGCTTACCAAATAAATAAATTTATATTAATTTTTTTTTCATCTTTTTCCATTTTTGTAAACATAATTTATATTACTCTCATTATATAATTAAAATCCACAGATCATAATGAGGTAATCTTGACGTTGGATTGTAAATGCGATTTGTTGTGGGTTTGAATCCCAGTCGGGGAATAGTTTTTTTTCAGTATCATACTATATATCGCATAGCAGGATAATCCGAAACAAACTAGGCGTTAAGACTCTATTGACCGAAATCGAGAAATTGCACATTGAGTGGTGATCTCAATACCAGACCAAAGGAATGAAAATAAATTTTAAATATTAATTATTCCCTAATTTTTCAATATGGATTGAGCCCACAACCAACTGTATAGCTGTGAAACGCTGTTCCATAATGGCACTGCGCCATAATGGCGTCGTTACACATACATCTAGTTAAATTGTATTTCAATTATTTTGAGTTCTCGTTCACAGTATGATAAAGCATGGCACTAAGTTCCGCTGTAAATATGTAATACATATTTAAAATTTTGATTTCCGACGAAAAGTAGATGTTTTAGGCTCACTTACATTATTCTGCCTAGAGGGATAATGCTTTAAGCTTTTTTTTGAAAGATATTTCTTTGTATTTTTGAACTTGCCCGCGCAAAACGCAGCTTAGCTTATGGATAGATAGTTCACATAAAGGCAGCATCATCGCGCCATCTGATCTATAGGTTGAAATATTTTCATATAAGAGTGTCAGTCTACTAACGTCATAGAGAGCGTCTAATATATTTCCTGTATGCGATTAATATCTCTGAAGCTATATATGTATTTATAACTGTGACAGTATTTGAGTAAGTTATTCTGCTTTACATTTTTTCAAGAAATAAATGGAAGAACGTTTGACAGCAACCGAGATAGATGGTTTTCGATACCACGAGGATAATTATGTTTTAATGAATAATTATATTTACATTTTCCCCAAGTCGGTTTGGTAAACTAAGCTAACTAAATACGGAGTTAAGCTCCGCGATTCTATAAGTAAAATCTCGAATTCAGGTGTTAATCAAATCTTGATCATAATTTGAACCCTCAACGTAACTCAGTCAACCGACTTAACTATTGTGCAATGTGTGATATATCTATGGATCTATTTGAATATATTTTGATGTTTTCGTAGACATATTCAAAATGGAACAGTATTCACGAGATTATTTGGCAGCAATGCGGATTTAGTAACATAGAGGAGCTCTTTGTCACTGAATCTAGCATGCAGCTGAAATATTACTGCAAAAAATGATGTTATAATGAAATACTATCAACTTTGTACCAATTATGGAATAGTAGAATAGTAACAATTATGGATATTACACGTACATGACGCTTTTTTTTAAATTAGACAATCACCTAAAAGTAATTTTATCGCTTACACAGTTTGTTTTTTAAGCACATAGACTGTTAGTCTTTTTATTATATTATATTGAAGACACAAATTGAAGATTGTTGTGTTATTATTATTAAATAATATTTTTAATTTAAAAATTGAGTTCTAATTTAATCTGCAGTGGAGACAAAATTAATTTAATTAAATATCAAAGATCTATTTTTGATTTCTATTTTATAATGCTTTTTCTGAATTATCTATTATTTTATATAATTAGTCTGACCATAAATGCTGTTATAAGTTAAGTGTTTCATTTTTGCTACTTTTAATAGAAAATATATCGACAACAACTAAATTTTTATCGATATATTTTCTATTAAAAGTTGAATATTTCCTAAATAAATTACATTGTGGTTTCGATTCCCACTCAGAGGAGTTATTTAATATATTTTCACGTAAGACAAAGTGCGGCGTTGAGTTCCACCATTCAACAGTCAATGTCTCGAATACGGTAGAAAGTGCGGGATAAGGAGCGTGAAGCTAAAAAATCTAATTATGATTTTTATATACTTATATTGCAGTAAACCAAAAATCGAAAATATTTCTAAGTAATAAATAACATTGACTTCTTATATAAATTCAGCTGTAAACAGCGTATGGTATGCTGAAAAGGTGACCGGCGGTGATAAAGCGACGTGGGAGCCTGAAAAATGGCATCGTATGTCAAGGATTACAATAGACATTTATATTGCTCAAGGCCTAGGTTATCTCTGCGATGTTAAAATGGAATTGAAAAATAACAATTGAGGCCTTCTATAAACAGTAAATTTTCTATCTAGTATAGTCATATTAACAGAATTCAAGGAGATCGTGACGCAGCGGCGCAGAAAGATTTCGAGAAGAGGAAGAGTTCGATTTCCGCTCAAAGTAGAAAATGTAGACAGGGAAAACGGAGTGCCAAGCGCTATAGTCCCTGCGGTAACCTCTCTATCCCTTTTGGGGGGACCTCATACTATTTACGTGATAAAGCCATTGATACTGTTTGTTCAGAACTTAATCGACATCTCACCTCTATATTTGTTTATTAAACTACATAATTCTGATATTGTAGTCTTATGTGCTTACTTCAAATTATCTGAACTTCATAATAGCAGAGATGATACGCGGTCGGGAACTAAGCAGAAAATTCACAAAACAGAAACTAGCAATCAACATACGCTAATTACATATCATCAGGTAGTAGGCTGTAGTAGTTTTCTAAACTGATTTTATGTTAGGAATTTTTCTAGATAGATTAGATATTTACTATATTTTTCGATTTGTTACATTTATCATCAAAATGAAAGAAATAATTTACTTAAAAAAAATGATAATATTTTTATTTGTTTTTGTATAATATCTACACCTTCTCATCTTTATTTTTCGCCTGAATTTGAGACATCGCGTGATGAGATAGAACAAGTGGTGGTGTTCAACGCCGCGCCTACCCTTTTCTTAACAGAGTGAAGAAAAATAAATTTAAAATCATCATGATCCTGAGATTTGGATCTGACTCCGGATCGAACCCACAACCATCGCGTTTACGGTCAGTCACAGGCCACTGATATTTTAAAATTAAAGCACTGTAAATGATTGATAAAAGCACGAAAGATTTCTTCTTCCGTACTAGCGGAGTAGGATTTTTAATTACAAGAAGTTTAGTATATTAAATTAAAATCGTTGAAATAAGTATCTTAACGTTTTTTAAACATACCTCACATTACAAAAATATGCTGAATGAAACAAAGATATCATATTTAATATATATTCATATATTTATATACATTATGGTTATAAAAATATACTACAGTGTGTATTATAGAATACAATTCGAATAAAAAAGAATCTCTTCATTCATCTAGACTTGCCTTCAATGTTTACCGTGTCGTTGTTATAGCGAAAATTAAACTTTTGTGTTGCTTGATTATCTTGTATTGAAGGCAGAAATCTACAGGAAATCACTTTTTTAACCAACTACGATGATGAGAATTTGTATGTTTGTTATTATATAAGTTTAATTTTATTAATAAAATTAAAAGTTATATAATAACATTAAAATTAAAAATATATTAAAATTAATCGTATAAATCCTGTAAAGTTTAAATTATATAATATTTATGCGAACATAACAAAATATCGATTCTATTAAGTCATTAAATCCTCTACAGTCAATTAATTATTTTTTTAAAACATTCTTTATTTATTTAAACTGTAATAAAATCTATAAAGAAATTAATGACAACAGTTGAACCATTCGTCAGACAGTGTCTTGTCTTGCATATAGGCATCCTGTAAAAGTACGATTTTAAAGGTTTAAAAAACCTACTTGGTAATATAAAATAGTAACTATAGAAATTACCAGTTATTAAAATTTCCGTTTGGTTAATATATAAAATTATATATTTGTTTATATTCAGGATATAAATTATTTACATGGAAACGTTTACGGTAAATGTCATATTGTATCGCATATGCGGGCCTCGCCACATCGCTGTTACATTTGTAATTATAAAATTGTGAGTTTTATTTAAATGGAAAGCTCGTGGTTGTTTTCATGATTAATTGCTTCCTTGTTAACGTGTGGCCATTGTGCTTTAATTTATCAGTTTCATATGAAAAATACAGATTCGATATCAATGATTTTTTTGTATTTTCCTTACAATATATATGTATATATTATGTTTATATTTGCACCTATCTCTTGCGGTTTATGGTGGTAGACAAAAAATTGTCATTATCCGGCAAAAGACGTTCATTCAGTCATAGGTATCTCGTCTCGCTTGGAAGAAACCTAACACTTGCTTATTTAGATGAAGAAAATGAAGTAATAATAATAATTATGATTATATACTTTATTGCAAATAAATTACATACTATTTAAACAATAAACTAAAAATAGATGTACAATAGCGGTCTTATCGGTAAAAGCAATCTCTTTTTAAATATTTTTATTTCACTGAATTTGTAATGAATATGTACCAGCAACTATCGTGCTTAATATATATTTTCCAAGTAAATCAAAGTATTGACTATGTATTTGGTAGCTATTATAACTTTTTTAGCTTTACGTTTATTTTCGCATAGAAGGATAGGCAGAGAATTTAATGTCAAGACAATCAATTCTCCTCATTCTACTTTAATCCGTAATACTGCGTGTTGTACGGCAGAACTTAATATTTTACTTTGTTTATTCAGAGAAAAAATATGAAAATAATTTGAATATAAATAATCATTCCTCTTATAAAAATCGAACTAACAACTAATAGCGTTTAAACTCAGACGCTTCTATGAAATACCATTGTTATTACTTGAATTTTAATGCAAATGAATATACATAAGTCAAACATAAGAGAACAAAAATGAAATCTGATAGCAACCGGCGGTATCAGGACTCTGAGCTGAGAGAAGATAGATGGGTTCCTCGGGAGCCGCCGCTTAAACTTGCAAATTAAAACGGGGTTATTTGTTAAGGTACGATTTGTTGCGTGTTCGCTTAATATTTCATTGGATTGTTTAGGTTGGAGGGTTAAACTGCAATTTTTTTTATTACCCGTTAATTTGCGTAAGATACAAATGGAAGTGAAAATAATTTAAATATAAATTCCCCAGAGTGGGAATCGACCCCAAAACAAAGCAGTCGACGCTTCCCCACTGTTCCGAACGGCCTCAATTTTTTTTATTTTATATTGTTTACTTTTTTATTTTCTTGGGTATTGCTTGTATTTTGACGGAGTGGAGCATTGATAATTTAGTCATGGATCCTTCCTGATCCTCTATACATCTACAACCCGGATAAGAAGTTGTAGTGTGAGATTTTTAACGCTCTAATTAGTATAATTATCGAGAATAGGGAAATATTTTTAATCTGAAATTTATCTCCCTCTAGAGTGACACGCATTCATAATATATCTATTAAATATTTTATTATTCAATGCTAAATGTTTTAAATTCTCAATGCAATGAAGGAGCAAGTCACAATGAATCAGTCAACCTAGTATTTTTTTAAAACTGTTTTACTCTTTATCGCATGCATCAGGTTAGAGAGAATCTAGAGTCCACAAATTTCGATCGTCGTTTACCGTCTGAGCTCGAAACGTAGCGTGTTAAGCGGCTAAACTCAACACCGCGCATTGTCTTACTAGAGTGAAAAAATAAGAAAAAAATATAATATTTTCCCTCTCGGGACCTCAAAATTTTTTATTTAAAATTCCTCTAGGTAAAACTTCTTTTGAGTTAATTCAGTTAATAAATTACTATGTTATTAATTCAAAGAGAACTTGATGGATCTTCATAATTTTTTGGATGTAAAAATATTATCAATTCATTTCGTATAATTGGACTCAAACTACTCTCGTCATTTTTGTATCGGTTGTGTTAATTGTTGGAAAAATGAAGTATTTCTCATATTCTAGCTACTACAAGCTTGCGTCTACGGTTTTGTTTTGTATATTATTGGCTGATACTTGAAATTTCGACTACTTTGACTCTATGACCTTTACTGTATATGTACAGTAGAGTCCAAGCAACTATTTTTATTTCCTTGTTCTGGTAACATAAAATGCAGTTCTGAGTTCTGCCCCATATCTATACGAAAAATCTTAAATTCGTACGGAATGTGGAGAACAAAGTGTTTTAACACTAGGTTTTCCCTTTACATTGCGTTATAAGGGAAAAACGGTGAAAAAAATTTTTAGAGCGTCCCACTTAATCTCGCTTAGTCGGGTAGTCGGAGATAATCTATTTATTCTCAGGATTATTTATTGCGTTGATTGCTTTCCGTTCGAAAGCCAGTCATTACATATTGAGTGGCATCCTCAACTCTTTGTCTTACCAGAGCAGAAGGGGAAATAAATTCGTCCGAGTCCGAATCGAACCAACAATGATGGTCTACTGCGCCACGATGGTCTACGGAAAGATATTATCATTAAATGTATTAGTATCAATATTAGTAAAGACGAAGATGTTAATTGCATGTGCACTTTAGATTCATACTGTAAATTTCAATCACGTGGCTCGTAGTGATTACAGCGCGTCACTTGTGACAGGTAATTAGTATATTGTAGTGTGCTTGGGGAAGTCGCATTAATAATATAATATGAGAGGCGGCAGCTGATTTGCTAAACTCGAACGTTTTAACCAAATATATTTCTATTGACAAATAATACTTTTAATTATAATATAAACATATTTATAAATGTATGTATAAAAAATTTTATGGTATTAAATATTTCGACGGTATTCGGGTATTCGACGATATTGTATAACTGCACTCTTAAACAACATGATTTAAAAGCTTTATTAACTGTTTTCATTCCATAATTTTAAATGAGATTAGACTATATATATGACAAAATTTAGTTTTGTACGGTCTTTTACTTTATACCTATTTTAAAGATATTACAAGGTGGATGGAACAACCCGCGTCATTCTGTCTAACTATGTAGATCGGTAAAATTAAAAGTATACGGTTATATTTTAAGCATTCCCGTTACATTCTGTCTGGCAAATCCTGAGTCATGATGACGTAAGTATAATCTTAACCAGTAACCATTGACAAAATAATATTTTAGGTCAAAATAAATACAATTATAAAGTTGAAACAGCGTTTCGAAGTCACCTCCTGAACTATTTGTTAACTAACTTTACTACTATCGCGATGCTACGCTCAATTCGGCCACGGGGTGATCTGTTGGGAATCTCCTGCACCTGAATTATTTGAAACAAATTAACCTGACTGTGATGTAGGCAAATTAAATTCAAATAAAGTTAAACTTTTGAACAACAATAAAGAAACAAAAGGCTAAGGCTTATTTTTTTTAGCTTCATGCTTTTATCCCTCATAGAAGGGTAGACAGAAAGTGCTTAGTGTCGAGACACTCCGTACTTCGTTTTCCACTGAATTCGAAACATTGCCTAGTGGAATTCAATGCCGCACTTTGTCTTACTAGAGCGAGGAAGTAATTATAATTTATATATAATCACTCCCAGTGAGGATCGAACCCACAACCGATCGCGTTTACAGTCAGAAGTTGTCTCACTGCGCCACGACCGGCCTCAATTATTTTGTGTGATGCAAGGAAATGCAGTCTTACGATAAAAAATACTAACGCTATGGCACTCTCCATTTCCGTAAAATACTGTCACGATTATACGGATACTGTAAAGATAATGAAAATTATATTATATCTAAAGATAAAAACCTAAATTTTCACGCCTCTGTCAAAACAGCACGATAAAAATGAAATATCCAAACACGATATGAAGAGACAGGAAGTAGGTGAGTCTTATAGGAAGAACTTATAAAAGCGTCATCTATGAGATCTCTACGTTATAAACAAAACGCAAATGGGATAACCACGAGAAATTGTACTTCAACGTATCTATCATAGGAATAAAAAGCCTCGGCTGAATAAATTTATTGATAGTTGGGCAATAACGATAAAGTCACGAAATACATATTATGGTTTACGAATATTGTGTTACAAACTGGGTAAAGGCGGAAATCCTCGAACAATTTGAGTTCTAAGGCGACGTCTTTGTTAGTATGAATTATATGAATTTTGTATGAAATAGACGGGAAGGAGATATTTATTACGGATAGTAAATCACGTGAGCTTATAATGTATTTGAGAGATTCGCTTGCTACTTGTCGCTGTACCGTTCCATATTTATGACAGCGCCTAATTTATTTTCTTTCACTGTCCCTAATTTAATGTTGAACCTCTAAAGGATTAAACCGTGAATGGTGGGAAACCACACACTAGTAAGGGGAAAAGGTTTATCATATATATGGTAATATGTAGATATAAACGTGTGTTTGAAGATAAACCAATATTAGCATTATTGCAACTGTCATACGATTCCAGCAAATGATAGAACCCGGTCGTGGCGCGGTGTGACTGCGTCTGACTGTAAACGCGATCGGATGTGGGTTCGATCTCCACTTAAGGGAGTGATTATATTTAAATTATTTCACTTCCTTGCACTGATAAGATAAAGTGCGGCGTTTAGTTTCACCAAATTCGATGGTAAGCGAAGTACGGAGTGTCTTGAAACCAGGTACTTTCTAACCTTGCTATGCGTTATAAAAAGTGTGAAGTTGTACAGTTCCAATAGGTACTTAAGTTGTCTATTCCGTTATTCATCGTCATAGGGAACTGTATAAAGAGAATTTGATACTATATCGACTTGGTATTTATTATATATTTAGCTGGATCCTTACAATTTTATTATATAATCCGAATCGATTATATTCGAATCCATGAAATCAATGAAATGGCATATGGTACATAGAAATATATATTTTAATTAAATACCAATTTCGTACAGCAGTGACATAGGTATTCGTACACCTACAACTAGATATAAAAGCTAACAGAATCTTGAATCGCGTACAGACATTTTAAAGCTAATCAACGCAGGTAAGGCGAAGTGTTAGTTAAATTGAATTAGACCGCTTGAGTGTTAATTTCTCTGCTTAATTTCTGTATGTATTACTACGTAATGAACTGGCATGTAGGGTACAGTTTATAGCAATTCACGCTTCATTAGTCCGCGTTACATAATAGAGCATTTGCATTGCTTTTACTGTTGATTGTAAACGGAATTTTTAATTATTGAATCGATAATGTTTATTTACCTGTTAACTCGAATTCAGGGAAAATAGAATTCATGAACCAGATATTTGCAATATTTATTAATATTATTGCCTTTATAAATAAATACTGTTTTAAAACAATCCTTGTTGGTATATTTGTACCCATGTTATCTATACACCTTTTTTTAATTCATATTCATTGTTATTGTAGTAATGTACAAAGTATGTGTATTTAAAAATTACGATATGTATTAAAAGTATAAAAATAATTTCAGAAAATTTAGTTTAATGGTATACTTTTTTAAGCCGGTTAACGATTTGTCGCTGGGTCAGAGACAATCTTAAACATTCCGTCGACTGCTTTCCGCCCGAAATGGAGACATTGCGGGTTGAATGGTGAACTGGATGACGCGGTTTGTTTTGATCCAATGCTAACATTATAATGAATTTCAAGCTAAAATTATACTCATTTATTTGAAATCTAGATATATTTTGATGCTAACAAAACCATGGAAAGAAACATTTGGAATAGATCATTAACCTAATTACGTATGTTGAATTATTTATGGTTTCTTTTAAAGAAAAAAACGGAGGTACTCGAAAACAAAGGGATGTTTAATAATGTACAAATTTAAGGGAATCTGGAGCGAATGGCCTTCATCAAGACAGTTGTTTGAAGAGCGGTGCCTTTTTTGTTCGGCATTATTTAAATGGTCTTACAACTCGATGAAAAGGCTCTCTGGGTGAGACGATAAATATTTACAGTAATTTTTGCTCCCTCCATTTTAAACTTCAATTTGATAGATTAAAACATTGTCTGATATTTGCTTTGAGCGATTTTTTTGGTTATTGTTGTAATTTCTTTATTGTGTTCGCTTTTTTTAAGTTAATGTTATTCTTCAGTGTAACGTAGTTTGATATCGATTAGTTCATTTTTTCAAAGTAACCTGTCTATTTTTGTCTCGTTTTTCATAGATTTTATTCATATTATTATCACTCAGGGGAGTGATTATATTTAAATTATTTTCACTTCCTCACTCTGATGAAAGACAAAGTGAGGAGTTCCACCGCTCAACACGCAATGTCTCGAATTCGGTGGAAAGCGAAGTGTCTTGACACTAGGTACTTTCTTTCTACCCTGCTATGCGGGATAAAAGAGTGAATCAAAATAAATATTCTGAACTCACTAGAATACAGGTGCACCAGATATAGCAGCACAGTCGATAGCGTTCTGATTATTTTCTCCGATTATGAGCAGCAACAATCACTCCAATTGGCTAGAGAAGCAAAATTGCAATGATTTGCGTCGATGCTCACTCGATTATAATACGATTGAAAATAAATGCTAGGAATCCATTGACTTCAGTTGTTCTGACTTTTATTTAAAAATTAATGATAAAACAATATGTCACTAAATTTCTTCTTGAAAGGTATTTAATGTATTTAAAATACTAAATATCATCCCGGTTGAAAAATTACTATAGCGTGAAGGTTGTTACATATATGATAAACATAAAATCAAAATAAAAACTCACAAAACCACTCCATTATTACTTAACCCATATGATCGAAATTAACTAACACAGAACCAATGTAAAAATGTATCAAATTATTTTTAATTTTTGTAGTGAATAGTATTTTAACACGATTAACAATAAGCGAGCTATGCGGGTTTATTATGAGTAAGGGAACAATACACAGTACCGTCTTTGTTCAATTTGCAGTTCGCTTTGTAAGTAAAGTGGTGCATGTAAAACAATTGGTTATTATACAAACAGCACACGCGTTTTGAATCAGCAGGTAATAACTTTATGTAACATGGTTAGATGTTAAATGAGAATTTATAAAATTGTTAGCTTATATAATGTAAGTTGTATATTTTAAATTAAAATAAACATAATTGTAGATGCTATAAACGCAATTATAGAGGCTTCATGCAGTCAAAGGAGTGTCGTGACACTACGTTGTCTCTGACAACCCTGCTATGTAGTATAATGCGCGAAGCTGCTTTATTTTTTAAAAATAAAAAGAATGAACAAATATGCTTATAAAATAAACCAAATTAAATTGATTTTGATTGAAATTGATTTTGACACGTTTAATTGTTTTGGTATTATTGTGATGGTCTTATATACTCGTATATGTAATTGAATTCAAATTGAATATTTGTTAATAAAATGTTTTAACTATTGAGGGTGGCATATGTATAGACAACACTTCAGTAAATATAAAGTTTTAAAGATAATTGTACAATAATTTTGAATATTTTATTGTTTTTCAACATTCAGTAGAAAAATAAAGTTATTATAGTTAACTAACTAATGTTAGTCACTTTTTTTATTTTTTTCAGTAAGTTTAGTTTAATTAAGTTAGTTTTCTTAAATCAATTATCTAATTACTTTAGGATAATTCATTCTCGACTTTTTCAGTTATCAGCTATATAAAAAATATTTTTCTACAAATAATTTATTTAACTAATTTACAAATAAGTCTCATATGAAAATATTTCGTAATAAA
Organism: Dryadula phaetusa; assembly: GCA_032432895.1. NCBI lineage: Eukaryota > Metazoa > Arthropoda > Insecta > Lepidoptera > Nymphalidae > Dryadula > Dryadula phaetusa. The sequence goes on from JAOYRS010000064.1 coordinate 6,128,076, forward strand.
TCTGCTCTCATATTTTCCTTAAGGCGTACGATAGATTCGATTAAAACCTTATCTTCTGAATCATAAAACATAAAAAACTGAAGAGTCGACAACGTACCCGCAAAATTCGGATATTTTGTTGGATTGTAATGATGATAGCATCGTATTCTAATACACTATCGTATTCTAAAGCAAATTGTCAGTCAGACCTAATGCTATTTTCAGTTACTTAAGGCTGAATCACACTATCAGTAAAGTTAAAGTTTCGGAACAGTATCATGATAATTATCCTTTTAAATATAATAGATAACTATTGAATGTATCCCTGTCAGTATCTGTAATGACACAATGCTCTCAGTGATTTAAGTAATTTAAGCAAAATGAAATATTTATATGTTGAAATATAATAGTGCTGTTCTAGCTTTACGATTAACTTATCGAGTTGACAACATTATATATCTATTTTAAATCACAATTAAGACTGTTATATTTTTATGTGAGTCCTATTTAAACGCCACTCTACAAAGAGTCAGAGGTAAATCACTGTGCAGTCACGTCGCGATATCAACGTAGTCCAGGCTTTGAACGATTTGGAGCTGAATATATTATGCCTTAACTGAACACAGGAAAGAGATTTCCAAATCGCCCTCTTTCATTTTAAATGTGTGCTTTTAGGATTTGTGAAGGCATGTATGTAATATTATATTTTATGTAAGAGCCTCTCGGTGCAGTAGAAATGATTCTACTTTACTCTCTTCACAATTACAATATCTTGAAGTATTTTTTTTAAAAAACTCGTTTAAATATTAGCCTAGGTTTTAACTAACCAATTATAATTATAATTGATTTTCAAAATAAACAATCTAACAATAAGGAAAGAAAGTGAAAATAATTTAAATATCATTCCCCCGATGTTCAACCCAAAACCGGTCGCCGTGTGCGCCACGGCCTTTAGTAATATATCTTAATATTCAATAAAAAAAAAATAAAGATGATAATTATTTGCTTAAATTTTATATATGAGTATCGCGATAGGTCTATGAACGCGATGGTTGTGGGTTCAATCTGTTTTCGGTTAAATAATATAATAATTTTCATTTATCTGTCATATAACAAGCAAATATGTTAAATTTGGCTTGGAAACAGAGACCAGAATATGTCTTGACGTTCTGTCTACTGTGTTTTGCGAAAAGACTGGTAATAGTCAAGATCAGAGGAACAAATGACAAGAAGAAGAACAGCTGATTTTATATATATTACGAAATCTTACAAAAATTTTAAACAGCTTTTAGAATATTTTCAAAGACTAATTTAGTAGTCAGCTCATTGGGATGCGAATTTTCAAGTGTAAAATTTAATTTTTTACTTAATAACTTAATTTCTCAAATTTCTAAAAAGTGTTGTAGTAAGTTCCTTGTAAGGTTGACTTAAAATAATTATTTAAGAAGTTTAACGCGCGTCCTATCTGTCTCCCACTTATAATAAACCCTTGGAGGTAATTAAAGTAAGAGAAAAGATAGCCAAAGTGGCCCCGTCTCGCCGCTACCCGTGAATTCCGACCACTTCCGCCACTAAAACATACTTCGAAACGCATGAGACATAAAATCATCACCTAACCATTAATCTGACACTAGGGGTGTAAAACGACATAGAAATAAATTATATCTATGCCCGACGCCGTACAAGTAGCGCATACGCAACAACGTAAAAGAAGATGCAAGTCGCGCCGCAGACATTAGTTATCAATAAGTTATAAAGCTTACTGAATCCTGACAGTCGCGTACCATAAGTTATATTAACGGTCGACAGACCGCTGCCGCAATTCAAGATAGTGAAAATATAATCATCCAACATCGCCATAACCGTTCACCTAAGCCTAGAACATTAGCCTCAGTGATGCTGAGTAACGTCGGGACACGCCACCTACATCAGCTATTATGGTCACCGAAACCCAACGGTTGCTTGTCGCTATATTAACGTCCGACGCCCGTACAAAGTATCAGTCATGATATAACCGACTAACTTCTCCGTAGCACTCCACCTAAGCTAATTATATCAGACTCAGTGACGCCCAGAACATTGGTTTATTGGCCACTGACAACGAACATCAGCAAGCCTCTATAACATAGATCTACTTTATGTATCGCCCCATATATATATATATATATATATATATATATATATATATATATATATATATATATATATATATATGACTTTCATTTGTGCCAGATCCAATATGCGCCATAAAGCTATATTTCATACTTATTTTATATGCGGTACGAGTCTTCAAGTTCATAATATAAGGTAAGGAGGTTGACTCGACCACAGCATGCTGCTTCCATATATATGCCACGCAACTGTTCTGACTTTCATGACGGTGTAACGTGAAATCTATTTAAATATTAAGTCAAAAGCTCTATGAATGACCACTCGGCCCTTACAGTCTATTATTATATGATATTATTGTGTGCTTTTAATAAACATATCTAATTTAAATATTAAATTATATTTATATTTCAATATGTACATAAGTACATACCGTTGTAGTATCCACTTTATTTTATTAAAAAAGCAGACAGTTTTCCTCGACAATGTGCTTTATTATTACTTCATGTTAAAAATAAAATAAAGAAGTCACAATTTTTTAAATTGTTAAAGAAACAAGACTTAGAGATACATTTGTATTTGAAATATTTCCATTTAAAGCTTTTAGTTTTAGAAAAAATGGAGGATTTGATAGTCTTCAGAATAAAAATATATTCCTCGAATATACGAATGATACAAAACAACAGGAACAATAACAATTGAATAACAAAATAAAGCTTTAGGTTATTCAACTGACTTTGTAGCAATCTTCACCATATCGATGTAGGTTTATAAAGATTTTTCCTTCATGTTTTATCACTTACACAGTAGTCAGAGAAAATGGAGCGCCAAGCGCTACGGTACCTTCGTACTTTTTTCGCCTGGTCTTCAGTCACTAACCTCTTCATACATGTCCTCCTCATGGCTCTCGTACTTTGTATATAACTTTCCTCGAGTGTCTTCGATACTGTCTTCTTGAACCAACCAAACTGGTCAACGAAAGTCTCCTCTAACCTCTCGTATCAGCTTATTTATTTTTTTTATATTTCTCAAATGTATAGACTAGATATTTTATTTAATGTCTAAAAAAATGTCAAAAAAAGAATAAAAATCTTTACCACCAAAGACAGACAGACTTTTCAAATAACATAATTATGAATTCTACGAAAACTGATACACAAATCATTTTTAAAAGGACTAACAATTCATTTCCCAATGTAGAGCGTACATGAGTTATAGAGTCTTATGGTATCTCGGATTCAATTAGTATTCATCCTTTATGAATAATGTAATGGTTTGGATCTATATGAGAACTATATACATAATGAATTATGATACTTTAATAAATTAATTACTTATTACAATTGTGTTGAAATACTTATTTGTTAATAATGACGGTAAAGGCAGAGGTCGTGAATTCAATTCAGGAGAAAGCTTTAAAGATATTTGTGCTAGGTTATTTAAGGGCTTAGAACTTCAAATTTATTGTCATCCGTATTGAAGTCCGTTTTTAAAATTTCATTTTATTCTTTTATTCGATGATACAAAATAATTTGAAATTCAAAAACAAATTTAATTCTTAGAACATAAAATTGACTTGTATATTAGTAGATTCGTAAATCATATTCCGATGGCTTTATGGACATTTTAAAGGATGTGTTCCGTACTTAACTATGAAGTATAAAGTTTTCTTAATTTATGAACGAGAGTAAAACAACAACGAGGTAAATATATTTGAAATATTTACTTGTTTGTCGAATTTGGGCTTCTTGTTCATTGTAAAACTAAATTCTAGACAAGGTATGTAGTTATATAACCAATAACCGTAATATAGCAAAAAGAAAAAACTAAGATACTAATTTTATATATCTTTACAAATAAAATGAATTTAATGTAAATTAATGTAAATGTTGTTAAGAATCGGGGCCAGTAGGACAGTCTCTAACCGTGAAGGCGATTAACTGTGGATTCGATTCCCACTCGCAATAATAATTATGTTTAAAATATGCATTTTTTGGCCCCGGTACGACAAATTTCGGGAGGAAAGCACACGATGGAGTGCCTTGACACTAAGCTGTATGTGACTACCTTGCTATGTAGAGTGAGACGTGAAAGTATAAAAAATCTTTATATAAAAAAATATTATTCAGCTTTTTAAACTATGTGTTTGAATACTAAAATAAACGCAATGAATGAAACTATTTTATTCAGTTAAAAATAATAATTTCTATTAATAAGTTTCATATTTTAAATAAGAAATTTGTGAACATAAGATATACCTGTAATGATCTTATACAACTTTTAATTAAATTATGCATCTCAATTAAGATTTTCTTATACTAAAAAAATAAATTACGTTTGAAATTATTTGCTTTTATTTTATTTTTAAATTATATCTAATTTTAACAGAATCTCATCGAAGTGTGTACAAGATAGTCTTAGCCTAAACTCAAGATGACGTAGCACGCTGTGCGAGGTGTATCGAGTTTCCGTAATAATGTGGTTATCAGGCGAGAACTTTGACCTCTTCGTTAACAAAATTGGAGATGCCTTTACTGTACTTTAAACTGTTTACTGAGTTGAGAAGGTAGATCTAGCTTATAGTTTAGTTCAGTTTATATTACAGGTTGGTTATATATGATGGTCAAGCTACAATCATTCCAGTTGTAAGTTGATGGGTGTGCAGTTGGTGGTCGGACAGAAAATGGTGACCATTAAATTTATTTGTCGAATACTTTGCATAGTTTATATATAATAATAATTTCTTTAAATAGTTACGGTAGAGTTAATTGTATTCTTATCTGACCCACAAAATATAAGAAAATAAAAATTTCAAGTCGAAAATATACATCCATAAAATTCAAATTGTTAAGTATTTTGTTAAATCCTAATGTTGTTGATAGACAAATAGCAGTCGCCATTTTTTCTAACATCACTGACACTAAAGCCATCTTGAGTTCGTTAATATGAAAGTTTTGGCACAGTACCCTTATAAGTATTTGTTCATAAATTCATAAATTCAAATCTCTGTCAGTGTCAGCAATGACGCAGTACATAGTTTAACTTGTTTATTTAGTACAGTAGTTTAACTTGTTTATTGAAATATAATAAAATAAAAAATATGTTGTATTAGTGTGGTTTAGTTCTAGCAGGCGATCACGCGACCAGGCTATATTTATATATGGGGTTTCCCAATAAGAACGATATGTTTTGAAATTGAAATAAAACATGTAATATATATATATATATATATATATATATATATATATATATATATATATATATATATATATGTATTTGTATGAACATCTTCGTAGAAAAACAACATAAAGCAAGCATTTTCAAATTATTACACATGTTTTCTAATGCTTGTTATGTAACTTTAATATTATAAGTAACTTATATAATAATTTTATAATAGAACAGTCTTAACTATTAACTTACTGAAATTTCGTATAAAAGGTGTGATTTTTCTTTTGATTTTTACATTTTTTCTTCTTTCTACTACTTAAAAAAATAATAATATTTTTTATTTTTTTTAATAAAAATATATTTTTTGATAAAAAAATATTATTATTTTTTTAAGTAGTAGAAAGAAGAATAAATGAAAAGAAACCTTTACATTTTAACATATTTTTGAAATATACATATTAAACAAAAATCTTATATGTCCTAGTTTTTAGAACAATGGCAAAGGATGATAGAGTGCGAGTGCGAAGCATATTGAGTTTCCTTTAATAATGAGGTTACAGGGCGAGAACTGCGACCTCTGCTAACTAAGTTATAGGTACTTACAGCGTGCCTTTGCTTGTTATTAAATTGTTTGTCATATAAACAATAAATGAGTCCCAAAACTTCTTTATTAATTTAATATGTACTACTTCTAATTAAAAATTATTTTAGTCATTAATTTTTAGTATTATTCCATTTCAATTTTAGTTTAAATAATTATTTACAACTACGTATGTGCTTGATAAATGATTATTACCTACTGAATATTACTTTGTCAAATCTGATAAAAATATTGAATAGTAACGTTGTGGGTACGATTTCCACCCTGTACTACGCTTTTCGCCAAATTCGAATGTCTTGAAGGCGAAAGTCTTAGGCGAAAAGCGTGTCTTGAAACTAGTTACTTCCTTTCTACCCTGCTGTACAGGATTAAAACGTAAATGTGAAAAAAAGCAATTAAGTTTATAGTAGTATAATAAGACAGAAAGTACTCTCTGGTTTCTGCTTGTTCTTTCAGATACTTTGTTCTAAATTTTGAAAATATAGTACAGGTAAATACTTGTGTTTAACTAATAACTGTCTCTTCGGATGTTCATTAATCTATAGAACTTTTGTCCGGCAATTAGTATCAAATAAAAAGATTTTTTTAGATAAAATTCATTTTTATTTGTTTATTATAAAAGTTAACAATGTTATTAATTTATTTTGTTGCCTATTATTTGGATATTTATAAAAGCATTACCTATTTTTTTAAAGAATATTTTACAAAAAAATCCTTAGGGGAGATAAATTTTTGATAAAATCTTTAATCTTAATACGAACCTGTAACTAAATAACATTCTCAGCTTTTATACCACTGAATCTATATCGTGAATCTTTTAAGTTTGGTCCATATATTAGCCTAAACATAGTGTCAGCAGGACACGTCGCCTAGAGCCTCTCACGGTTATGAGGGCGTAGCTAACTTTGCATATATTATAATAATATTTACTTACTATGCTTGATTCTATGAACACAATTTTTTTTATCTAAGTTTGTTAAAATATAAAATAAAAACCGTTCACTTTGCCCTTTTTCCTGTAAATCAGTTTTGGAGAAGATATATATGTATAAGATATTGGGAAATAAAGGTTATTTACCAATATTATATTAATAAAGCAAAATTCTCCCATGCAAGATTTCGGATATTTTCGACTAGTTCAGAGTAAAAGCGAGGTACGGACTGTTTTGACACTAAATTACGGGATAAAAACGTGAAGCTATATAAAAATATAATAAAACAGAAGGGAATTAAATTATAATAAATTACGATAATTAAAACAAGAAAAGAATTGAACGTCCGTGGTTTACGTTATTATTAAATAAAAAATCAAATAAACAACAAAGAGCACTAAAATAAGATTTCCTGTTTAGTTCTTGAGACGACACTTAGTGAGATGAGAAAGTTGCAAATATATATATACTGACTGAAATAAATATGATACTTAAAGTTTATATAGAGAAAAAGTGCATGTGCATTATATATGTACATATTACTGAGTACACATTACACATTACCGAGTCAACTCGTATTATATGCGCATAGTAATGATTAAAATAAAGGCAATTGAAGAACTTATTGCGACTTAGTGTTGTGATTTTTGCTTTAAAATTAAATTTTATTATATTATACTAAGGACATAAATAGTAGTTACAATTTATAGGGATTAACAGTAGACTAGTTACTCTTTTTATTATCTACCAAAATATATTGCTTTTTATTGTATATATCAGAACAAGGAAATTATATAATTTATATGTTTGTGGCATTGTGGATACGAGAGCCTCTACATAGGCAGTGCAGCTGACGCGCTCTCGAGCCAGTAAAATACTAGAATGCCGGCATGCCCGAATATTTCAATAAAAGCATATACACAAATATTTTTGCTTTATAAATAGTTTTTTACAATACGAACTGTTAAAATTTTTGGTTCTTGAGTTACATATTTTAGATTTCTTGATATATATTAATAAAAATAATAATAAAATCTGTTTACTGTACACAAAAATATTTTATACAATTGGCGATGATATCGTTGAAGCAATGATTTCTTCCAGGCAATCAACGGCATAGGCAATATCAATTTAAGATTGGTATGGGTGCGAATAGTATATAAACATAAAAACAATATACTGATTATATCCATAAACATACACTAATAATTCTGTAAATATCTAAATAAATACATACATGCAAACGTATATAATATTAATATTATTAGAATATAATAATATTTAGGTTAATTTTAATTATTTTTTAATTCGGTATATTTTGATTGCCCTCTATAAAGCTTTTGGTAGGAAAAGCTTTATAGCTTATAAAATATAAATATATATAGTAAAAGCTTTAAATTTATATACCTTTAAATATATATTAAATTTAATTTAAATTTTATTTTTACATTATAATTATAGTCAATATTACAATACAATTTTGTTAGTTGTAAGGATTCTTAACCTATATTAGTGTTTGGAGCAATGTGTACACTGGTCCAATATCACCAGAGAGGACTGTCTATCTTATCAGTCAATAAGCTGGGGAGTTAATATATGTATACATTTAATGTGATATATGTATTTGACATGACAATGGATGCCCTACAAGTGAACTTTACAGCCAAGTTACTGTAACTGTATATGTATTTCAGTTCAATTTTCACGCATCTCTTTCAGGTACCAGGTTCTTGCAAAGCAAGAGATTTATAGCAGGGTAGACAGGAAGTACCTAGTGTCAAGACACTTCATACTCCGCTTTCCCCCAATTTCGAGACATTGCGTGTTGCGTAAACCGGGGCGGAACTCAACGCCTCGTTTGCCATACCAGAGCGTGAAAGAGAAAATAATTTATATATAATCATTTCCCCGAGAAGCGATTGAGCCCACAGCCGATTGCTTTCACAGGCAGACGCTGTCCCACTGAGCACTGACTAGCTTCGCTTTACTTTCTACCAATTTAAAAAATTACGTCCCGTAAATGGTGTGCCCAACGTAGCAATTTTTAAGTAAATTTAAGTCCCGGAATGTACACTTTGAAGCTAATTATTGCAATGGCAATTAGGTACAGTTTTTTACATTATTTACAATTAATTACTATATATAAATTACAATTTTTTTCTTGGATTTGAACAAACAACAATAATAGCGATAACAACAATAAGAACGAATAAAATGTTGATTACATTTGTAGACTTATGAACATTTTTCATACTTGCGTCTGTATTTTGTCATACCTGTTTATAACTTGAGTTACAAGTTTATAATATGTAAATAAGTGACAGGTTTACATGATGCGCGCCTTGTGGGAGGTGTCTTGTTTCCACAACAAATGGAGTATATACATTCTTGTATTATTTAGAACTTAGAAATTATTTAAATTTGAAGGAAATACTGTGTAAAATCTTTTCTATATAATTCTAGTGAGACCAAAATATATAATTTTAAGTTGATTAAAAAAAAGAACTTCTGTTTGATGAACCTTTTTTATTTTATAACTTTTTGTTGCCTTTTCATTTATGTTTGTCTTAAATAGTTATATGTAAAATAATTTAATTTTAGAACCACATAAAATAATCTGAAATGAAATCTCATGTTGGTTACTTATTATCAATAAGTTTTATCAAAGCCAAGTTAATCAACAAATGCTTAATAAAATGCTTTTTCTTTATTAAAGAAATATATGATAAAATAAACAGCTTCCTATTATATTTCACAAAGGCTAGTTACAGGCAATCTAGTTTCAAGACACTGCGTTGACTGCATTCTAACTGAAATCGAGACATTACTTGTTGGTAAACTCAACGCCGCGCTTTGTCTAACCAGAAATGACAATAGATTTTATTTGTAATCATCTCCCCGAGTGGGAATTGAATCTACAACCAATCGTGTATACAATCAGACGGTGTTCCACTACGCCACGATGGCCTCATTATGATTTATTTGTTAATATAACATTTTAAAATTGAAAACAATTATTGTTTCAAAGAAAACTTAAAATTGTATATGTTTACCCCAAATACAGATTATGTACATAGGATATACGTTTATTTAATAAAGAGTTGATACAAGTCAACCAACTTAAGGAAACTCGGTGCCAAAGCATCTGGCTAGTATAAAGTTTATTAAATATTATATATTCGATGTTAAAAAGTTTTAATTTATATTTTTACCCTCATATTCGATACACTATTTCATGACGGTAAGTTTGTACATAAAATAAAAATTTATTGAGATAATGCTCTACTTCTTAGCAAAATTTTACTTGTAGTTTTTAATATATGACAATTTTATCTTCTACTATATTAATGAACACTTTAGTTAATTAAAAAATAATATTAATTATTCTGCATAACTAAGAAATAATAATTAATAATCACGCTTTTAAAAAGTACCCAGACATTCCCTACTTTGCTTTCCGGCAAATTCGAGACAATGTATGTAGAGTAGGAGAATTTAACGACTCGCTTTGTCATACCAGATGGAGGAAATGATAATGATTTAAATATAATCATTCCTCCGAGTGACAATCGAACTCGCCAGAGATCGTGTTTACAGTCAGACGCTGTCAATGGGACAGCGCCACGACCGGTTTTCTATTCCTTTTTATGAAAATTTTAACAAACCACGGAGTATGAAATTTAGCACAGTTACTAATTTATTACAGTAGTTTAGTAACATTATAATAGAAATACAATTTATAAAAGAGTTACTACACAACATCTACGCATTTAATACTGACACTTATGTAAATAATGACATACACGTTACGAAGGTTATGTATCAACAAGGCCTCCAGTATTGTTAAATAAATAACTAAAATTTCTATTTCTGAGCTACATCAGAACTTGTAGTGTCTCTGAGATCTCTGAAACTATTATTAAATTAGTGCTTGCATCATTAATTACGTTATTAATTAATTAAACTGATACTTATTATGCACGAGGCTGGTTAATTATAGAGAGAAACTAGCACGAGCTTGTGATGAGATGTCATTTTCATACAAGGTATCTATTAATAATTATTTTAAAAAAACAATAATAGGCCTAGTGGGATAGAGTCACATTGTAAATACGAACACGAAGGTAGTGGAGTCGATGCCCACTCAGTGATTCTCTTTGTATTTAAGAAAATTTAAATTACATCCGTCAACATGCATGTCTGGAATTTTGGTGGAGGGCTTCTTGACACTAGACGTCTCTCTCTGACGTGAAAAAGCTAATTTATGGAAAAGAATTAAAGGAGCTCTTTTTTTTACTCTCTTTTTTCTAATTCTAAAGTGTGGAATAACACTTTAAAAATAGTAAATATTAAAATAAAATAGCAGTCTCTCTTGTAAACGATTATTTCGTAATAATCTTTAAGTAGTAGAAGTTTGTAAAAATCTCTCTACAGAGATGCTAACAACATAAATAAAATGTAACAAAACATATAAGAATTTCGACACAGCTGGTAGTAGAACGTATGGCTTAGCGGTCAGCGCACTTGGACGGTATCCATGTAATAATAATTATTTAAGAAATACGAATGTATTTAAGAAATACGAATAAAGAGGCGCGGATTCGAATCCCGCTGTGTTCAAATTTTTATACGTTTTTTCAAAAATGTTTTCTAATCCTAAAGTGTGGAATAACACTTTAAAAATAGTAAAGGTTTAAATCAAAATTAAAAACATGAATTTACTTGCCAAAATCTGTGAAAATACTTAGCTAGGTATCTTTTCCTGAACTCAACTCTGTTGAATGCTACAAGATATAGTTATTCCACTAATTTTTTACCGGTCCACACCTTGATACAACCTAATCACGATATTTTCCTTCGTCGGGGAAAGGAAAGGAAAGGCCGAGGGCGTCGAGGGTGCTTTTTACCGGTCATCATACTGTGCAAGCAAACAATATGTATCTATCTATCTATAGAATATTTAATTTCCAAACCTTTTATATCAGTCGTCTTTAGTTTCATTCATCTTATTACCCTTGATGCTTAATAAAGAAAATTTATAGCACCTCAATTTTGCTAGTTTCACGGAAAACTTCATTATTCAGAAAGCGTTTACAGTTAATTAGAGACAGCGATGCAAAGGAGCTGAGTTTGTCAACTGACGCCGAGGATTTGCGGCTACTCAACGTTAACGGCGTTATTTACTATAGAATGTATTTAAGAACTACGTCTAATCAAAGTATTAATATTATTATTACATAATTAAAATATTTTTCGCAGCTTTACGCCTCTTCTGTATGTATATAGCAGTGTAGGCAGAAAGTCTAGTATTAAGATACTCTTTATTCCGTTCAAATACTAGACATTGGGTATTTTGACGGAACTCAACACTGCACTTTGCGGAGAAATGAATATAATTCGAATACTCTGATGTTAATCGAATCTGCATCCAATCGCGCTTACTGTAAGACGTTGTCCCACTGTGCCACGATGGTGATTATTATAACATTTATTTTACAAAAAATCTTTGACAATATAATAAACGAAAAGCGTAAAACGCATAATTTAATTTCTTCTAGACGATTAAGAAACCAGACGGAGGCAACGCCAAGGAGGGGGGAAAGTGGTTATTCTCTAAGGTTGTTTCATGCGAAAGATATTGTAAGCAAAATTAAAAAATATTAATAAGCATCACAAGATTAAAAAATACAAGCAAAAAAAGAAAAGTACAAACATATTTTGTATATAGTATAATAACTTTTTTGCCTTTCCTCTCATTAATATTTGCAAATATTTATTAATTAATATAAAATATGTAATTCATGATTTAAAGCAGTGACTTTGTATACCAGTACAGCTTACAAAGTATTTGCTATTTTGTCATTGGAATACAATGGGGTCAGTCGTGGCGCAATTGGATAGTGTCTTACTGTAATCGCGATCGGTTATATATTCGATTCCCACTTGGGGATATGATTATATTTAAATTATTTTCATGTACTTGCTCGGATAAGACAAGTGCGGCGTTGAGTTTCGTCTTTCAACACTCAAATTTAGTGGAAAACGGAGTGTCTTAAGTCTAGGTAATTTCTGTCTACTCCGCTATACGGGATAAAAGTGTAAAGCTTAAAAAATGGGATACTTATTACGCATGTTAAAATATGTCTATCCCACTTGCCTATGTCTATCTTATAGACAGAGAAAGAGTGTCATAGCATATAGTTTATCTCTTTTCATTTAGAAATTTTGCTTGTTAAATGGTGGATAATCTTGCTTTTTATCTCTTAATAAAATCACCGAATATATGAATTTACTTATAGTATCCTTTCCTGGTTGTGTCAAACCCACAACCATGTTGTGTATAGTCAGGTAATTCCCAACTGTGTCACATTAGCCAATATGCATTAGTACAGATATAATGCAGTAACTCCGGTGTAAGTGTAGATTAAAACCCTCCTGGGTGTTATCACGGTTACCACAGCAAGAGCAAGTCAAAGGGGTGCCGTAATTCTGTTTAATTGAACAACATTTGGTTTAGAGATGGAGAAATTGGAGCTATGTGAGAAACTAAGGCTAACAACAAAGACTAATAGTGCACTGCCAATTAGCGTTGTTTGAGCTTTTATATGGGTAGATTATAAGAAAACTATTTTGAAATCTTTTTTATACATTATTTTTTTAGTAAAACACTGCACAAGATGAATTGAGTTAAAATCTTATAAATAATTTAATAATTAAATTCGTAATTTTTAAATTAGTCATAAGATTTTAAGAATTTTTAATATTGTTTTAAAAATGATTTTAACTTGATATTTAAATTGGTGAATTTTAAAAAATATAAAGATGTGTAATCCACCATTTTGGAATGTCAGCCATTTTGTATTAACAATTGTATTGACAATTATATGTAGTTTATTGGTATTATAGTTGAAACCGATTTTGGAGCAAAGGGAGACTGTCTAATTGTAAACCAATCCGTTGCAGGTTCGATTTACACTTAGGAGAATGATTATATTTAAATTATTTTCATTTCCTCGTTACTATGTAGTGTTCTGTCACTTAACACGTAATGTCTCGAAATTGGCGCAACGCGGAGTATGAAGTTTTTTGCTACTATATACTTCCTGTCTACCCTGCCATGCAAGGTAAAATCGTGAAATAATACTGATTATATATAATGGCACTGTCATCGGAACTAAGTGAATCCCTAATTTTTAGTCAATCGGACACTAGGACGTTGATTAAATATCCAATTATGTAAACCAGCACTCACATACTAATTAAAACGATAAGTCAAATAAAAGCTTATAATAAACACTGTACAAATGTAATAAAAAAGAAAAAATATATATATTGAAAACTGAGCTACACACATCCCAGCGCCGCAAAGTTTTTAATGCAGTTTGTAATAACTTTCTGTATGGTGACAAAATAAGTATAATGAAATTGTAGTAAAGCCAATTTATATGAATTTAATTAATAAAATTATTGTATTTAGTAAATGATTGGCAAATGCCGTAATTCTTTTAATATTGACTATTTATATTTATGTATATACCCTTTACCTATGTATTTAGTTAATTTGTGTAATATTTGATGCGAACAAAAAACTTCATTTCTGCTTATATATACTAAAGCACGTTTATTTAACATTTCTAAGCTAAGCTTGAAATATTTAAGAAATAGGATGTATTTGACACATCATGTTACATTTATAATATGTAACGTTTCTCTATAACGACACATATGTATTATTGTCTGCAATCATGTCTGCATGTACTTTAACATTTCTGCATCTTTATTTTACAACTCTTAAATCAAATTAACTAAGTTGCTCAGTATTACGTATGCTATTTAGATCCGTAATCCAATATCAGTCCAAACGTTTCGTAGATTAGCCGAAACAAATAGACAGAAGGACATACAAAAAATTGTCAAAAATATTATTTATGATCGTAGATGTATCGTGTATATGTTCATACATATGAATTTAAGCATTAAAAACAGTTATTTTAGCATAACAAACAGACGCTCTTATTTTAATTATTTGTATAGCTACTTTGGTATTATCTATTAATGTTATTATTTTTACATTATTTAATATTAAAATAAACGTGAATTAAAAAAATATATTAATATTTCAGTACTTCACCAACAATCTACAAAATAATATATTCAAAAGGTTAGTTATGGTGAAATTGAAAAGCACCGCAAACTTGCAGCAGCGCGTTAGATAATAAATGTAACCCCATAGAGCTGCATCCAATTTGCTGCGTATTATATATCTAATTAATTGTGGTATTCGTATTTCTGCATGTATGAATTGTTAATAATTGCAATAGAACGCTATTGTATGTCCCACCTTTCATTACAACTGCGTATGAAGTGTTTTTTCTACGTATTAAATCGACAAAAATCCTTTGGGTATTCTAGAACGGAATGATTTTTTATATGTATGTATCTGGTTCACCAACGACATTCAGGCCATCATAGTGCAGTGGTTTAAAGTCTGTCTGCAATTGCAATTTGTTTCCTATTCGGGGGAATTATATTCAAAATTTATTTTCGTTATTTTGCGGTGGTAAGTCAAAGTGCGGCGACTTCGCTTCTTAACATGCGATGTTTCGATTTTTTTGTATATTATATAACTAATTCTAAGGAAATATAAAAAACATATGAATAAGATAATTTAAGTAGCCGTTTTAAGATTGAGTTTAAGATATATTTTTTTAATAGTTCGCCTGACCATTTCGCCAGGGATAATTGATGCAAAAAATACACATAATACTTATGTACATATTAAATTTTTTATATGGACGGTAACTCGAACATCATGAATGTATCATGACGACGTTATTTTATTTATTTATTATTCAGCTTCACGCTTTTTCACATATGACGGTAAAGTTATTGAGAGTCAGTACCGAGACACACTGTTCTCGACTTTCCAGCAAAATTTTAGGTACTACGTATTAAGTGGCGTATCTCAACGCCGCGCTTTGCCCTACCAGAATAAGATAAGTGCAAAGATTGGGAATCCAATCAATCATAATCAATCTCTCTGCCACTCTGCGACATGATGGCCGTAATTTTATTATAATAAATATTATATTGCAGAATATTTTTTCATAGCAATACGCTAATAAAACTTGTTGGTAAGCCAATAATCCCAAGCGTGATGCCACGTCGCGGCGTCACATTTCATGTTACGGTGCATTTTTAATTGCATTTTATAGTGGACGAACGCTTACTAAAATATATGATTTTAATATTTTACACTTATTTTAATGTACATTACATTACATTTTTATAAGTTATTATTAATATAATTATGCGTTTTTGTTTGGCTATTGATTGTGTTAGCATTTAAAAAAATGTAAAAATACGAGTTAGACACCATAAATTCAAATAATATAAAATTGGTTTTACAGTTATTGAAAAAACGTACAAAAATTTGAACGCAGCGGGATTCGAACTCGCGCCTCTGGGATACCGGCCAAGCGCCCTGACCGTTAAGCCATGTGTTCTACTTTAGAAATTCTCATGTCAATTAGTAAGCTTCTAAAAGACTGACAAGTATATAAAATACGATTGTTATTACATAATGGACACTGTACTTTGTTATCACCATATGTATTTAAATTTTTTAAAAGATTATTCGAATGATTTACAATACAATTTTGCAATTTGCGTTTATTATAAAACTTTTGGATTTAGTTTCTATTCTATTCATTGATAAATTTTTAATTGTTTAATAAAATATAATCCAGATCTGTCGAAACGTTTGTTTATACGTTTTTTCAAAAATGTTTTCTAATCGTAAGTGTGGACACTTTAAAAATAGTAAACTTTTTATTTTCATAAGAATTCTATTTAATATATATTATAAAAAATTATTTCATTAATATTAACATACAGTTTTGTGTTAGATGTGTTATTTGGGAGTGGATATTAACGTTTTTATCTGTGTAACGCATAGAAAAAAAAAATATTATTTTTAAAGTATTATTTTACACTTACCGTTTTTCTATTATTATCTGGGTTAGTACCTGGATTAGTTTCTAAGAGGCTTTAAATCCCGCTGTGTTCAAATTTTTATATTTCTGTAGCAGGTCGACGTAATCATGAAACATTTGAAAATGAAAATAAATGAAAAAATGAAATGAAAATACCCTTTATTGTACACCGATTAAAACATTTACAGGAGAGTAATGACTAATAAAAGGTAGCACAACAGGCGGCCTTATCGCTGAGAGAGCGATCTCTTCCAGTTGCACTCGTTGTACTTCGTTGTTGTAATAATATTAGTACAACGAGTGCAACAAAAACAACACTAAGGACCATACGTCCAGACATAGCATTATTTTCACACTACATATAAAAAACTACAATTTGAGGAAATTATAAAAATGAGTCGCTGAATGTGTTGCTAAGCGCAAAACTTGGAAAGGGTTGGACCGATTTTCCCCTTTTTTTTGAAATATTTCTTGAAGTCTGAGGATAGTTCTTACGGGGAGAAAAATAACAAAAATTGCCTGAAGAAGTCTCAAAATAACGTTTTTCTATCCTCCCATACAAATGTTCATATTAATGCTTATAAGTCCATTTGAACCTTAATACCATACCATAAAGTTTAAGAGTAAGTAGAGAGTTGGCGTGAAGGCAAAACAATTGAGTCCCTATTTTTTAATAATAAGTATCATATAAATATAATGCCAATATTTGTCAATATTACACAAAAACAATCACTTGAAATGTAAACGTCTCTTTGCTGTGCATGTTTAATATTACTATATCTAAAAACCATAAATAAATTAAAAAAACTGTTGTGCTTGTGACTTACTAAATATACCTGGACAAACTTAGGCAGAAGAACTCGAAATGCAACGAATCAAATTAAATATCAATGAAATCGTACTGATTAGGAACGTGAAAATCATGGAAATCAGTTGATTGATATTGGTAACGGTAAATTGCCTATAAACTAGCTGACTGGCTGCATCACCTTTCCTGAGGGTTTTTGTCATTTAACGAAATCAAAAGCTGTTTCATTTATATTCAAACATTCCTCACGAAACGAGGACATATAAATGAGTTGATATGGCAACTAATGAAGATGATAATATAATAAAATTTATCTATTATAAGGTTTGGTACATAATTATAACATCTTATATCGATAATAGCTGCATTAGTATGAAACTGAGTCGCAGTCATTAGCGCCCTCCTCACAAGCGTCTTTTCAAAAACCAAAGTAACATCAATACTGATAATATCGTTCATTATATAATCAAATAATACTAAGATCTTATGAATTGATACAAAGGTTAATATATGGTAGTGTGTAAGTTAAGAACGTGAGCTTAGTTTGTGTTTGTGTTTGTGTGAATATGAGTGTGGGTGTATTGTGTTTGAGTGTGTGTGTGTGATGTTTACACTTATAATCATAAATATTGTTAGACAATAAGGAGATCTTCTGTCTGATTATAATTTAATTTTAATAACACATTTTTCAAGTTAATTTTACATTGATGATAAGTTAGAGGGTATATATTTATTTTTTTATTGATATTATTGTAAAGAATGGGATTTAAGAAATAAAATTGTCTATTAGAAGATATGGTACGTCGCATTTCAATTTTTAAAATTTTATCAACTCTGCGTTTACTAGACATAAACTGCAAATCGTAGCAAGTGAGTCTATGCTTTCGTAGAACAGAGCAGAGAACAAACAGTTGCCGGACTGTTAACACTTTATACGATTGGTATAAATCTGTTGTTGGGAAACGAACAGGTTTAGACAGGATAATCTTTAAGATACATCTCTGGACTCTTTCTAGTGGAAGTAAAAGTGTTTTCGCAGCACAACCCCAAGCTGGTATACAGTAGGAAAGTATTGATTGTACAAGGGCATAATAGACCATGATCAAAACTTGTATGTTAGCGCTAGTTCTTAGTTGCTTAAAGGTATATGCAAGCCTTCGTACACGGGAAGCCAATGCTAGGATGTGATTTTTCTAGGTAAGATTTTCATCAATGAGAACCCCTAGATATTTTATTTTGCGAACCCGTGTTATTGTACTACAATTACAAATGCTGTCCAGTTCTAAGCAACATCTATCCGACGAATCAGGTGCCAAAAAATGTTTGTGGCCACAAGTTATATATTGAGTTTTTTCTTCATTTAAAGACAACATATTACAGGATAGCCAATTTATCACAACAGAAAGAGCTTTTTCACCAATATCTCGAGTATTCTTCCAACTGCTGCCATGTACAAGCAAAGCGGTATCATCTGCATAAGAAATAATTTCAAGAAATATTTGCAATTTAGCATTTTAAGATTACATAGATCATTAACATAAATTAAAAAGAGAGTGGGACCTAAAACACTGCCCTGAGGCACACCACACGAGAGACTTGCTTCGTCACTGGTGATGCCATCAATTGAAATTATTTGTGTTCTATCTGATAGATAGCTCTTAAAGAGATCCAAAGCTATTCCTCTGATACTAACTGCTTCCAATTAATTAAACAGAATCGATAGAGACACTGTGTCAAACACCTTGGAAATGTCCAAGAAAATACAAAGAGTTTTTATTTTTTTATCAATGTTTTGCACCACATCATCTACTAAGCTCATGAGTGCATTCTCCGTAGATTTGCCAGCTCTAAAACCATATTGGTTAGAAGACAGCAAGACATATTTATTCAGGTAAGAGATCAGTCTTTTATTTATAAGTTTTTCAAGAACCTTGGAAAGTGCGCTCAAAACAGATATAGGTCAATAGTTACTCACACGACCCTTACAACCTTTCTTATAGATTGGGTGAACAACAGCCTTTTTAAACACTCTTGGGAATATACCTTGAGATAAACACAGGTTGCAGACCCATGGAATCGAAGAAAGAAGAATGTCTACAGTGTCCTTAAGGATAGATGATGCTATACTATCCCATCCCATTGCACAGTCACCATCAAAACTGCAGATGATTGATCTGATTTCTGAGTTATCAGTTGCATTGATGACAATCGAATTTGGGGTTGACTGGGAAACCAAGAAAGGAAGATATTGTTGAGAATTATTTTTGAGACAATCAGATGATGCAAGTTTTTTACCTATAGTAGCAAAATAATTTTTAACACTGTTTACAGCTTCAATCGGGTCGTTTGCTAATTTTAAGAGATCACTAGATGCTTTGGTATTTTCTTTAGAATAGTTTGTAATTTTTTTTATAATATTCCAAGTTTTTTTTGTGTTCTGATTAGCTTTCTCGAATTCGTTTTTTTCATAATTTGCTTTTATTTTATTAAGCAAATTGTTGCAGAAATTCTTGTGACGTGAATAATTGATTTTAAAAATCACATTATTAGCGTGTTTTTTAGATTATTAACTATTAAAAGAATTTAAAGTGTTTCATAATTTTCAATTTTTGTCATAATATAATTTTTTTTATAGATAAAGGAGGAAAACGAGTAGAAAGTCCACCTGATGGTGTCACCTTCTCACATGGACATCTACAATATTAGAGTTGTAGATGCAGTATCCATACCCATTAAAATCTCACGGTGGTTCTCTCTGACCACCACTAAACAGGCTACGGGAACCCCAATCTTCCGTGAGCCTGGAGGCGGGAGCCAAATTATACTAATTCAATGTGAATTATATATTAATTGACGTTTCTAAGTGTGAGTACCTGTCCTGCAACCTACACATCTTTCTGCGTGTTTATTTTACATTTAATATGTAAATTAAGCCTTATTTAGTACATTTTCGATAACCTCATAATGAACTGCACAAAAGAGTTAAAAGTAAATCACACATTACATGTGCTTATTCCCTACAAATATATCGATAATTTCTCTGTACTAATGTTTTACGTTAATTGTCATTTCTTTTATGATTTTTTTACTTTCACACTTTTATCCCTCATAGAAGGGTAGATACAAAGTAACTAGTGTCAAGACACTCCGTACTCCACTTTCCACCGACTGCGAGACACTGCGTGGTAAGGGTGGAGCTCAACGCCGCACTTTATCTTACCATAGCGAGGAAGTAAAAAATATTTTAAATATAATCACTCCTCCGAGTGAGAATCAAACCCACAACCAATAGCGTTTACAGTACGACGTTGTCCCACTGCGCCACGACCGGCCTCATAAAATGCCTCAGTAAATATTATAGTTAAACAGTTACAATGACACGCGACATGTGACAACCGAGCGCTTGATGGTCAAAATATTTTATTAGTCCACTCGTGTTTGTTCGTATATAAAGCGATGTTGGTATCATGAGTTATTCAAGAATTAGGAAGGTCAGTTTTTTAAAACAATGCCTTGCTGCTTAGGACAAATAGCAATCTGGATTTAAGAAAAAATAAGCATAGACTGAAATTATATCATTATCATAGTAGCACTACCAAATATATTTCGAAGGTATACACTTTAATACATGAAACAATGAAAAAGAGGTGCCTGCCTAATCTGTCATTTTAGAGTACTTGTTTTTATTACGAATTTTGTACATTATAGTATTGTGTTTTTTTAATTTTAAATTTATTCACTACAAACTGGGTCTTCACCTTTTTTTTCTTATTGTTATTTATCATTTGTGTGAATGTAATTATAGTCGGTTGCTTAGTACTAAGGTTTATAGCCGAGTTTTAGACACTTAAACTATGTTAATTGCACGCGGTACATTTTTTTAGGTTCATGCTTTTTATCCCGCATAGCAGGGTAGAAAGTACCTAGTGTCAAGACACTTCGTACCTTACATTGCGCGGATTCAACGCTGCACTTTGTCTTACCAGAGCGAGAAAGTGAAAATAATTTATATATAATCACTCCCCCGAGTGGGGGTCGAACACACTACAGATCGCGTTCACAGTGACACGCTGTCCCACTGCGCCGGCCTCACATTTATTTATTTACATTATTATTAATATTACACATATATATACATATTTTACTGTATACCTATTTTTTTGCTATCTATATTGCAATATGAAATCACTAGAAATTATAAACTCATGACACTGTAGTTATGGAACGGTTATTGATTCCAAATATGCGATAATGTTTATATGTAAAATATTTTCATATTTTTCGCCCCATCAAATATAGTGTGTTTTTCTCAGCGTGCAGAAGACGCATGCTTTGCTTTCACGAGGCTAACATTCTACAAAACTAAACAAACGTGAAAGTAAAAAAAAAGTAGATTTAAAAAATTCATAACAACTTACTTTATATAATATTAAACAGTTACAAAAAGTAAAATCAATAGTCATGTGATTTTCAAGGGAATATCATCATATATAGGAAAAGTTTGGGATAGCTAATTAGGACGTGGGACGGTATACGTTCCACAGTTATTATATACAGACTTTACGTATATATTTGCGTAGCTCAAAATTGTTTACTCCAATTAGTTTAGTTGGGTATGTGATCCATATTATTGGGTAACTAGTTCATATCCAGCAATATAATAAATTATAATTGTATATAATATATGTTTTAATTATTATTTTAATATTTTTCTTTTTTTTTACACTCAATACCATTTTTAATTTGTATTTCTTCTATGACCATAGGTGGCCTGGAAAAGACCACTATTTTTGTGATAAAGCCGCTTCTTGTACATGTAATTTGTGTTCTATTACAGTAGGTGCTTAATTTCTTTTTTCTGTTCTTTTTTGTTACTCTTCTTTTGTTGGTCGTAATGATTTTTTTCTTCAAATGCACTGGTTTCGTAAGATTGTATCTAACTGCACTTGCAGTAGCTATAGGTTAAATCAGTGTAATCATTTCGTTATGTTCGCTCTGACAAGGAAAAGACTCGAAATAGATCGATATGTGAAATACGGAATTTATGAAAATTAGATTCTCTTTATAAACTAAATAACTAAAATAAATAAAAATTAAGATTCTTTTCTTAACGTCAATTTTCATTTTAATTTAAGCACATGTAACATACAAAAAGACCCAGTGTTTCCATTATTCACTATTTAGAGTAAGAAAACTTAGGAATTATTGCTGGTAATAGAAGATATATTATATATAATTTTTTTTGCGTCACGATTCTATCCCGTATAGAAAGATAGATCGGAAGTACCCGATACGACACTCGGTACTCCGCTCCGCCGACTGAGAATCGAACGCACAGCCGATCGAGTTTACCGGCTGGCCGCCTTCCTATAAATACATATTATTTTATATATATATATATATATATATATATATATATATATATATATATATATATATTTATATATATATTAGATACACTTTATAAGTAAGCGATAAACTTGTTAATAACTTAATAATCTTTAACGTAGGTATAATCCGAGAGGCGCAGGTAAAAATTCTGCCGTATGCGATTTAAAATAAAATTCTTATATGTATGTACAAATAATTGTATTAAATTCCTACGAGATACTGAACTAGATTTATGTTTCCTTTTTTACCACATACTTTTAATATTTGACATGATTTCATTTGAAAATTGTTATTTACAAAGCAAACGATTTTCAGTTGTATATATAAACAGATATGATTTATTTTGCAAGTCGCGTTACATCAACTTATATTTAAACAAGTTTTAATGATACGCGATTTTAAAAGTGTAGGGCTTTTTTAAAAATGAAAGTTTTAGAAGGATCGATACTACAGCGTCTAGAGAAATCTTAGTAGAAGGTGTACGTTTAAGTAATTTTCAATCAAAATATGACTCTTACGAACTAAACTGTTAATTTTTAATATGACTTCGTTCTAAACTAATTAACACACAGTTAGTGTTAGTTAGTGCGTGTAGTTATTAACATGATATAAAAACTGACATAAGTTTATTTGATAGATAGTAATATCATATGAATGGTAAGTAACAACTTAAAAGCTGTTTCAAGTTATTTTCCGCTTCACACTTTATTCCGCATAACAGGGTGGTCAGAAACAACCTAGTGTCAAAACACTATGTTGGCTGCTCTCCGCCTGAAATCGTGAAATTTCACGTCGAGTATTGAATTCAACGCCGCGCTGTGTCCTACCAGAGTGGAGATATGAAGATGAATTTTAAATATAATCATTCCCTCGAGTGCGAATCCAACCCATAACTAATCGTGTTTACGGTCAGACGTTCCATAGCACTACGATTGCCTGTTTCATATTACCTTAATACAATATTGTATTTTTAACTGATTTTTAAAACTTCCATATAATTGCATTGCATTTCATATTACCTTAATACAATATTGTATTTTTAACTGATTTTTAAAACTTCCATATAATTGCAATTGTGGTTGCCGCAACTATTGCCACAATGTGTGCTCAAAAATTAATACTTGTAATATATACCTACTATTGTAGTATTTATCTTAATATGTAATAAAAATGTAACTTATCGCTGTCTGTACATGGAAGATATTTAAGAAACTATTATTAATATAATAGAATCCAAAACAGTGTTTTTTTTTAATTTATACCTGTTTACATGTTCGTTTAAATTATTTTTTTTGTTTTTGCTTTGACTGTAACACAAAGCGATGCGGCGTTGAGATTAGCCATGTGACACACAACGTTTCGAATGCGGCTGAAGTATCTTGACACTAAGTTCTCTTTACCTATCCTTCTTTGCGGGAAAAATGCTTCAATGCTTTCAACCAAGCCAAAGTAATATATATAAAAAAGCTAAGATACATAAAGTTATTTTTAATGATTTGTATATTTATTAAAGGTAAGTACTTAAAATTAGCAATTGCCTACGTAAAAATAATGTTAATATTAGAAAGGTATTCTCGTAAAGCGTAGGAGGAAGGTCACTATGTAGGGGTATCAAAGTTTTGAACTTTTGATTGTTTGCGTGAAATTTGTGTAACAAAACCTTAATTATACCTAAAACAACGCTTTCCCTACAACCCGACTAATAAACATGCCTTCTAGGCTTTTTAAACAACTAATATCAATGTGATAGATATTCTAATGCGAAAAAAACTTTTTTTCTGATCTTGGCGCAGTGGGACAGCGTACGTCTACGACCACGAACCGCAAGTATCTACTGAAAAAAATATTGAGAAAGAAAAACGATGAGTGATGATGACTTCGTAATTTTTTGAACTTAACTTTTTTTTTCAGGGTAGGCAGAGATAACCTAGCATTATGCCACTTTGGTTCCCAGCTTTAAGTATTACTTACCTACGTTAGCAAGTACATATTTAAAAAAAATTAAACATAAAAATAAAAAAATAAACATAAAAATAAAAGAAAGGAAAACAAAACATAAAAATAACATAATAACACGTGTACAGCAGTGTGCAGTGAAGAAGGTAGATGGGTCACTCAGTATAAATGTTAATATATAGAAGCTTCAGTTCAGTTTAGTTCTTTATATAAGGCACTCCGAGCGTGCCAGTGCAAAACTCTTCGCCAATGTCACGTTGTATGGAGAACACACAAAGGAGATTTATCTGTAGAAAAGTTACTCTTTTTGAGATGATAGAAAACTCAATGAGAACCAACAGTGGTTTTGAAGGTAGTATCGCCTAGAAAAAGACGCTCCTGTGAACATACTAAATACTTACGTATGCAATATGTACTATAAGTAGTCAATACAATATAATGTTAATATAATTATAGCACACAAATATACAAATATAATGCAAACAAGTAAAGTTAAATAAAATGGTCGAAAATATCTATGTATTATAAATGCTTTGTCTTTTTTAGCTTTTGAATTTAGCGCCATTCTTCCGCAATTTTTCATTCACACATCGTTTTGGTGATGCATAATACCGTGCTTTATTTAGCTATACGAGAAAAACTAAAATCTGTAATATAAATAATAATAATCACGTCCCTCGTCCATCACAAATGTAGATAGATATTTATTTATTAATGTATTTATTTATATACACTTTATTGCACAAAAATATGCATAAAAGATGGGCTTCAGCATTCTTTACCAGCCAACCTTTTATGTGACAATTATCAATATACATATAAGTACCTATGTACACAAGAAAGACGAAAAGAATATATACCTTAATATTTAACAAAAGAATATATACCTTAATATAAAAATTTGAACGCAGCGGGATTCAAACCCGCGCCTCTTGGATACCGTCCAAGCGCTCTGCCCGCTGAGCCATGCTTTCTTCTACCAGCTGCGTTGTTATTCCACACTTAGGGTTAGACCCACATTTTTGATAAAACGTATAAAAATTTGAACGCAGCGGAATTCGAACCCGCGCCTCTTAGATTCCGTCCAAGCGCTCTGACTACTAAGCATAACATTTTTGAAAAAATGTTTTGTAATCCTAAGTGTGGAATAACACTTTAAAAATAGTAAATATTAAAATGAAACAGTAATCTCTCTTGTTAAACGATTATTTCTTAATAATCTTTAAGTAGTAGAAATTTGTAAAAATCTCTCTACAAAGATGCTAACAACATAAATAAGTTTTAACAAACGTATAAGAATTTCAACGCAGCTGGTAGTAGAACGCATTGCTTAGCGGTCAGAGCGCTTAGACGGTATCCAAGAGGGGCGAGTTTGAATCCCACTGCGTTCAAATTTTTATACGTTTTTTCAAAAATATATACCTTACATAAATCCAAATGCAATATATAAAAATATATATAAATATATATAGATACGTAAAAATATATATAGATTCATATACATACTCTAAAATTATATTATACATAAATGGAAATTTTAACATAATACCGTAAATGTTATGAATATAATGAGTTTTTACAAAATATATTTTTTACTTGACACCTGCACTGTCTTATGTCGCCACGATGGCTCTGTAAACAGAGTATGAAAGTATGTAACATTATACAATTATGTAAAAATATTATAATTAAAATAATGGCCTTATAAATATGTATATAAAACGACATAACTAGAATTTATCTCGCATAACAGGTTAGTCAGGCACAAGCTAGTGTTAAGACACTCTATTGACTGCCACCGCCTGTAAATCGAGATATTGCACGTTGAGTTGCGGACTCAACATCTCGTTTTGTCTCACCAGAGCGGAGAAAAATAAATATTCTATGATTTTTATAGCGTTTTCTACAGTTAATCAATTAGTTTAATAATGTATATTAATATATAATATATTAATTTAAACAAGCTTTACCGTTATATATCAACAAGATATGATTAGGCCTACACAAGTTCCAGTCACCCACATTATACATATTTGGAAGCTACTTCTTGTTTTATCTAATTTCTGTTTAAATAGAACTTTCTAGATATCTTTACATATCTTGTATTTTATTTTTATTAACACTTTATGGTCCATACGCTTTGTTACATATGATTATTTTTTTACACTATTCTGATATAAATTATTTTTTTAATAGTTTTGTCTTGGAGAATAAAGTATTGGATTTAATCGATTTTAATAACAAAACATACGTTCTACCTTCTAGGTTTCGAAGTTTTATTTATTTTTTATAAATCTAAGTCACTTTTTTTACAAACTGAATATTATGATGTTTTTGTCAAGGTGTAAAAAGATAAATTTTGTAAAGCTTTTATATTAAAAATATAGCAAATAAATAAAATAATTATTGCACACGCACACAGCGTTCATGTGATTTATATACAAGTGTTGGACAGATACTTTTGTCTAAAACGATGTATACGTTGCTAAGGCAACGAGTATTCGTTAATTTGTCTACTAACAATTATCTGTACGAATATTTTAGTACCCAGGTCAAACATCTATAGAATATATTAGCTAATGAGTAAAATTTCAATCTAATAAATTGGGTTCCGAGAACAAAGTTAATGGTTGAAGGTGTTTATATTTTATACGTACATACATATATATAATGGTAATGATCATTTCAATTTTATGAAAACAATTCTACTTACTAAATTACTGTTTTAAAGTATTATTTATCTACGTTAATTTCTAACCGTAAAGTGTGTAATTGGACGGTTTCCGAGTGGCGCGGGTTCGAATCGCATCGTACAATTCTTTATACTTTTTTTTTAAAGAAAATATTGTTGCAAATATTAAAGTTTTTAATCAATAATAATCAAATATTAAGTCATACGTAAGCAAAACGAAATTTATCCATCTACTTCAGCTTCCGCCCACACATTTTTCTTATCCGACATGATATTTGTGACTATTCTTAGAGCTTTGAATGTACCCTACATTAGCAATTGTTATTTACAACCATAAGTTATAACTATAGCATTTAGAGAACTTAGTAAAGTATTTAATGCAACTATGAGATCGGTAAAACAATATGAATTAAAAAAAAAAACGTTTTCACGCTTTATGTCGCGTAGCAGCGTTATAGCCGGTCGTGGCGCAGTGTGACAGCGTATGACTGTAAACGCAATCGGTTGAGCATTCGATTTCCACTCGGGGAATAATTGTCTAAATTATTTTCACTTCCTCGCTTCAGTAAGACAAAGGGCGGCACTGACCAAATCAATCACACAATACCTCGAATTCGGTGGGAACCGAAGTACGGAGTGTCTTGATACTTTCTGTCTAGCCTACTACCCTGCAGGATAAAAGTGTGAAGCCAAAAAAGAAAACAACCTCGCAAAGCAGTTTAGTTAGAGGCAACCTAGTGGGAAGGCACTCCGTTGACAGCTTCCCACCCAACGTTGACATTGTAATGAAGTTTTTTTTAATAATGTAGAACCATACATTTATATTTGTTGCATTGACAATTTTACAGAAAACTATATTCAGTTACGTTAATTTTTATTTTAATGGCATCCCTAGCATTTATTTTTTGTTTATTTTACATATTTCAATATTAAAATCATCTTATAAACAAACAAATTTCAGAAAGAAATATTGAATTCGTAATTCTCTTACTAAATTTATTATTATTCATTGAAAAAAAAAACAACCTAACATTTTATTCTGCATAGCAGGGTGGTCAGACGTAAATTTGCGGCAAGACACTCCGTTGATTGCTTTCTATCCTAAATCGATACATTGCGAACCAGAGCCGAAGTGTTACCAGAATTTAATTTTTTTTTACATATAATATAATCTTTCCCCCTCCCCCAAATTCGATATGTGTATCGAACCCACAACCAACCGCGTTTACAGTCAGACGTCATCCCACTACACCACGAGAGTGTCAAAGAATATTATAGTATATTTCTAAATATTAATAAGAGATCTTTCAATTGTTTCCACGTCACAAGTTATCTTTTAAGTATACATTATAAATCAACCGTACAGTGTAAACTTGCTTACTATAAGTGCGTCTTGTACGCACTTATAGTAAACAAGTTTATGTCGTACTTGTCTCGCACGTCAACGCCGTCACGCAAGCTGTCATGTCATGGATTTGCAGATGACGTGAGACGTGACATGACGTGACGTGACGTAACGAGCGATTGCGACACGCAACCGCTAATTGATATGATGGAATATATAACTAGTGTTATAAATATAATGAAAGTTCAAATCTATTATAGAACGTAAAATATGTTTTATAGCTTTACCTTTTAATCCCTATTTAGAGAGAACCTAGTGTCAAGACATTTCACCGTATCCCCTCCGAAATTGAGACATTACGTGTAGTAAAAGTCAACTCTGCACTATGTCTTACCATGGTCAAGAATTGAAAATAATTTAAATATAATCATTTCTTTGAGTAGGAATCGAACCGACAACCAAATGCGCTTACAATCAGACGTTTTTCTGGCGTGTATAGTTGATACGTTGTGTTGAATGTAAAATAAAAATATAATAAATCGACGCCTGTCATGGTGCATTGAAAAAGCTTAATAGAAAAAGTACCTTCATTACTACTAAAACAAAATAATATAACATAATGAAAAAATTAAAACCTTATTAAAGCTTTAAGTTTTAATAAACAATAAAATCTTCAAAAAAGCTACACAAAAATTCACTATTCATCCTCTTTGAGCATCTAGCTTTGAGGTCGGTCGTGGCGCAGTGGGACGGCGTCTGACTATAAACGCGATCAGTTGTGGGTTTGATCCCCACTCGGGGGAGTAAATATTTTTAAATTACTTTCGGGTCCTCGCTTTGATAAAAGACAAAGTGGGGCGTTGAGTTTCACCACTCAACACGCAATATCTCGAATTCAGTGAAAAGCGAAGTACAGAGTGTCTTGACCCTAGGTACTTTCTCTCTATTCTGCTATGCGGGATAAAAGTGTGAAGCTAAAAAAAACTTGTTTTTGGTCGATAGGCAATAAAATATAAAAAATGTAATGAAATAATTTAATTGGTTCAATTGTGAAGAACTGCATTTAATTTTTTTCATAACGGGGTTTGAATTTGCACTCCCTTCAATACCATGCTCATTGCATTAAATGCACATATGTGGTTATCGCAATGCAAGATTGTAATAATAAAGTTTCTTCATGTCGGTATTGGGTATGTAAGCAAGTCGAATATTAGCATTTGCTAAGCATACATCCTCTTCAGATTTCTACAAAATAGACCGACCAATCAACTATAGTTTAAACAAATATACCGGGTCTACGATATCTATATTCACCATATCGTAGACCGGCCGTAGAGCTAAGATAATTTTTAGTTTACTATTAAAATTATAAATGCGACAGTTTACGAGGATGGAAGGATGTCACTTTTTCATAAAAAATAATATTATATTGAACAAATTTCGTTGAAATTTTACAGTATTATAGTTTGTACATCAGAATAACACACAGGTTACAGTTTAGAATATCTTCTTATTGATAAATAATATACAAATAATTATGAAAGTCAGTGTTTTTTAATATGTCTATTTAAGTGAAGAAAAGCAGGTTTTGCTTGTGTTAAGTTTTACTAACAATATAATGAATGATGAAATTTGTCAATGACGATTCACTTCGATGCCAACAACAAAAACTTTAAAGCTCTACAGAATTACTTTTTACTAGCGTCTCTTTAGCAAGCGTGGAGCGTTTTAAAGAAATTTAGATTGGCTGTACTCGAGTCAGGTCTAAGAAGTTAATTAAGTTAGACTCGTTGTTTTTGCGGTAGCGAAGACTGCGGCTAACCAACCGCTACGAACTACTTTACCTCTCTCAGTTACTTGAGTATGAATTAAAATGTAGAACTAACGAGATTCAAAGTAACTATTTAAAACTCAGTTTAGTTCAATTAGTAAAATGTAAGTGAAAAAGCACTTACAAGTTGTAATGGTTTTCAGTTTTCGTGAAAACTAACTATTAATATCTATATAATTTAGTTCTTTTGATAATAAATTAACAGTATTAAAACTTAAGGAAACACAAGATAAATAATTTCTGAAACAAAATTTAAAACTAAAATAGTATATCGTTATAATTATAAACTACAGTCAGTCTATCTGTGACCATGGACTACTGTAAAATGTTCGAAACGTCGGGTTTTCGAAATCTAAAATATTTATGATTAATCTATTTCAAATAGTTTCAGTTGAAATAGTAGGTACGTCATCTCTCGATCCTATTAAAATTGATAGAATTTTCATGGCCACATTTTTTTTTTTTTGCACCAGAAAATCACTGAGCTATTTTTAACAATACAAGTTTTAAGAAATATAAATAGAAGTATTTAAGCCCATTCGTTTATTTCTATAAAGCAGAGTAAAGAGAATGTTATGTTTCGGTTTTTCTCTTTTCGTCCGTTTTACATTTACTAGAAAAACGGTTCGTACTCAACACGTATTTTTTGAGTTGCACAAAACGCAATGTCGTTGTTTATCGAATCAAGACGTGGAAAATAAATTAAATGTGATACTCAGGTCGAACCCAGAATTATCGCGTTTAGACGATCGAACGACGACAAATGCCACTGGGACATTATGGCATTGAAATATTACTTAGCTATTGAAATTAATATAAATTCTTATTGATGAGACCAGGATGATATATCATATATTATCTCTATTTGCTCGTTATATATACTCTTTTAGTTAAATATTCGTAGTATTTTCTGAGTCCATTCAATGGTAACAAAATCTAAATTCTTGGGGCGTACGGTCTAGCATTTCTCATTTGCTGGAGCATACCTGCGTGTAGTTTAGAATGGATGTGAATGTTTTAATAATTCAGATAGAAATACATTTTCAAACTGGTACAGCCAGAATTTCTGCTTTTATTCCTCTACACGTACATTTTAAACACAATGTGAGAATTCTTCATTTCTATGCAATTCTATTGTAGAAAGCGTACTATTCGGGGCTTGTGATGTGAAAGACGGTGTCAATCGAGTGTTTTTCGTCAAAATTCTACCATAACCACTCTTTAAGTTACCTTTTAGCTTAATAAGGACTGAGGACTTCATTTTGTTACTTATAAAATAAATTAACTCAACTCAACTCAACATAACAAATACAATAAGTATAAAAATAATATTATATATCTTTTTATAATAATAAAATTGGCATAAACAAAATAATCTCTAAAATTTACAAAAACAATCTCTTAACTATTGTTAAAACCAGAGTGTAAAATGAATGCTAAAAACGAATCATTGTTATGATATATTACATTAGCTACTATTTTGAATAGCTGTATAAATACTATGAGTTGCTGCAGGCGAGGTCTAGAATGTATTAAAAAATTCCTGCATTTATTAAGCCAGTTGATGGATGTACGTTCCGATTTTTTTAGAAAACGAATTTAACAAATACTGGCTTTGACCTGAATAGGGCTGCACAGTGCCGCGTTCCAACGTTCACAAGTTTTACCCAAATTAACATATGCACAATATTAAACTCTGTTTACATTTTGATATAATGATGTCGTTCAAGTTATGGGTGTCAATTTGTTATTAATTGATTTTATTTTGTGTTTGCTATTTATTATTATTAAGTAGGTGATCTAACATATTAGAAATCTACACTAGGTTCTTTCTATCTACTCTGATATGCGGGATAGAAGTGTAAAATTAAAAAAAAAATGATTATTTAAATGATATCCAAATATACAAGTTTGACTCTAAAAGTTCTGTCTATTTTTTAAATTAGTGCCATGCAGGATGCATATTTCTTTATATACAAGTTTCTCAAATGCAATTTACACAATGAAGTAACTTAGCAATATGAATAAATATAATAAAATAAATACGATATGTTTTTATAAAATTATATTAAATTTGTGTTTCAATTCAATTTGTAAAGTTGGTCGTGTCATCACCGTGTAAACGGTGTTTCGCGCCCCAAGTGGCGGACGGGTAATATTGAGCAATAAATAACAACAAACAGGCTACGTATATTGCAGCGAAATACTACAGGAATAACGGAATTAGAACGACTGTTATTAGCGATGAACTAAACTCGTTACTAATTTTGGCTGACGTAAATTAGCTTATATGCTAATGTTATGTGACATCTGTGATATATATAAAAGTTGAATGTCATTTATAATGGAATTTATAATATTGATTCCATGAATATCGTTGTTTGATGTTTCTTGATACATATGACGAGGAACAAAAGAAATGAAAAGGCTAATTAAGTAACATGTTTACGTGCTTGTTACGAAAAAATCCTTAGATTTTCGTATAGGTCCTTGAATATCTATAGATTGTCACTTTTCCTTATATTCTAAACTTCTATATTAATTTAAACATTTAAAAAGGACATTTAAATATTTTAAATCAACCACCAAACAATATTAAAAGTAAGTACCTATGACACCCAAACAAGAAAATGTATCACTGAGCTCTAAGTGCTATAATCTTTTTATCATAAAAAGCACTTCACATCGAAATTATGATCATTTCGTATAAAAATCGCGATGAAGGCAGCGAGCCACTCTGCAACCGTCATTATCAAAAGGAAAATTCCTTCTCTGAAAATTGGGTAATCGGCGCCCAACAGGGCTTAATACTTCTGATATTGCGCCTTGAGTGCTGCGGTGTCACAATCGTTGGTTAGATAAAAAAAGATTTATAAAGTTCTAGCTATTATTTTTAATGAAACTACTTTGTAAATATGTTTTTATTTAAATGTAAAAAATACCGGAAAACAAGGAATTTTCTTTAGATATGTACATATTCTTGAACTAAACATTATTTATCTTACATGTCAAGAATTTTAGCACAATAAAGAATATGATAAATTTTAGAATATATTATTATTATTTTTTAATAAAACGTTAAATCTACCGATTGCTCGAAAAATATATTTCAAAATTACATACATACGTACGTTAGTTGACATTGCCTAAAGAAGCGTTCACGAATAAATTGATACAGTTCGGGTAATTTATTTTCATTTGTATATTAAATTATTTATAGGAAAGTAAATAAAGCGTATAAAGTATGAAGTAAATTATAGTAAATAGAAATAATATGATTTCCCGCCCGCAAGTAAATCAATGTAAATGTTTTAAACGGATTGCGTATATTTTGATATTTAATGTTATATTTTTTGGAAAACCCGACGTTTCGAACACTTTATAAAAATCAATAAAATCAATTAATTCTCAATTAGTCCACCGAGTCGTAATTGAACCTCTATTCCTTGCGCTAAGTCATAGTCTCTATTATTAGATCTTTATAATAATTATTTATTTTGAAACAATAGAAAAAAAGTTACTCGTTGTAAATTTTTTGAAAATCAAAAAGTCACGATGTTATTTGTTAACTGATACAACTGATTTAAATTTAAATTAACATTATGTTTTATCAACAATAATGATGCACTAATAAAGGGAACAAATTGAGCATAAAGTACCTAACAATTACTATGTAAACAATAAAAAAGAACAATACTTATTTGCCACTTTAATAAAAGTACCGTGTTGTCATATTTCACATGTATTGCATTTATATAAGATCTTCTACGCAATAAAAGGCCCTCTGATGTTTACTTGTAATGTAAATAAAACCGACCCGTCTCGTGGCCTCAAACTTTTATTGCTATCGGAAAAGTTATATCGTTCGGATTTTTACCAAATAAGTTAATCTATACTTAAGTTAGGAAGGTAAAACTTTTGCTTGTTAAAAATCATCTTATAATAATAAGTTATAATTTCACGATTTATACACATTTAAAACTGATTAATCGTGTATATTTTGGTACTTTGCACAGTTTAGAGCAGATCGTGGTGGTTTTTAGATTGACCAATTTATTTAGTATATAGCATTTGAGAACAACATCATGTAATGTACATGATTTTATTTCCTACCAAATTGAATAAGGTTTTAAGGAAAAATCAAAAACTAGTGAATATTACTTTGTTCCTTATTGTCCCCATTTATAATATATCTTAGTATAAAATCTACGCTAAAGAAAATGAACCCGTCCCGTTGCCTTAGCAACGTTTTTGAGTGGTTTGCTTTGTATGATTTCTAATGTAAAAGTGTAGGTCAAACACAAGGTAGTTTGTGAAATATTGGTTTTATTAATATAACAACTTATTTTTAATGCAAACATCAGCATTGCAATCTTGATGTACATTCAAAACGTTATACCTCTATCTGTTTCTAGAAAATAATAATTCATGTATTAATAATTAACAATACTTCACCTCACACACGTCAAAATATGATAACAATATGACAACATTTTAATAATAATAACATTTTTTTAGCTTTACGCTTTTATCCTGCATAGCAAGGTAGACACGTGGTACCTAGTGTCAAGACACTCCGTACTCCGCTTTTCGCCGAAGAAATCAACGCTACGCTTTGTTGGAACAGAGTGAGAAAATAAAAATAACTTAAACATAATCATTCTTCTGAGTGAGAAATGATCCACAACCGGTCACGTTTACAGTCAGACGTTGTCCCACTGCGCCACGACCGGTCCCTAATTTATGTTACACAAATATATGTATTATTTTAATGGAATATTTGTATGTACCTGTATATGTTGCTTATTTATAAACTACACATATTGTTTATTTATAAAGTGCAAGTGATTTCATACTAATATATTTAATGACTAGAGACTAGTTCGCAGCTTCGCCGGCGTGATCTCACAATACTATAGCTATTTCTTCCTTTTACCTGACTGCGATCTGGCTTAAGTCACAGATTGCCAATATTTATAATACTTCATATAAACAATATTTATAAGACTTCATATAAACTTGTGAGAGTTGTTTAACTTTTATAATTCTTTCGTAAAAGTCACTTTCAACGAAAATCTTCTACGCTTAAATTACATGTAATCTTGAATAGGTTGTATGGCCATGTAATTTCATATACCCACTTATGATATCATGATCCACATATGAGTTCCCTAACTCACATACGGCGACACGGTCCACATACATCATTCATCCACATATGACGTTATGGTCCACATAAGATTTTACTCGTTTACGTATGCCGGTGGTCTATAAGTGATTTGATTAATCCACATATGAAATCATAGTCTACATTTGATTTTACTCACCCACATATGGATGGCATCATGGTCCATGTGTAATTTCAACGACCCACATGTGACATCATGGTCCACGTGTGACTTCATGCGATTTCAAAAGTCCACATATGAATTTACCTGCCCACACGCTAACATTGTTTCTGGGAAGCTGACTGCGAGCGCAATTGACTATATGTTTATTACACTCAGAGATAAAGAAGAAGAAAAATACATTATCTTATTGGCGTTCTAACCCATTTTTTTACAATCAATTTTAATTTTTTCTAAATATTTCATGTACAGAATCAAATTTACTACTCTTTTATTATATTTGTATGTTATATTGAACTTTGGATGAACTCTCAAATTACGACGTTTACTCACAAATGTCTTTCCAGTCTTTATAAGTAATTAAGTTATTATAAAAAACACAACCAAAAAAGTGTATGATATGTGTATTTTTTCTTCATGTTTTATTCCGTATAGCAGGCTGGGAGGCTACTCTGTTTTCAGCTTTGCGCCAGAATTTAAAAGTATGTATATAATTTAAAAATAATCACTTCTCCGAGTGGGAATCAAACCCACAAAGTTACGTATAAACGCTAATCCCACTGCGCCACGATGGCCTCTACTTTTTTTTGGAATCATAGAATATATATTTAAATTTTATGATAGAATTTATATTTTATATTTCATCGATCAGCATCTTCGGTATGTGTATACATATGTATATATGAATTAATCAATATAAGAAAATCTTTAAGAACGTTCGCTCGTTTCGTATTGAGCTTAAGTATATTTTTTAATTAATCTATTTACTAAAGAATGAGAAAAAAATATAACGCAAAATACAATTATTTAAGCTAAATTTAACATTACATTACATTTCATGCATAAAATCTAGTCACCTTGTAACGATACGTACTATATATAAATATACAAATAATTTAATAATAACGTTAAATATTATTTTATATAGTATTTTTAGGTAGTAATAACATAATTAATAATTTTTTTTTTATTAAATATAATTTTGGCTGAATGAATTACTGGCAGTCTAGAATGATGCAATGGATTTAAAGAAAAAGGAATGGGGATTGGCGGGAGCGTCATGTGCGGAAAAGGACACTTGAGAAGATTGTTAGTATTTATTTTGGAATAATAGAAATATAATACGTTGGAAGTGATTGTAATAACAATATTTAATATCGGAAATACATAGGAATATAATTATTATTGCTTTTGTGGTATCCGTGGTCGGCAAAGCATCAGTAACTCTGGTTACAAATTGGATGGTGTGCAGATGATATCAATGTTTCCTGGCACGGTAAGGACTTATTTCCGGTTGCCGATCTAATATCAAAGTCATAGTCATAGCGAACGCTCTACTTTTAACTGTTGTGAAAACAACACCAAAGATGAAAATCTGCTATTTGATAGTGTTAATAGTAATACGCAACGATATACAACTCAATTGTAAATTATTAAGTACAATTGTAAATTACAATCGAAATTTTTAGCTTCACGCTTTTATCCCGCATAGCAGGGTATACAGAAAGTACCTAGTGTCAAGACACTCTGTACTTCTCTTTCTATCTATTTTGTCTTACCAGAACGAGGAAGTATAATTAGTTTAAATATAATCACTCCCCCGAGTGGGGATCGAACCCACACTCGATCACGTTACAGTCATACGTTGTCCCACTGCGCCACGACCGACCGGTGGATATAATATACTTATGTATTCCAATTCCAGGTTTCTTTCGGTTTTCTTCAGGTTTCTTTCGTTAATTGGTACGATAGACATTATTTGTTTAATGTTATCTAATTCATAAAGCATAAAAGAATAAAGATTTCTATTTAACTACATATATGCGCAAAATTTGTATAGTTGAGTATTTTGTTAATTTCTAATGATGCTGACAGATAAAACGCTTTTGCCATATTTTCTTTATTAAAACATCATTGACAACTAATGTCATCTCGCGTTTGATAAATCTGATTTACGCACAGTATGGACACAGTACCGTGATAATTATTTTTTCATATATTATATATTGAACGTGTTCCTATGGGTGTCAGTAATACACAGTACTATCATCGTACCTGATTTAAGTAATTGAAGCAGAACAAAAATTTTTATATTGAAATTTAAAAGTGTAGTTATCGAAAACGAAACCGCGAGCCGTTATTATCGATATATATAGACAAATACATCATTAAGTACGTGTGAACTGAAAAAAATTAGCAATTAAATCTTAATGAGTTGCAATGTACCACAGATAATGCAATGAGACAAGATATATCAAATAACTTAAAATAACTAATGTCAGAAGTTATTCCTAACATTTAAGGTGGAAGCGTTAAGATGAATTTAAAGCGGAAGTATTTCTTTTGTTATTTTGTTCCTCATAGATAGTTGAAGTAGCAAAGTGAATGTTAACCAACAGTAGTAGTTTCTTCAGTGCTTTGTTCAGCGGAATGTTAAGAATAAAACAAATTCAGTTCATGTTTCGTTTACGGGAAATATGAAATGAATTTTTTTAAACACAACCGACATCCAAGAATTCTCATTTTTTTCCCGGCGTCTATCCACTTTACACAATATGTAGGCTAAAGTTGTTTTCATTCACGTTTTTACAAAAAGCGACCGAGTTAACAGCGCGCTCATTTTGCAAATTGTTTCATAGCACAACAGAAAAAAGGAAGTTCCTAGTTAAGGAAGTTTCATAACGTATTTAGTAAATTGAGAGAAACGGCGGGAAATAATCGCCCCCAAAAGTAGTGGTCATGTTAATAAACATTTTTTTTGTTTATAGCTCCCCTGTGTTAAATACAGTTACGTTTTTAATTACTTAAAATAATACATGTTCACCAAAAGTGAAGGTAAACAAAAATTAAGTTTTTCATTTTATTTCATATCACGCTTAATAAGCATAAAAGCTAAAAATTATTTTTTTTTGTTCATATCATGCTTTTATATACTTTTACATATATATTAGGGCTGACACAGTATATAGACAGAATAGTCATAACCGATTTAAATTATGAGGCCAGTATTTGTGTTTAGAACCCAGAAGTGTTTTGTAATTATTTTGCGTTTACCTCTTACTACTCAGAAATTCGAGAAATATGTAGAAAATTAAGAATTTAGCGTAAAAACATGAATTAATAATTACTTAAAAATTTAAACTTTTTTACCGACAAATTGCCGGCCGATCGGGCGGTCGCTTATGGGTTCGATTTCAATCCGAGGAAATGACTACATTTAAATTATTTTTATTTCCTTACTGTAGTAACGCAAAGCACGGCGTTGAGTTCCGCCGCACAATTCGCAAATTACTTGTATTCGAAGCGGAGTACTAAATATATTGTCAATAGGTACTTTCTGTCTACCTTGCTATGTGGAATAAAAGCGTGTAGCTAAAAAAATCTTTGAGGTTTACCTTCAAATAAATATGAAAGAAAACTCAGGATAAGAAGACGTTTGTTCATGTCATAGGGAAAAAATTGTAACTCAAGCAAAGTTAGTAACGACTGCTTCTTTTTAATCTTTCCATTAACTTTGTGGTATCTACTAACTACAAGACAGGAAAAACAACTATATTTGCAACGGAGATTACATTTGTGAAATTAAAATCTAAGTGCACTAACTTCTTTATTTTAAAAGAATTGCTTTTTATATCTGACTCGATTTTAATATATTAAAAACGTAGCAGTTGTATATATACTAAACTAAAAGTAGTAGTATATAAAGCTATTTGATTACAAGTTTGGTTGATTTACAAGTTACAAGCATTTTTATACGTTTAATGCCGCCAAGTAGGAATTTAATTTAACAGGGAAAATCTTAGTGAGAAGATATTTAATTCACTACTTATATTACGTGTTGAGTGGCAGAACGCAGTCCCACATTTTTATATATTTAGACTATTATATTTTAAAGTTATTATCTTAATTTCGAAACAAAATAATAATAAATACGTTTTTCATTTTCTTTTCGTTCCAAGTATCTTGTAGTGTGGATGGCGGGCGAATCGCGTGCATAGCAGTGTAGAACTTGCGATTTAAGCGAAGGATTACAAGGCATTAGTTTGCATCCACATTACATTTTCCTATCTCTGCTTAACCTAAAATTTTAAAATATTAATATTATTACAATTACAATTGTTCTGACGTTATTATTATTATAATTCCACACTAAAATTATCTGTTCGAAATGATTTGAAGATAAACAAGGCCTAGGAATCAGAATCAAAGATATATAAAAATGTGATTTACCTCTTTAACCTCTATAATCTCTATATTTTGTTAGCATCATTTTTTTTATTGGACAGGCAAGGTAAACGAGTGTGGGGATGGACAACGTGATGGTAAGTGATCACCGCCGCCCGCGGCCCTGTGTGAGACCAGGGGAGCTACAGAAGCGTTGCCGGCCTTTGAGGTAGGAATAAGCTCACTTATCGAAGGTGTTTATGTCGTAAGGACCTGGAAACACTGCCGCAGGTAGGCCGTTTGACAGTTATAGTTACTTCTAGTAATTCTGGCGTTATTATTATTATTTCAACATAATAAATTTATGCATTCTAACAATTTCACTGTTCTACTTGTACCACGTGCATATTAACTTTCAACTTGTATTTTTAATAACAGTATGAATGTGTAGAACAATAATTAGAGCGACCTGTCAATTTTCACCTATAAACTAAAAATCGTAAGAAATACTAATATCAATCAAGATGTTTTTGCTTTCCAGGTCGTATATGTATATAATAAATGTATATTCCAATATGTACAATATGTATTTGGGCCACAGGCAGCGTGATTGGATACAGAAAATAAACACAAAAGAATCAGTCATTATTTAACACAGAAATTATTTATAAGAAGACATTTTGCCCGACATCGCTGTATCTGATTTATGTTAACCTAAAAACATAGTTCAAAAGTAACAAAGGAAAACCAATCACAACGGCTTCTGCAGTAAATTTTAATGTAGTTTAAAGTTAAACAGAGAATTAAGTTATATAAATACGATAAAAGTCGAGATAAAAACCGTTTGAAGTTGCACGCGATGATCCCGAGTCTTTTGAAGGAAGAAAATTAAAATTCTTGTCGGAATATTTTACAAACAAGTCCCTATTATGCCTTTGTAATATATAAGTAATTTGTTTTATGAATCATGTATAAAAATGTATATTAATGAAAAGTTTAGTACAGTAATGAATATTATATCCGCTTGGCGTAATGTACAATGTTTTAAATTGATACTTCGTAAAGATATATGTGGTTTGCTATTGCAAATGCAACCCAAGGATTTTTTGTTTCTTAATTTACCCATAGCACTATTTCTATTATGGCAACATAAAATATCGAAGTACAACCACTCATACACCGTGGTAAAATATATATATTGGGACGACTGTGTGGAAAACGGTGAACGGAGTGGCTTACTAACAACCTACACACAAAATACTAAACCAACCATAAGGAAACAAAGGAAAAATGAACTCAATTGTGTTTACCTGAATAATGAAAGTAACTATTATTAATAATATAATAATTATAAATAATAGTAAACACAAGTTAAGTAATCTATAATTTAATATTTATAATGAAAATACTTCACATGAGGTGTACTTACTTCAAAGTCACTTTACACTTTAGTCTATATAAATTATTAGATCAAAATTAAAGTATCGTATTCAATATTTAAACTTAATTTATTCAGCTCTCTGATAAAGAATTACTAAATGAGGCCATCGTTGTGCATTGAGAAGGTGTATGATTGTAAACGCGATTAGCAGTAGGATGATTCCCACTCGAAGGAATGATTATAAATAAATTGTTTTCATTTTTTCGCCCTGGCGAGTCAAAGCGTGGCATTGAGTTCCATCACACGAGGCTCAATTTCTCGAATTCGGCGGAAAGCGGAGTACAGAGTGTCTTATGTTGTGTACTAGTTACTTCCTGTCTACTCTGCTATGCGGGATAAAAACGTTAAGCTAAAAAAATTCTACTCATGCAAGACAAAGCTCGTCGATAAGTGGTGAGTAACACGCAATGTATCGATTTCGAAAAAGTAGTCATCAGAGTGTCTTGATATTAGGTTGTCTACGACTTGAGTAATACGCGGGATAAACTATGAAGAACTATGAAGCTGTTAAAAAAATAAGAGTCTTATCCTTTTCCTCTTTCACTTATTTAGAGATTTCTCGTTTTAATTCAACTATACTATGATATTAATAGAATACTTGGCACAATCAAACCAATTAACATAATAAATATCTTTAAAATAATGCTTAATGCATAAAAAGTATAGCACTAAATTAAACGAACAGATCGATGGAAGACTAAATGTAACTAAGGAACAAAATAAAAAAAATCTATCAATAATTTTCTTTCTTACAAATCATATATATCAAACACACAAACGTCTGATTTGTAAATTGTCGTAAAAATAAACATGATCAAAATGTCAAGAGTAATTAAATCTTAAACACAGAGAATGTCTATTGCAGCATGCAGTTGCAATTATTGCTGACACTACGTACTGGATTGCTCTTTTTGTCGTTTGCATCGTGAGTAATGAAGTTAGTAAGTGTTGCTTCGTTCCATATTTCAAAGCTATCTCGCAAGTTATTTTTCACCCGGCCATAATGTTGGCTGATTTAAGATAAGCTTTGTTCTAAAAATATTTTAAAAACATTTCATTTTGTGATTAACGACATCGTGTTGTTCGGATGAGTTTGATTATTTAATACATTATTTATACTACGCCCATAAATAATTTTAAAAGAGTATTTAAAAAATATTTCGAAATTTCAAATTAAACATGTATTACGAAAAAAGACATTTTTTTTGTTATCAATAACATAGATATATATAAACAAAACAATGTTGAAAAATATTTAAATTATAGTTTAAAAGTAATTGAGTTAGCTATAACATGACTTATTCAGGAACCGAGACCCAAGAAATAAAATAATTTTTTCTTCACTCGTCGATATACTATTATTTTTATATTAAATTTTAACATTTAGACAGAAATGAATGATTTTACGTTTTTTCATTTTGTATTTGAAATTTGACACATGGCTATTCAGTATGTAGTTGCATTATAGGATAAAAATTATCGTCAATGGAATGTCACCATCCAGTAAGATCATATTCATTAGTTTAATTTAAAAAATAAATAATTTTTATTTTATTATACGTAGTTGTTTGTTGTAAAAACAACATTTGATTTCAAATATGGAGGTATTAAAAAAAATATTTCAATTAGTATTTTTATATAATTTTGTATTATAAATATAGTTTTTTTAAATAAATATATTTCCTGAAATATTGAATGAAACTTTCTGATATATTTTGTTCCTTTAGATTATTGGAGCTTGAAAAAAATATATAAAGTAAAAATTAAATGAATATACAGATTTTATTTCAAATTACAATATGATAATAATTATCCTGCCGATTGATTTCGGTAATAGAGACTACTTCATTTTCTATTCATTTCTGCGTTCATGCACTGGAATCCATTGTAAAGAGATATTTCTAGGTGCCCACATGTTTGCGTACAGACGTTTACGCACTCACTCGTCGTCATTTTCTTTAATTCAGTGGAACGGAAAATGCAATAACTGAGGGAGAGATTTTATGTTGTCTAGCCAACAATAACTATTAGTTCTCTATGGCCGCTTTAGACTATCGTTGCCTTGCTAGTAATTCATATCTGCGTTAGATTTCCTTCCTCACTGAAACTTCGATATAATATTTATTATATATGGAGTTGAACAAAAAAACGTTAGAAACTCCGTTCCTAACAGGTCCCCGGAACCTACAACATTATTTTTTAATTCTATGTATAATATGCCAAAATACTATAACATTTTATATTACGCTTGTACTTAATTGTATGCAATTCAATCACGTGGTCTGTAGCGTAATTGTTTCAACGTGTCGCGTTTGTCAGTTATCACATAAGAGAGACATCTAATTAGGGTTTCATTATAATTTGGAACCTTTAGACCGTCTCGACGGGATATAGAAGCGTTTTAACACGCCATTTTTAGACGCTTTATAATCGGATATTACTATTAATTAAGAAGTTTATATTTGTATATAAATAATAGATATTTCCTATACATTTTAAAAAAATACGTATGAAAATTCTGAATGCGCGAATTCTGAATGAATTCTTGAACCCGCGCCTCTTGGATCCAAGCGCTCTGACCGCTAAGCCATGCGTTCTACTACCAGCAGCATCGAAATTCTTATACGTTTGTAACAAATGTTTTCTAATCCTAAGTGTGGAATAACACTTTAAAAATAGTAAATAGATATTTCCTATGTTTAAGTAAACAGATCAAAGAAAGTGCAGCGTTGAGCTCGGTCAACTCACACACAATTAGCAAAATTAATATACTATAATATA
Organism: Dryadula phaetusa; assembly: GCA_032432895.1. Lineage (NCBI taxonomy): Eukaryota > Metazoa > Arthropoda > Insecta > Lepidoptera > Nymphalidae > Dryadula > Dryadula phaetusa. Next base: position 6,172,620 of record JAOYRS010000064.1, read on the forward strand.
ACACGTAACGTGTGTATGGAAAATATATTGAAATTTATATATCTTTACTATATACGTAAAAGTAACAGAAAAATTTGCAAAAATTATATGAAGTAAGACGGATCAAATAAACCTCGGAGCAGAATAAGCAGAACATTTGTGAGGAAAATGTATAGTCGTAGAACTTTAAGCATCTATATATGTAAAAAAAACATATACTTTGCAATAATTATACAAAGAATGAAGGTTAATTTATAACAAATCAACCAATCAGTTGCATGTGCGTTGCATTGCAAACGCACTGTACATAAAGACCCTTAGCTGACAAGCCTCCATCGCTCCCACAAATTAATTAATCGTCTCATTTGAAAATCTACCATGCTCTCACAATGTCTACTACTTTGTATCCCCCGTTATATTTTATTGTTTTTAATTAAACGTCTAATTAAAATGGCGAGTGTAAAGTGCTTCTCTTGCGCATAACTTAACGGCTGTAAAATATTAAGAACAGAGTTAAAGTGCACGTCTGATACTAATTAATCTGTGGACTTCACTTTTCTAGTTTTGGCAAATATCAGAGTGTGGCTCTTACACTAAGTTTGATACCTATAATATATAGTTATATAATTTGTTCATCTTAATTGAAAAGTCAAAGACTTACCTTTATCTGCACGAAGAAATATTGAGTGTTGGGTTGTCCAACTCAAATATTTTACCAAAGATTTTAAATATAATGTTATTCATAGAAATGAGAATCAAAATTTTCATAAAATATTCAAATATAAGATAATAATAAGAATGAAATATTTTGTAGTCATATATAAAGGTATTTTCATTTTATACCATTTATTATTTAATTAAACTTGATTTAGATGTCCGGTGAAAGTTCTTAAGCTTATCCAGTCAATCTATCCATTGCGTCATACAGACAGACAGATTAGGCTTAAATTGTATAGGTATTTCCGGTGTAAGGTGTGACAGTAGAACACGAGTACACTTCTGACTGCACGCAACACCTGTCATAGATGGTAGCTGACCGTTACGTTAACATAGGATAGGATTGTAGCGTTCTCTCGCAAGCATGATGTCTAATGCACGTTTTCAACAAATTACAACTTGAATTTGGTATTGTTAAAAAATAAAATTAAAGCCATTGAAATTTGTTTATTTATTTTTAAAAGTGCTGCATTTTTTCTCCAAACATCTCTTGCATAATTAAAGCAAAAAAATGTCAAATCGAGCTTGGATGAAGATAAATATAGCAATAAGCCGAATAAGTGTAGATGATTTAGAAGTATACTAAGGTATGATACAGAAAGTTTCCAAGAGGCACAGAATCGGATCCCGTATTGTTCAGTTCTAAAGAAATAAAATTAACGTAAAAATAATTAATATAAAATAGTTTTTATTAAAGCCCAGCAAGCGTAATATACTAAAATGAATATAATAAATTCTGCTACTAATTATTTCTGGTAAAAAATTATTATATCGCGTTGCGTCTATAATAGAAGATAAGCTTTTAAAAATCTATAAATTAAATTTAGTGCCAGTCTAAGGTAAAATTAGTTTTTACCAGAAATAATTGCCTATCTATAGCAAAACTTATTTTACTCCTTTTTTATATTAAAGCTTGTTTAAAAAAGTAATTTGATTTAATTCTACGTTTTTTTAGTTTTTGTTTCTTATATGCCGCTTGTTTCAGATTCGATCTTACTTACACCTTCAGATTCCCATTTTGTGCGGCATCCGCTATATTGGATTTCGAGTGACGTCACTTTGTAAATTATAGTTAAATATGACTTTGTTCATTATAATACGCTCATCCCATTCATTTGATATCTATATGGCGTCTGCCACTTTTAAAAGAGTGGCCTTACTTGAGTCGTGTATCAAAGCTCACGTAAACCAAACGTGTATGCAAAATTTCAGCTCAATCAGTTGAGATTAACTGCTTCGAAATTCATCATTCGATGTTTATAAGTAAACTAGAAGAAGGCTAACCTTTTCTTTCCTTCATTCACCCTGATGCATAATTTGTTGCGTACCCACGTTTGTCATAAAAGACAAACGTATATTCTTAATTAGGGTCCCGTTATAATTCGAAACCTTTAGCCGTTGCGCCTCGGGCAACGTCTCTAATTAATTAGACGGTACTCGTGTTAGAAAATAACCTACAATTGCTGAATATATTTTATACTGGTGGTCTGCTTACGGCTCCGCCTGCAAGAACTACACTATTATATTTCAATATTCTAATATTACGTTTTGCTTAAAGTATTTAAAACATTGAGGGTACTGTGTAATAGTGACATTGACAGGGACGTTCAGATACTATATGAAATAACAATTATAGCAGTAATGTGCCAAAACTTAGACATTACTGATAGTGTGAATTTTCCTCAAGCCACTCAGTTGCCCACTTGAATGTCTGAATATTCAGACATTCAGACATTCAAGTGGGCAACTGAGTGTCTTGAGAATAAGGTACCAGAAATCAAAACTGTGCGTTATTCGTTTTTCATAGAAAAAAGGTATTCATTTATTGGCTTAATAATATATACTATTCAATCCCGAGCTACGTGAGTAAGTATATACGTGAGTAATATAATGAATTAAGATGATTTTATAATGAGCTGACAACAACTCATCGATAATTTTAACATTATGAAAATTAACAATTTCCATGATCCTTGGAGGATAACAGTCAAAGGAAATTTGTGAACTTATTAATATGCAGATAATATAAATATTAATAAGGTGTGAGTCTTTTTATAAGAGCGTACTTAAAAATAAGTAAAAACTGTGCGTGAGCTACAGTATTAGTTTTAAACATTTAAAGTGATTTTAATTGTGTAAGATATAGACGCCTAATGTGGCACAGTGGGACAGCGACTGACTGTAAGCGCGATCGGATGTGGGTTCGATTTTCATTCGGAGGAATGATTATATTTTAATTATTTGCACTTCCTCGCTGGGTAAGACCAAGTGCAGCGTTGATTTCGACCCCTCAACACGCAATGTCTCATATTCGGTGTAAAGCGGAGTACGGAAGTTTTTGACACTAGCTACTTGCTGTTAACCCGCTATGCAGGAGAAAAGCGTAAAGCTCTCCAATTTTGTGCAAAAGGCAGCCATTTTACGTAAACGAGCTCACCAACGGTATATCAAGATTTTCAAGGCAAGGAAAAATATGTGATAAGCCGACAATCACCAAGCTAATAATAGTGTCAGAAAAAGCTTAAATTTACAATTCAGTGATGAGCTATAAGTAAAAGCAATTAAACATACAAAAAAAACCATACAATTTTCAATATGAACGATTCCCCGATCCACGTTTAAATCGTTCTTTTATAAATATAAGAGATGCGGACAATATTAGCTTTGAGTCTTTGTGAGTTGACAGCCGTAAAGCGGAGACTAAAGCGCCATTATGGCGGACTTCATAAATAAACAAACTTCGATAAGATAAGCCTATAAAGGGACTATATTACCCGTTTACGAACAAAAGATTGTTAATATTAAATCATTGTCAATGGTTGAATGTTGTAGAACCTAAAATTATGGAAATCCCTGCTTTGTATCTTCTATGTTGACTCCTTTTACGGCATGTATGATAGAAGAGCAAAAGATTTTGTGTAACGACTATTATGAAAAAACGATCCGCCAAATATCTGATCATGTCTTTCGGCTCCATGTCATGTCAGCCAGCTTTTCTGCCTATTCCCACCCATCCTTTTCCTCAGAGTGTAAGGGTTCTGACAGTTCTAGCAGCCTAGGCCACTAAACGCTCTCTTTTCACTTTCATCCCAAGGCCGGCAACGCGTCCACATTTCTAATGTTGTGTATGTCCTTAGGCGAAATTCACTTAACATCAGGTGGCCCTTGTGGTCGTTTGTCTCCTTCTTCTAAAAAAAATATGTATATATAACACACATTATCAAGGCCTCCTAGTAAAATAACGGTATACAAGCGATTATCCAATATTCGAGTTGTTAAATATTTTATCTTTATTATTTTTTTTTAAAGTTATAAACCCGCATCTCTTGAAAACCACCCAAGCGCTCTAACCGTTAAGCTATACGTTAACATCTGGCTGGCAGCTATTCAGGTTGATATCATTTCTGTAGAGATATTTATATTCTCTTCTGCTATCCAAAGATTATTTTAACACGTTTCTATCTAAGCCTTTGTGTCAAACAACACTTTAAAAGAAAGACAATATTTTTTAAGTGTTATTTGATTGTCTGTACATTCCATCCGAATTCCAGATATTGGCGAAACTCAACGCCGCGATTGGTCCAACCAAAGCTGAAAAATAAATTTAACTTATATATAATCATTTTCCGAGTGGAACTCGATTGATTACATTTTAATTATTTTTATTATCTCTCTATAGTCCAGACTAAGCGTGGATTGAGGTGTGCGGTGAAAAGCGGAGTATATAGTGTCCTGACACTAGGTACTTCCTATCTACCTTGCTATGCGGGATAAAATCGTGAAGCTAAAAAATATATAAGAATATATATGGAAAGTAAGCAGTTAATTGACCATATATTTTTACAACATGTATACTTATACCATAAATAAAATTAATACATATACAAAAAATGTAATAAATGAATTTGTCAACAAAATCAATGAAATAAAATATATTATTATTACATAATACTATGTTGTTACTCACTTGATTTAATATATATTTTAAAATTTTTAAATTTCAAAATTGCTTACTAAGAAAAAAGAAATACCGCTTACATCGCGTGTTTTTGTAAAAATAGCATTAGCATTACACTCTTCTAGAAATATCTTTATTTCAGTTTCAGGAATTTAATCTCATGTAGCTGTGCAAGGGACATTTCAGAAAAAACACTGTTAGCATTTACAGCCAGCAATTACAGAGTAATATTACAGTTTTGTTTTTCATGGTGCCTACTAATAGCATCCGTGGAATTAACAAAAATCTCAAGTGTTCCTCATTTTTTATATTTACTTGTTACATGCAATAGTTGAGTTATTTTAATTTTGCTATTTTATATCCAATTTTTGTTAATATTTTTATTTCTGGCATAAATACGTACATTATAAAAATAATTTACAATATAACAACCTAATATATGTTTTTGTCACGTATGGCTTAAATGTTATTAGAATCTTTTTATAAAGAATATATAAAATAAAAATAATTATTTTAAAAAACAAGCTTATATTGAAATGTGCTTAAAAATGAAATAAACTTTTCTTTTAAGCCTTTTAATATCAAGTTGTAACGTCAATACACAATTTACATAGATATATAAGGTTATCGCGAGATTTAAGTAGTCTTACTTATATTATATGCTCAAAATAAAAATGACTCAGATCAATTTATTTAATTAACCTGTTTATCTTCACACCTAAATATTTAGAATATATGGAATTTTATTTAATTTCTTGTATATTATTTAAATATTAACAGTATAGGTTGTTTGAGACTTTTATATTTATATATATACCTATATATATATATATAAATATATATATATATATATATATATATAAAAAGTATGATGAAGATGGATTTCGTAGGTAAAAGAATTTAGTTACAAAACTGATACATTCGTTACATACACCCCTGCTAAAATGCGAATACAGGAATTGCAATATATTGGTAAAATGGAAAAAATCCTTCTTGTGAACCTTTCAATAAAACAACAACCGTGTATAATAATGCCACTTCGATATTATCTGTTCGTGACGAGGAATATGTAAAAAGTGCACGAAACACCAGCATAAATGTAATGTTAAAATTTAAATATTGCGAGGGAAATTCGCCAATATGATACATTTATAAATATTTCAAAAGTGCATTTGTTCATTTAATAGAGTGGTGCGAGAGATAGAGGGAGACCACGGTTGACCTTCGAAAGTACAATATGTTGATGATAATGGAGGAATGAAGATGTTATGTAAGAAGCATGAGGACCGCCGACCTCCTGACTAACATGGATGAAGAAATTATGGATGAAGCGAAAGAAGTGCATAGCGCTTAGCTATGACGTTGAAAATATCTCTGTGACCTTGTTAGGGATAAAGCGTGAACCTGAAGAAAAAAGGATACACTTACACACTTATATCGTTATATATAGAATTAATGTTGTAGTTCCGAGACAAAATGCCAGACATACAACATACTACACTTTTAAAAGTAGATTTTCTAGGACCAATTTAGGCCAAGCTGCGCCAATAAGTAGAATGATTAAATGTTATAATGATATTGAGCGTAAAGCAAACCTACACATTTTTAATGATAATTTCAATTTGTATAAAAATAAAATTAAAGAACATTTCCTTTCTCAATAATATGTCATGTCACAACTTTTTTTTTTTGGTAATTAAATTTCTTTTTATATAGCTGTTGTTAGATTATTATTATTATTTTTTATCCCTTTTTGTTGTTATATACATTTTTTTTAACCATTTTGTTTTAATTGTATTTATTGAGTTTTAGAATAAGATGTAAACATTATGTAACCCATGTTGAGTTAGTCTGTAAGTGATGATACGCAACTGTAAACAATAAGTTCCATCATGTAATAATGTAATTATAAGTTTTTGTGTATCACGTTGGCTTCCTATTAAATAAATAAATAAATAAATAAGTATTTAATTCGATTACAACCTACAATTTCTTTATAAGTTGGCACCAGTAATTTTAATTCATTTATTTTTTAATATTATCTATTTCTTGTTGTATTTCTCTTGTCCCACTCTTTTATTACTTCTACATTTATCTATTTATCCATGTAGGATAAATAGATAAATGTATGTGTCCAGTCCTAGGTAATAAAATCTTGTATAGCGTTAGACCCATTTCTTGGTATCCGATTTGATATAAAGCTCATAAGATAAACCTGATATTCTTGCCACGACAATTAAGACAATAAGAACAAGCTTTAGAGCATGTCTATTCTAAATTAACAAAAACTATTACTTTAGAACTTAAAGTCAATTATAAAAACGTTCCTACGAGTTGAATTTCAATCCATAGTATCTCGATTACAATACAAAAATTACTAACTGCGCCATGAGTGTGTTATAAATTAATCTTGTTACTGTCATAAAAAGAGACCGTTAAATAATTTAAATTTACGTTTACTTCAGACGAGGCAGCGTGATATTTTTTCCTCTCATTTCAATTATTCCGGCTGCAGTTAAAGGTTATTTGTAGTATTTTCAACTTTCTTACTTGAACACTTTTCATACCTGTTAAAACATTCCATTCACTACGAGAAAGTATCGAGTTTCTTCGCTTTATTCTGAAGAGCATTTTGTTCAGATAATAAATAAATAAGTTTGTAGCTAGTATTAAAGGTTTATCTATAGACTAATACATAAGTAAAAAATATATAAAATGTATATTGTTATATAATATTATGATATGTATTAGGATTTGTTTTGTGATCAATGAGAAAATAAAAAAAATCTTTAAATATTTTAAATGTAGCTTATTCTAAAGCAAACTGTGGAGACGATCATCAAGACATGGGTTGTACATTTACTAAAAAACTCATAGCTTCACGCTTTTTATATTCGCATATTAGTGTCAAGATTACTAACTTTCAAATGTCGTTTCGCAAGAACAAATTTAGGAATAACGGCGCCTTTAAATAGGGCTTTTAGAACTTATAATAATATTTCTACAATATTTGGTATTGATATATATAACGATAATTTAAAATCTTATAAAACAAAAATAAAAAATAATTTTAAAATTTTAACGTAAAATACTTGTTGTAGAGATATCTGCGGAATAGTCCATATACCTTTTACAAAAGAGTTCTATTTTATTATATATTTTTTATTGTTTTTATTATCTGATCTTTTTTTTTATTTTGTTTTTTTAATTTGAATTTGATTTACTTTTTAATTTGAATCTTAGATTGGTTTAGACTATTAGACAAGCATAATGTTGTTTCTTTTTTATTGTTTTTATTTATCTTAAGTGATCGTTTTATTTTTATTTTTATTTTTGAGTATTTTTTTATTTACAAATTTTAGTAATTATAATTTTATACATATAATAGTTTTTTACTAAATTTTCTTTAAGTTGCTTTGTTATATTTTTTTTAACAAGTTGTTTAGTGTAAAGTTTATTTTTTTTTATATTTGCTTTTACTTTTATTTTTAACATGTTTCTATATAATGCATGTAAAATAATTTAAATTTATGTATTTGTAAACATGGAGTGAGTGTGAAAAAAGTTTTTTTTTATGTTTTATTACAGTGCATGCTGAGTTAGCCTATAATTGTAATGTACTTTGTAGCTACATATCTTATATTGTAAAACTTTTAATGTTAAGAAAAATTTTAGATCATTGTACATTATGTTGGCTTCCTATTAAATAAATAAATAAATAAAAAGATTTTCCGTTCACTGCTTTCCGCCTAAAATCAATACATTGCGTGCTGTGACGAACTCATCGCCACACTTTATCTTATCAGAGCAGAGAAGAATCGAACCAATCGTGTTTACAGTGAGACATTGTCCCATTGCGCTACGACAGCCACCCTAATGGGTTACCGATATCTGTAAAGCAATGTACAAATTTCATCATTTTTTTAAACAAGTGTTTTATATCTTTACATATGTACTTGTATATAAGATTTGAATCCCAAATCGTTTATAAATTAATTGTCTATACCAATTAGGTAATCAAGACTCCTCAGATTTATTAGTACAATAATTACTCTTGACTTGACTCTTAATACATCTCTGCTTGATTATGATTATTTATATATTTGTTTTCAATATTCATTTTTATAACTACGTACTAATTAATATTACGATTACAAATTTCTACTTACCAAAGGTTATTTTTAAGAAGAAATACTTAAATAAAATATTTTAATTTCTTTTTTTAGCTTCACGCTTTTATCCCGCATAGCAGGGTAGGCAGAAAGTACCTAGTGTCAAGACACTCCGTACTTCGCTTTCCACCGAATTCGAGACATTGCGTGTTGGGTGGTGGAACTCAACGCCGCTCTTTGTCATTACCAGAGCGAGGAAGTGAAAATAATTTAAATATAATCACTCCCCCGAGTGGGGATCGAACCCACAACCGATCGCGTTTACAGTCTGACGCTGTCATACTGCGTCACGACCAGCCTCAGTGTGTTAATGTGTTTCCACATTTAATAATTTAAACGTAGCTAATAAGAAATTTGATGTAGTTAGACAGAACAGACAAAAAACAAAAGGAGCTTATGAGTTGTAACCAAGAAGTGCTAGTTTGATTCCCGCTACGTTCAAATTTTTATAGATTGTAAGGACGGGACTAGGTAAATAATATAGATCTTTTAGGTTTGAAGATAAATTTATTACTGCTTCTCAATATCAAGTGTAATCTGCTTATATACTACGCTACATGCCCTACCAAACAAAAAAAAAATGTTGGATACAACAACATTTTTTTTATTAAAATACAATATGAAAAAGTAAGATTAAATTGAATATAATAATTATACAAAATAAAACAATTATGTAAACAAAGGTATAATAATGCAGTGCTGAAATGTAATATCAAATATCATAATATGTACTTAGGTATAGTCATAATCACAAGTCTTAAACAATATATTTAATGATCATTCAACATAAAGTCTTGTCCTATTTTTATGAACAGTTTTTTCTTTACCTTTGACTAAAATTACAACATTCGGTGACAAATCTTTAACAACTGTATATGGGCCTAAATATAAGGGATCAAGTTTGCTAAAATTTTTATTTTTAACTAATACTAAGTGTCCTTGTTTATATTCAACTGGGTTTATACTTGTATCATATTTTATTTTTCTTAAAGTTTTACAATTTATAAGGTTTGTTTTAGCATCATTTTGTGATTTTTGTAACCAGTATTTTAGTTCTATTGCATAATTATCAAAATTGTAAATTGGATCTATTGTCGACCTAAGATTACTTGGTAAGTTACATTGTTTGCCAAATACTAATTCGTATGGAGTAAATTTTGTACTCGAGCGTACCGAAGTGTTATACGAAAAACACCAGTAAGGAATCCATGAACTCCATTCCTGACTATGACTGTTAACTTGCATTCTCAAATAAAATGTTAAATGTTTATGACTATTTTCAAGTGATCCTAAGGTCTGATGGTGGAAGGCTGTAGACTGTAATTGACTTATATTTAAAATTTTACAAACCTCTTCCATTGTAGAATTTATAAATTCAGTTCCTCTATCGGTCACGATCTGCCGAGGAATGCCATATCTAAGTATAAAATTATTTACTAGACTTGTAGCTACTGTACGCGCATCCTTACCTGCTATCGGATATGCCTCGACATATTTGGTGAGGTCGCATTGAAGCGTTAAAATGTAATTATAATTATTATCTCTTGTCAATGGACCTACTAAATCTAAATAAATCTTATCAAAAGCTGAATTTCCACAATCCGTTATGGTCATAGGTTCTTTTATGGTATTTAAATATTTATAACGTTGACATTTACTACATTTCTTTACAAAAAGCTTAACATCATGCTCTAATCCTGGCCAAAAATATTTTTTACGAATGTTATTTAACATACGTCTTATTCCTGCGTGTCCGCTAGTAGGCAGGATATGATAATCGTTTAATATCACTCTTTTCATATCGTCGTCTATAATTTTTGTAACTCCTTTAATTACGCATAAACGGGGTCCGGACCACTTACGCCTTTTTTTTATAACCTGAGCTAGCTCTTTAATAATTTTAAAGTTATTCTCATCTTTTATTACATATAACGTATTTATTTTTAAATCGATACAAAATGATTCCATTTCCCTCACAGAGACAGCTCGTGTACACTGGGATTGGGTAAACAGTTTCACAAAAATTGTAGGATTTGACGACGAGTATGCATAATCACCACGCTCTAATGATACGCATTTTTTAACCTTTTCCCATTCTTCTTCATTCACAAATACCAACTCCGTGTAATCCTTCGGTAGTTTTAACATCTCTACAACTCTTGGGTGATCAGTCCAATCGTCAGTAGAAATATTAGAAACCGAAGTAGAATTACAAGGTTTTTCATCAAACTTCTTCTTTTGTGCCCTTGTAAGTACTGACAAAATATGATCATTCATCGCCTTTAATTCTTCACTACTAATTTCTATGCGTGACAATGCATCTGCATAATTTTTTAGTAACTTCTTCATCTCCTGTCATAATAGGTAGAAGAGAAGTAGCAGTTTTCATGTCAAAATCAGTCATGGTGCTAAAATCTTGGTCACTAACTAAACAAAATGTTTGGATTTTTTGATAAAACGATTCAATTTCCTCGCAAGCAACTAATAAATAATTTATCTCTTGCTTTTTTATATACCCTTTAGATGCATTAAAGTTTAACTCGTCACGATATTTTATATATTCGTCATATAAACATTTTGCCTCTAAATATTTCTGTTCTAGCAACTTTTTACTTCTTTTTCCTTTACTTAGTTTAATTAATTTTATTTTTATATTTTCAATTTGATATTTTATATCTAATATATGATCCATTTAAATCTTAAGAAACATAATATAATACTTAGTACAGAAATATAACAAAAAAAAATAGACTTAAAAATATTCACTTAAAAATAATGATAAAATATGAATATCTCTATTGTCTATAATACCACAACACCTTTGCTGATGACACACTTTTACACTCCTACTTTTCTATGAGCAGGGCAGGGCTATTGATGCGGCTCCAGGCTAAACGACACGTTCCTGATTTCTTTCTTCAGCCTTTGGTTCACGCCTGATGCTCAAACGTCTGAAAGCGCTTCTGGCCATCTCCTGACGCATCCAGTTTATGTGGCAGCGTTTATATAATTTATATACGGCGAACTTTGCCCCCAAAATTAAAAGTAAAAGAAAAATACCCAAAATTATATTCGTTACTTTCTGATTTTGGTGTATTAGCTCCACGTCGGCTGAATTCACGCCTCCGGCGGCATTTTGTGCAATCACAATTTCTTCTTTACTTTGTTCTTTGCCCATTTTGTAAAACGACGCTACTCACGTTCGAACAATTAAATACACGAATGTCCAATGTTACACAGAGCGACATCATATTGTTTTACTGCACTTCGTTAGAACCCGAAACCGAACCTTAAATGGCAGGGTCGCCATGTAAGGACGGGACTAGGTAAATAATATAGATCTTTTAGGTTTGAAGATAAATTTATTACTGCTTCTCAATATCAAGTGTAATCTGCTTATATACTACGCTACAAGATTTTTTAAATTTTTTATCCTTTTTAATTTTTTTATATATTCAAAATATTGATGTTTATTAACAATATTTTGTTCGACAAACAGAGGTCGATAATTCCGCCACCAACCTATAAGAATAAAATATTAAAAGATTAAAACAGGCGGAGAGTATAGAACAGACGTAATTAAAGTACGTTATCTACAAATCTTTCTAAAAATACAAGACAACATCAACCCAACACCTACCGTATATACCTATATTTTAATCAAGAAATTATAAAAGTAGGTATATTCATATTTTAAACATTATTTTCGAATTTCTTAATAGAAGAATAATATTTAGTTTCAATTCAAGAACAAACTTTTGAGAGCACACTATTGGGAGCAAACCTAAAAGATTTCTTGTAACTCGTGTTTGTTCGATAGCTCATAAAACTTGACTTAGAGCACTAGTCCTTCAAATATATTGCGCCGTTTATTGAAAATCTCAGTTATATGCAACCCTATATTTGGAAACCACTTCAAATCGTATGAAACCGTAAGCGAAATTGAAACGCGGTGTAGCGACCTTTGAAGATAAGGGCATGGCGTGTAATAGGTGTTTCATGTTTTTTACTATGAGTATAGGATATTTTATCTATATGATAATAGATCTTCGTATTGAAGAGTCGACCGTAGTGGCCTGTCGTGGCGCAGTGGGACAGCGTCTGACTGTAAACACGATCGGTTGTGGGTTCGATTCCCATAGTTCGTGTTGCAAGAAAGAAAGTGGCGGAACTCAGCGTCGTGCTTTGTCCCACCAAAGCGGTAAAAATAGTGCTGTCTTAATGCTATCAAAACGTATAACAATTATCATAACATGATCATATGACACACGACGATAGAATATGTTTTTATATTTGATAAAATATAAAACACTTATTTATCTACTCATTAATCATATTAGTAATTAATTAATTCAGCTTCACGTTTTTATCCCGCATAGTAGATTGGACACAAAGTGACTGGTGTCAAGTCACTCCGTACTTCGTTTAGTAGCCATATATTAAAAAAAATTGTACACCTTTTTACGAGAATTACACGCGTATTGGAATATGAAATGTAGTACAGCACAGTTATAGTTTATATGTAGACTGCTAATATATTTAAAAAGTAATGCATAAAAAATATATTAGATTAATAAAATAAATGCACCTTACCATATCTGGCAAATTCGACAAACACAATATTTATTAGTTTTGTTTAGGCGGCAACGGGATCTAGTTTATAGCAAATGTTAGCTAAGAAGTGGCCATTGTGACGCAGTGGGACGTAACGTTGGTTGTAGGTTCGATTCTCATTCGGATGAATTATTATAATATATTTATTGTCATTTCTTTGCTCTGATAAGACTAGGCGGAGCTTTGAGTTAGCCACTACACACGCAATGCCTTGACTTTGAGCTGGGTGAAGTCAACAGAGCGTCTTGGTAGATTACCTCTGACAACTCTGCCAAAGCGTGAAGTTACGTTCAGTTAAGAATGGATTTTTCAAAATGTTTTCCTGTAAATTTAAAAAAATTTGAATTTAGGATAAAATTACTTACGAATTAATTAGTAGCTTGTTATATGTTTTATTACCAAGTTTTATCGCAAAACCACGGTTATTTATTAATTAAAAAAATCGCCTAATAACTCACTTTATATCCATATAAAGTCATATTCTATATTAAAAAAAAATATATTTATGGATACAATAAAAGCGTACAAAAATAGTATTATTATTAAGAGAAAAGCAATAGTTAGATTTCGATCCATGCTAACGTTGCGTTCAACCAGTTCACCATGTTAAATATCTTTGATTTCATTGTATAAATGTACGTTAATAATTTCCCATGTTCTTGGCTTATCTAATTTGCATAAAAAGTATTGGAATAATAACATTGAAAAATCATAAATGTTGATGTGAGCGTGGGAGCGTACTTAACCCATTTTTCCAATGATGACGCCAGAAAAATAATTATATTTGCACAAATGTGATTTACCCTGTATTATTTGATTCATTTCATTTTAAATCAGACGATAATATTAACATCTTATATATAGGTTTTTATTTGAGGCTATACAATAAATGCCACAGTAAATAATGCCTACATTTTTTTAGCTTTTAGCTTTTATTCAGCGTAGCAGAGTAGACAGGTAGGTATACTTTCACCTAATGTCAAGACACTCTTTATTCCGCTTTCTGCTGAATTTGAGACATCGCACATTTAATTGCGGAACTCAGTGGCGCTTTAAGTAGAGTGGGAAAATAAAAATAATTTAAATATAATCATTCCCTTGAAAAGAAATCAATGTCACAATCGATCGCGTTTCCAGACAAACGCTGTCCTACTGCGCCATGATCCAAATGCATTTGGTATAATTAGTATAGTTATACTAAATACACTTCATTTATTTTCCACATAAAGTATAAAGTTTGATATTTTTCCACAAGCTGGATATTTCAAATTCTCAGAAACAAAGAAGCTATTAAATAGTACTGTTTAAATTACTGTTTACTGTTTAAATATTAAATAGTACTTTCTTTAATAAAACTACGATTGGCATCACCTATACGTTCAAAATCTGACAGCACACGTAAGGTTGCATGTTCGAGTCATCATCAGATAAAAAAAATTATTACTCAGTCTTGTAAGAGATATTTTTGTCTGGTGAGACATTGATTTTTTTATTTTCACGTTTTTACCCCGCATAGCAGGGTAGATAGAAAGTACCTTGTGTCAAGACACTTCGTACTTCACTTTCCATCTAATTCGAGACATTGCGCATTTATTGGTGGAACTCAACGCCGCACTTTGTCTTTTACCAGAGCAAGGAAGGGAAAATAAATTAAATATAATCACTCCCCCGAGTGGGGATCGAACCCACAACCGATCGCGTTTACAGTTAGACGCTATCCCACTGAGCCAGATCAGTGAAATTAATAAAATATTTCAAAATACACTCAAGTATTTAATAAAACACCTACAAAAACTGTTATAAAGTCCTGTAAAGCAAAACAGTTGTCATACGGAACAACCGTTTTTAAGGTGCACGAGCGTCTGTCATTTTCTTCTAGACGTATTGTGTAAAATGTACCTGTATGTACATGCAAGTACGCAGTATGTACATTGATGTTTTGTCATTTCCTCGCGATATGCTAATGCCGCAAGTAAAAAGAGACTATTTGTTTGATTTATTATTGCGTTTCTAGTAATGTATGTGTATTTATTAATAATACCATATTTCGAATCATACTGTTTTTTAAAAATTAAATGTTAATTTTGTATTTTCTAATATTTTAATTTAATATTAAAAATGTATTATATACTTTTTACATGTTTTACATTTATAGATTTTAGAAATATGGCATACGAATCTCGAACCATTTATTAGTCAGAAAAGCTTCAACTAAGAAATGTCCTTTTAAATATTTTTGTCTAGAGAAACTGATTGATTCTTGCATCGACGTTGCCGTCTATCTCATAGGATTTAAAAGGAGGAAATAGAATATTGATGATAAATGTGATAATTGTATGTCCGATCTTGGCTTTAGGACAATAACATTGTATTTACGTTATTTTAACTTCTCCACTCTAACACAGAGCAATGCGTTAACTTCCGCCACCAATTTATCTTAGCCAATCTCAATTTAATATGTAGAACAGAGGTCTTCGACATAACTATTTTCCATTTCACAATATAGTTTTGTTTGAAAAAATATAAAGCTAAAAATATTAAAAATAACCAAAAATTCCTGAGTGATATAATTACTATTGTTCGAAAATGACCAAGTCTCTGTGACGCCTGTGCTATCTGGTGGGGTACGTCAACATTAATTTTATCATACATTTTTATTATCTGTGTAATTTACTAGAGTGCATGATGATGTTCTCAGAAATTAAATATTTAATATATCATTTTTAACTTCACACGTTTCGCTATAACTTAACGAGTAAAATAAAAAAGTCAAGAACAAATTTACTATTTTTAAAGTGTTATTCTACACTTAGGATTAGAAAACATTTTTGAAAAAACGTATAAAATTTTTGAACGCAATGGGATTCGAACCCGCACCTCTTAGATACCGTCCAAGAGATACCACCATGTGTTCTACTACCAGCTGCGTCGAAATTTTAATACGTTTGTTACAATTTATTTATGTTGTTAGCATCTCTGTAGAGAGATTTTTACAAATTTCTACTACTTAAAGATTATTAAGAAATAATCGTTTAACAAGAGAGATTGCTATTTTATTTTAATATTTACTATTTTTAAAAGTGTGGAATAACACTTTAAAACGTATAAAACGTATTAAATCTAGAATTAGATTTTAGATATTACTAATACAAGTAGATGTGAGTATCAAAAATACAAACATTTCTCTTATACCCAGTCGTAGTGTAACGATACGTACTATATATAAATGTACAAATAATTTAATAATAACAATTAATATTAATTTATATAGAATTTATAGGTAGATAGTAATAACATAATTAATAATTTTATTTTTATTAAATATAATTTTGGCTGAATGAATTACTGGCAGTCTAGAATGATACAATGGATTTTGAAAAAAAAAGGATGGAGGATTTGGCGGGAGCGTGATGTGCGGAAAAGGACGCTTGAGAATATTGTTAATATTTAATTTGGAATAATAGAAATATAATAAACTGGAAGCGAATATAATAACAATATTTAATATCAGAAACGCATAGAAAAATGATTATTATTGTTTTTATGGTATTGGTGGTCGGTAAGATTTACATTCCTATAATATGAAGAATTTGTTGGTAAGTTCTTTTTCCATTTTTAGTAGATAAGTGTGAATAAATGAATATAATATTATTATTAATATAGTAAATTAATTATATTATACATATTAGACGTTTAGAATGTGCATTCTAAGAGATATGTGAAATTTGTAATATAAATATACCAAAGCGTCTGCCGCCATCTTTGAATAGTGTTGTATGAACATATTATTATATGCATTTAATGAGTATTATAAAATATTTTTAATATTATACTAAGCTCTGCAAACAATAACTAATAAATCACAATTAATATAATATCATGTATTGAACGAATTAAGCATTTTATGGTTATATTTATATAATATTCTTAAACATATAGGAGATCCGTCATGTACTCGCGTTACGCGACTGTCGGGGTTAGGTGAGCGTTACAGCTTACTGATAACTGATGTCGGTGGCGCAACCCAACGTTGCCGGGCGTAACTGAGGCTGCTATGGTTGACTTTGGTGAGCTTCTATGGCGATGTTGGTTGGTGGTATCGAGTCTGCTGCTGTCTCGCGTTGCGCGAGCGATGCTTGTACGGCGTCGGACGTTGATATAACTTGCGACACGCGACCGTCGGGGTTCGGTGAGTGTTACAGCTTATTGATAACTGATGTCTGTGGAGCAATCCAATGTTGCTTGATGCCACTGAGGCTGCTATAGTCGGCTTAGGTGAACCGCTATGGCGATGTTGGTTGGTTGTATCGAATCTGTTGCTGTCTCGCGTTGCGTAAGCGATGCTTGTATGGCGTTGGATGTTGATATTGCTTGTGACATGCGACTGTCGGGGTTTGGTGAGCTTTATAGCTTACTGATAACTGATGTCGGTGGCGCGACTTGTATCTTCTCTGATGCTGTCTTGCGTTGTACATGCGATACTTGTACGGCGACGGACATAGATTCAACCGTTTCTATGTTGTTTGATACCCCTGGTGTAGGATGAATGGTTATGTGACGCTATTATGTCTCGTGTGTTTCGAAGTATGTTTTAGTTGCCTCCTTACGGGGAGAGCTATACTATTATATCACGAAATGCTGTAGTACTTAATGGTGTTCGACTGTTTGTCTAGCGCCTTGTTTGGTGGTAGAACGCATAACCGAGTTCAATTGTTGGTTATGACAAACGACTGCTACGTATGTGCTGTGCGTTAATATAAAACAAACGGCCGTCTAGCGGTTGTGCGTCTAAACTGATATGCGAACCGGAAAGTAATATTGGTCTGGCAGGCCAATCGACGTATCATCATCATGTATTGGTCTCACAAACCAATCCACGGCTTATATTGGTCTCACAAACCAATCGACGATATATATTGGTCTCACAAACCAATCTGCGACTTATATTGGTCTCACAAACCAACTTACGATATATAATGGTTTAAAGAAGCAATCTACGATATATAATGGTCTAAAGAACCAATCTACGACATATAATGGTCTAAAGTACCAATCTACGACATATAATGGTCTAAAGAACCAATCTACGATATATAATGGTCTAAAGAACCAATCTACGACATATAATGGTCTAAAGAACCAGCCTACGACATATAATGGTCTAAAGAACCAATCTACGACATATAATGGTCTAAAGAACCAATCTACGACATATAATGGTCTCACAAACCAATCAACGATATACAATGGTCTAAAGAACCAATCTACGATATATAATGGTCTCACAAACCAATTCAAATATATAATTATAATATATTTTTAATATATTTTTAACGTAAAAAGTACGTAAAGAAATACCATAAGTAATTTTAAGTATCGAGATATGTATTTAAAAGTGTAATAAGCGTATTAGCCTCATTGAGGGATCCTTACACGGACGGAACAAATAACTAATAATTGTTCGTTTGCAAAGGCATTGTAAGTAACATATACGTTCGAAGTTCCGTTGCGTCTCGGAGGGTTCACTCTGAGGTCGGTCGGGTCCGCCGATCGGTCGGAATTCACGGCATATGGCGGGGTGGGGCCATTAAGCTATTTTCCCTTCTGCTATGACTATCAGCAAAGGATACTTATAACAGAGGGTTAAATAAGACGCACCTTCGGTTTTTCTTGGAAAAGCTGGAAGTGGTTACAACGGAATATCTAACGTACTAAAATCTCTTACTATAATGTTTTCTGAAAGTTTTATATCCTTTTTAAGATAATAGGTAGTTATTAATATTTCTTGACACTGTTGCCTCTGAATCTCTAAAAGTTCTTGAGTTATTGCGAACATGACGATATTGGGTCCTAACAGCGAGACGTATCATGAGCCAAGGTATGTTTTTATAATTATAGTATTTATATATATGATATATGGGGGGGAGATGAATGTTACAATTGCCACTTGCAAAAAAATCACATGTAAAAGTTTTGTATACATATATATATATATATATATATATATACATATAAAAAACAATTGAGTTCTGACTGCAAATTCAATAATTAAAGTAACGTGGCTTTGAATTTTTTCACTAACCTCACTTATTCAGGCGGAAAGAGGAGAACTGAGTGTCTAGAGAGTAGATTCTCTCTGTCTAAAAAAATTAACAACATTTCATCGCGTAAGCGTCGTTACCTATCAAGTACAAGAGTGACAACAAGAAAAGTCTTTAGAGCCTTTTGTAGTGACAGCTTCTTTTTGGTATCTAGAGGTAAGCCGCTCCATTACCGCCGTATTTCGCAGAAACGCTTTTCTCTTCTCTCTTTGCATGACTCAGTGTTTAGTTCATGATAGACATATACTGTTGACAGTGAGTATATTAAATAATGTAATTATTATTATTATTTATTTTTTTTAGCTTCACGCTTTATCCCGCATAACAGGGTAGACACAAAGTCAAGACACTCCGTACTTCCACCAAAGCCGAGACATTACGTGTTGAGTGGTGGAACTCAACGCCGCACTTTGTCTTTATCAGAGCGAGGAAGTGAAAATAATTTTTAAATATAATCACCCCCCCGAGTGGGGATCGAACCCACAACCGGTCGCGTTTGCACTCAGACGCTGTCACACTATTATAATAAATAATAATATTAAAAATATGTAATATATAAATTATTATTGTTATAAAATTTATAATAATATTTAACATATAAAAAAGTAATAATCCGAGTTTTTCTTAAGTTAAACAAACAAATTTTAACATTAAATAGCTCGACTTAGATAACTTTAAGTTATGACTTCTGTCGAAAGTCACGTGCTTTTGAAGTATTATTGTAGTTTTTCAATCAATTATCTATATTTATTACCACACAGTAATTAATTGAACGAAAGTCTATTCCAATATACACATATTACAAGCTAAATAATATTTTAATAGGATAATGTTGGTGCAAACACAATTTCAACTGAAAAACTTTTTTTAATTAACTGCGGTAGTGAAATTATGATTGCACTTTGTAAAATGATGTAATGTTAACATGATATTTGGTAAATATAGTTTAATTACTATTTACTATACGTGTTATGTAAACATGGTTTATAAAACCATTATATGTATTTATAAAATAAATATAATACCGAGAGCAATTACTGGCACTTATATTTGAAGAACCAAGTAAGTGGTGGAAAGGTTTGACTATTTGTATTATATTATTTTACTTTGTGGGGAAGCCAATAGCTCTCTTTTGTTCTTTATATAGATTTTCTGTATGTAATATCTTAAATCTTCAGAATCCATTTGTCTTCAATCATTGTTTGCAGCTATCACGTGTAACCTTACCAATATAGCAACTTAATTTAGTAAAATTAACATGTAAACACGTTTCTAATATAGCATTTTGAAAAAAACGTATAAAAAAATTGAACGCAGCGGGATTTGAACCTACGCGCCTATTGGATACCGTCCAAAAAGCGCGGGTTCATATCCCGCTGTGTTCAAATTTTTATACATTTTTTTTGTCTTCTAATCCTAAGTGTGGAAAAACACTTTAAAAATAGCAAATATTATGTTTCAAATATTTTGATAAAAGGCCAGGAAGATTTTCGATTTTTTGCCCAAATTCACTAACCTTTATTCTCTGTATATCTTACATATAATAAGTGTGTATATAAAATTCTATACTGAGTGACTCACAGACAAGTAACAACTGTAGATATTATCCGTACTAAAATGGGCTGGCTAAAAAGTAAAGGAGACTTCAAAATTTCTAGAGGAACATAAATAAAAATGACATTTATTATTCTCAATGCAAACGAAATTGGGACGAGAGCTCTTTTTAGTACTTTGTTATAATCAATTTGACCTCAACACATTACTGATAAGAAAATAAGAAGAAAGAAAATAAAAAAGTAACAAAATAAAAAAAGATCATACAAAAATTTTGTAAAAAATCTTAAAATACGGTAAACATTCAATAACAAAACAATATTACGGAATATTCTTGCAGAATTCATAGAAATATGTATTTCAAGTCAGCACAGTACGAGTAAACGACATCACATTCGGGCTACATTACAACTCTAAAAACGCCTCGTTTGCATTGTAAATGCCGATACTCGAGGCGACACGGACCTGGTGCTTCACGTGGTAAACATAATCATCTTTTGTGTTATTCTCTTCAGTTTTAACAAAAAACTGAAATCCACACTTAGATCTAGGTAGGACTAAAGTGTGACGTCGTTTAGTCGTAGAAGTTGTAGTGTGACGATGTTTAGATTCTTATGCTCTGAAAAACTAAAATATCTTAACTATGTAGAGAGAAATAATTTATTTATGCAGAGTACACATTTTTGTAGAGTAAATAGTAATGCTTCCTGTCGTAGATTCTTTTCTTGAATTAAAATATTTAAAATGTCATATTACAAAGGGAAATATGTGTCCATCGTTACAAATATGAATTAAATAATTAGTGATGTTTCCTTTCAAAAATGTTTTAATATATTATTTTTATTTTAACCAATTACAAGAAGAACACTAAGAATATACAAGAGAAAGTTTTTTTTTGTTCACTGTTTGTTTTTATGCTCTCGTTTTTATATAAATCTCTTCACTTTACAAGCAAAATTGACAATTTAATATTAATAATTTAAATAAAATTGTAGCTTTACCCTAGCGCAATATAGTTACAGAGCCAATGAAACGCCACCCTAAAAATCGCCTGGTTGGAATTTCTATCAGCGGCACAAACATTTTGCACCCTTTTCAATAAAAAAAACAAGAAGTTGTGGGAAATGTGAAATCCTTGAGATCATTTTAGGTTCTCGATAAAATCAAAATAAATGCATTATAGTGTTACTATTTATGTAAACATAAATAACTTTTAGATACACACAAGTAAAAATATAGTCCTATTTATATTTTATATATAATAAAATGATAAAAAAATATATTGAAAATGTTTATAAAAATATTGAATTTGTTATTTATTAAAAAAGGAAGCAAACGAGCAGAAGGGCCACCTGATGATAAATGGTCACCTTCGCTCATGGACATCTACAACATTAGAGTTGTAGATGCCGGCCGTTGTCGGCCTTCAGATGGAAGTGAAAGGACATGAGGGAAACTATATGTGGGAGTAAAGAAAGCTGTCTTACATGACATCGAACCGAAACACATCATCAGATATTTGGCGAATAGTTATTGTCATGATCATGGTCGCTAACCACATGGGATACCTGCCTCTTACGGGACGTTACCCAGCAGCGGAGGGGAATTGTATTCTACCCTGTCATCCCACAGGATTTTTTTTATTAATTGATACATAAGTAAAATACATTGCAATAATAAAAATAACGCTGACATTATTTTTATTATTTCAATGGTAAAAATACCGAAAATATTTATTCATTTATTTATAAATAACCAGATATCGAAAGGAATTGAAATAATAATAAAAGTTAAATTATTGAGAAAATGTAGTTAATAATTTTCTTTACAAAGAAACAGAAAGCATAAAAAATAATTAGCAACATACGAATAAATACAAAATACGATGATAGTGTCTACTAAATTGTAATCTATTTCCATCTGATAATGAATATCTACTTAAATTTAGTTCTTAAGTTTATACATACATTTAATATTATATATTAAATTATATTATACTTATTTATTTCCATACATTTAAATATTAGTGAGTTTATAAGACATTGTACAAAAATTTTCATTTAATCATGTTTCATCGATAAGTTATTTCTTGCAAAATTAAAATCCCTTAAAAGTTACCAGCAATAAAAATGAAAAGGAGAATTTTGAATGGAATTAAGCGAATTTTTCGGCGGTATAGGCGACGGCGTCTGAATACTCAATGGCGGGCTATTGTAAAGGCGCCATCGTTTATTTTTACCGTCTAAAACGTGATTTCTTTGAAAAATAATAAAGAAATTTCGATGTCATGTTTGAAAAATCTGTAATACACTTGAGTGATAAAGCTTTGGAAAATATGTAATAAGGTAATATTTAAATATGTTCGTAAAATTGAAAGAACCGTAGTACTAAACCTCTAATACTTTATTTCATATATATATTTTTCTTTATAACTCAAATGTCGAGTTTCGTCGTCAAAAATCCATTTAAATGAAAAGGGGGAAATGCAGTGATGTAAGATGAATTAATATAATAGAAACGTGAAAACATAATAAAGGTAATAATGGATATTAGTCCTAAATATTAATAATTACTAAGACATCATTTAATTTTAGTAATTATATTTTAAAAGAAGTTATTTCAAAATAATATTGTTAGAAATACCTAACCTCCTTTATAACTATGATTTGCCTACCTTTGTTCGATACCTATATAACTCGGCAATTAGGGCTATAGTGGCCTTTTTTTGTCAATGCAACCTATATTTCTAATCCTGGCTTTATTATTATTTCGAAATATTTAACCTGTGTCTGCTAACAATAAACAAATAAAATAATATTTTAAATCTAGAAGAACTACAGAATGCAAATATTTATTTCTAATAATGCATTACAACTACATTAAATAATGTATGATATAATACAAACACTATTGTATGTTTTAAATACGATTAAGCCGAAAGTTACAGGCATTTTATGGGAAAAGGGGCATTTAAGAAAAATAAATTTCTAAGCCGTAGTCCTTCCGCTGTTAAGTTACAATCAAAGAAATATATAATCTTCACTCTTGACCCTCAAGAAAAGTGGAAATATAAAATTCTATTATATGAAATTTATGATATTATGTACAAAGTATACTTCACGCCGGATATGGACCTAATGTGGGGAATACAAGGTATTGTCTGCGAGCCATTGTTATATTTCAATACAAGAACCCGACAATATGCATTGTGAGCTTTAAACAGGATAAGACGAGGGAGATCTGAAGGAAAACAGATGGAAATGTGCGAGAAAGTGCACGTTCTGACTTGACGAGATGTTATAAATATTTATTAAGCTACCAAAAGTAGGCTAGAGAAAAAATACACGGTTATATACTCGTAGAGGCTTACATTAAATAATGTACACGTTGGGTTGTTTTGTTTTGATCGCTTTAACATAATCATATATGGTTTTATTATTACATAGAAAAGAATAAATTTTTATCTTAATATAATTAATTATTTAATTTTTATCACAATATTTAACTGACCAATCTATTCATCCATCGTGTCTCTTTAGTTCTACGTGACATTGGAAAAGTTGATTGTGCTCTACTGGTATGCGTAAAGTCATAAATTAGAAAAAAACAGTATATCTTGATATTTCACATTATTATGTAAATATAACATTATTCACAAAGGTTATCAATATTTTAAAAAATCAATAAATTTAAGCCGATTATACGGTTAGTTAGTTTTGACAAGAAAATAAACAATATAAAAATAATACAGAAAATAAAGCTTATAGAAAGAATATAAAAAGCTTGTAAATTTTCAATAATAAATGACTTGTATTTGGATTCTGTTAATTACGACTTTTGAACTAAAAGCTCGATACATTTAAATTAAAAGCTTCAAGTTCGGGCACAAACAGTGCTAATTGACATGACTACATGTAATTGTTGTTTCCTAGGAGCTGCGTAATTTGTGACTGTTTAACAGTAAGTGCAGTCGTGTGTGTTTATATTCGTTTCTCTTTTGAAATATCATAGTAGGTTTTTGGGGAATCGCTGGACGACAAAGCTTGTGCTCTTTTCACTGACATTGTAATTAATTATAATTAATATAATTAATTATAACTATTTTTATTTGTATATATATATATAAGAAAATATTAATATATATAAGAAAATAATAACTTAAGTTTTAAGTCATTTCGTTATTAAAAGAAATCATGGGATAGTCTGACTGTAAACGCGATCGGTTGTGGGTTCTATTCCCATTATTTTCATTTCCTTAGTAAGACAAAGGCGTAGCTTTAAGTTCCGCCAATCGTAACATAATGTCTCGAATTCAGCGGAAAGTGGACTATGGAGAGAAGCATGAATTATATATATATTAGTATTGAATATACGCATATTACCTAAATTTATTATTCTTATATGAAAAAGTATTTAAATATCTAAAGTATACTTGAAATATGTATTATGGTCTAAAATTTAAAAAACATTTGCGTTATTTAAACTATAATTCTTCATGGATCGATATTTTTGATAAAGACGAATGCTAGAGTTTACTAAAAATCGGTTTTTAACAAAGCAAAAAAAGCTTGATTAATTAACCTTTAAGTCCATTTATCATGCCTTTAACAAGAGCAATTAGGTACTCGTAGCAACCTATTTTTAGTAGAGTTGATTCGTCAGTGTAATATAAGACTAAAACTTTTCTCTAGAAATACACTGAAATTGAATTCTTTGAAAGTTCGCCGAGATATTTTAAGCACTGCTCGAAATGTTGTTTAAATAACCTGAAGCTTGACCATTGCGGCCGAAATCTTTCAGATGAAAATTATGGTAAATATGAAATTTCAAAGTAGTCCTAAAGTGTGTGACATTTATAAATACTACTAATAGAGAAAGAGCGAATCTATTATTTAAACGCAGTTATATTTATAATATTATATAAGTATTTATTGTATTTAGCTAAAACGTTCATGAGGCCATTGTGGCGTAGTGGGACGTCTTAATCTTAACGCAATTGGTTGTGAATTCTAACTATATTATTCTTCTATTCGGTTTGAACAAATAACGTTCCGTAACTCAACACGTATTTGAATCTTAAATTCAGGCGAAAGGGTTAATGTGAATGTCTCGATATTAATTCACTTGATTGCCCAGCTATGGAGAAAAATGTCTGAATCTGAAAAAAAAACTGACAACTTAATTTCCAATGAGCTCTATGTTAAATACTAACAATATATGCCACTTCATAGATTTCCATCCAATATATTCTTTTATATTCGAGCAACTCTTTCCTGTTGTGACCTAATAATCGTTGTATATCATTCCGTTTTACACTTTGTGTAAGAGACAAACACACGTCCATATCTCAATCAATATCGTTTTTTATATTTCAATATACATTGAGTGATTAATAGACGATAGAAACAAGTTAAGTTACGACCCACAAGTAGTTATAAATTTCTAACATATTTCGAGGCCATCATCGTCAGATCCAAAACATCCACCGAACGAAAGTCCCAACGAACTACCTCATAGCGGCCGCTTTAAAAAATATATAAGCTTTTTATATTTCAAATAAAATATTTTGAACAAAGCCAAAAGCCGGTGTCTGTTAAAATATATAAAGATGTAGCAAGTAACCTGAAAAGAATAATTTTAACAAAAGCTAATTAACTTTTGATGGACACCTCAGAAATTTTCTTTTTAGATCAAACGAGAAATTCATTTTCCAAAGGGACGGTGAACTGCAAAATTAAACAAATGATAACTGACGTTTCCTCACCTCATCTAAAACAATGATACAAATTAAAATTTTGTTCATTTAAAATGAGGAATTATTTTATTAGACATAATGTTAGTAAAATTGTGTTAAATAGAATATGTTCTTTTACCGGATGTGGGTTCGAAATTTAACCAGGATATTATTTCTATATAGTATATATAGCCGGATAGTTACCCCACATTATAAAAAAGTTCTATTCTAACATATATTTAAAAACGTAAACTTTGATCTATCATGTGTACCTTTTTTATGGATATAACTAGTAATGCTGAGATGGATAGTTACGTTACAAAATCTTCGGAGTATACTTGCTAGGATCATCATAATTTTTTTTTAATAAAAATAATTTCATATCAATTTAACTAATCACTTTTTATTATTTACTAAAATCTTTTATTTAGTAATACTAATCAACTTTAATAAATGAGATTAATATTTATATTTGATAATTGAATATTTATCATTGAATTTGTTAATTAAAATAAAATTTTATGAAATTTTCACATTTTTACACTCAAAAACTATAAAAAAATCCTCTAACTCTAAGTTGTCAAAGCTAACTAAGCATTAGCATTAATTAATGATCCAAAGCCAGGGTTTTTAAATTTCCACATCTCATGTATGGCACTTTCAGATATGTTAGTGGTATTTTTAGTATAGAACACAAATGATGTAAAAAAATAATGGAGCTCCCTTTGGAAAAGGTATATGTTGTTACGTTTTGGTTTTTTGATAAATTTAACGATGGCAGCGATGAAAACGATAGTATATTAAATAAATATATTTTTCAATACCTCCTTCTTTTATTTCCTGTTCTCTTTGTATAGATATTTTTAGTTAGACAAAATAAATAAAATTTATTTAGACAAGAAACAGAATAAATAGTGTAATTTAAGCTATAATAATATTAAGAAAAAAAGTGAACAGATAATAATAAAAGTAATAAAAATATTCAATTATAATTAATAAGTTATCAATATAAGTCCAACGCCTGGCGAAGTCATAGTGTGGAAAATCGTTTACATCGACAAAACTTGTGCATCTATATTGACGGTTAAGCGAGTTTTATGGGAGGGGTCCTTACAATTCTTCTAAAGCTTTTGCACCACTAATCTATAATAACAGCGTAATAACCATAAGGGCAATTATCCCACATATATCGGGGTATTTTCCCTGCATGTTAAAAGAGATCTATGTTAATTCAGATAACAAGACACTAGGCAGTATTACAATTGAATATTGTAAAGATTTAAAAATCCATGATTTACAGTGTAAATAATACTATCCTACATTGGCAGAAAATCCCTTATCATGTCTCTTGCTATTTGGTAAAACTAAAGAGTGTGGTGATGGCCAAACCCCATCCTTTTTCCATTTATAGATTTTTTTAGCTTCCCGCTTTTATCCTGCATAACAGGGTAGACGAAAAGATCCTAGTGCCATGATACTCTGTCCTTCGTTTTCCACCGAATTCGAGACATTACGTGTTGAGTGGTGGAACTCTTCAACGCTGCACTTTCTCTTACCAGAGCGAGGAAGTGAAAATAATTTAAATCTAATCACTCCCTCGAGTGGGAATCAAACCGACAACCGTTCGCGTTTACAGTCAAACGCTGTCCCACTGTGCCACGACACGCCTCCTTGTATAAAGATCATGATATCATACTAAAAAATAAAAAATACGATTTTAAAATAAGTGAACGCAACGCAAATTTGATACATCCGGACATGTTTAATGAGGACACAATGACGTTTACATACAAGTTTACAGTTATATTAAAAAAAAACATGTCACACACATTCAATGGTCAAAAATATACACAAAATATATGCGCGCTGAAAGTGTAGCAATTCCTGTTAGAATCGCGACGTCGCGTCTGTATAAATTGGCTATTTCAAAGAGTTATGAAACACGAATAAATCACATAGTATGGTGACACAAAAATCGTTATCATATATTAAATGTCCAATGTTTGAACGAATATTTGTTATTTTATTTAGTAACAACTCGATAAGTCATACAAAGGTACATTTCGAATGATTTGTCTGTATCACGTATCCCGATACGGGCTGTATAAGAAATGTGTGTAATTTTTGTAAAATAGTGTTGTAACATTTGCGTTAAAACATTATTGATTTCTTTTACACATTCCTCTGTTGTACAATAATTGAATTTTTATTTTTTGCTTCAATATATTTTAATTTTTTCGTAATTTTCATTGTTAACTTAGTTATATATTATGCAGTCCAGTTCCGTTTTATATTTATGCCGCTTCTTATAGTTTATATACGTCGAAGTATAGTTATATAAAGTTTAATTTTAATTGAATCGAATTAAAAAAATTGAAAATTAAAATTTTTGCGTGATACTTGAACAAAGAGATAGACAGAAATTTGGATTCAGTATCAATCTAGTAATAAACCCTGCTGCTTATTTTTTAAATGACTAACGACTGCTTTGTGACTGAAATCGAGACATAACGCCGCGAACTTAACGCCGCGCTTTATCTTACCAGAGCACAGAACAGAATATAATTTTTAAGCACAATCAATTTTCTCGAATGAGAATCGAACCCATAGCAAACCTCTGCGCTACGATGGCCTCTTTTTCTTTATGGCAAATACTATATCTAATAGAAAATGATTTTAAAAGAACGATTTCTTGCTAGTGCTCTATCCTGAGATATATATATTGTTAGAATTTTAATAATCTTCGAGCTTTCTCAGATATCAAAAGCAATTTGTTTGAAATAAAATTGAAATAACTAAGCAAATATCAGTTCACCTTTAACTATATGTTTTGTACATTTTTGTAGTGGCTTAAGAAATACTTCACAATTTGTGTGATTTTTAAAGCGTAAGACTTGCCTTTTATAATTTTTTTAAAAATTTTTAAACACCATAACTTATTGATATCTTAAATATTCTTATATGTTTTTAAAAAAATACAGGCAAGTTAAAGCTTAGTTATATACCTGCTTCGGATAAATATCATATGTATATAATATATATTTAAATGTTAACATATTGGAATTTATTATACGTATTTCTTATGAAAAAAAATACATTTTAATTTTAAAACATTTCCCAAATTTGTTTCTCAAAATGTTATTCTCTGTTAAAATGAAACATTAGTTTCTTTATGTGTAAACACGATATGTATTTAAAGTTGTTTAAACTCGTAAATAGCATAAAGTAATTAAGTACGAGAACAACGTAGAACATGAATCCCGAACCTATATCAACCGGCGACACCTTTCCTATTGTCACAAACTAAACTTACATTACTCAAGTCACAAACATTCCACGAGGACCATTGCATGTTCATTAACACCACATAACTCTAAACAAACTTCGACCATTCTTCTACCAAATAAGTTTAGTATAGTTTAAAATATAATTTGGAGACTGGTTCAATACGAAACACTAAAATGTGAAAACAAAATCATATTAAATTTCAATTGAATGATAATTTTTCTTCAATTTAATTTTGTACTGTTTACCGCATTGGGTGCATTATTCAGTTTAAATATTATAATAAACACTCCCTCCACACAGCGATGGTCCACCAAACATAAATAAACCAATGTAAATATTAAAAATCATGAATATTTGTACTACTATTATTACTGTGCTATGTGTAATATATATGAATATACATATTTAGCAAGAATAACTTGTGCCTTTAAATATATATTAATTAAAAAATATATTTTTAAAAACATTTTTTTTCGTAATGTATTATATTTTATAAAATAAATCCTATCATTTGAACCCCGTATTAGGTGGGTTGTGTGTAATAAGCGGCCATTTTAGATTAACAACAATATTGAATATATGTAACTTCACATTTCATTGAGACTGGGAAGTGGGTCAAATTAAGGTTACAAGATTTAAAACACACTAACACACTAAGTTAAATAAAAACATATGAAAATACGGCATTCTTTTAAAAGTATGTCTTTTGGTCTACCATATTACGAGTAAATTAAACCTACGTATCGCTAAATTCTTATGATTTGTCTATATATTATAAATTCCCTATTTATATATAAATCTATTTGAATTGAAAACAATTTGAACTCTCCGCCTGTTAATTGGGCCGTAGGTATATATTACGTACCTACTGTCAAAAGCCTAAAAGTCCATTGTCGGACATACATATCCCTAAATGTTGGCGAAGTTATTGTAGTGATAACAATAAATCTGGTACCTTTGAGTGTTGTCCTTTAAAGACCAGACAATTCAACTTAAACGAAGTGCTCTTCTCTAGTACGGTTGTCGTTGGCTTGACTTTTGTTTGACAATACATCATAAAATAGCCATATTTAAATTCAATTCATTTTACAAACTGACGTACTAAGGATAAGGAGTCATTTATATACATATGTACATGTATATATACTCGTTTTCAGAGTATATAATTTGAATCTTTTTATTGTACTTTAAAAAGTTAGTAAAATTGGTTTTCGGAACTTAACGCCACAATTTTATAACTGGATGACAAAAATATTTCTTTGCCAAAAAGTAATTATAATAAAATAATTGTAAACAATTTTTTTTCATCCTCCTAAGTTTTAATGACTACCTTACATCTTAGATTCTATTATTAGTCAACTAAAATTATAATTATAAGAACCTTGTAGAACATAAAAGAATGACGAAACTAATATTACAAAGTTAAAGTTATTAACAGGTCCCTTAAAATATACTAAAACATTTTTCCTTTCGAAATAGGCTTCAAATGAAAATCTATAAAAACTTTAGTAAGTAGATAAACAACTGCAAAAACACTTAAATTACCCAACTCCTCTATCAAAGGATCCAGTGAAAGTGCCAATTTACAGCAATTATTTCGGGACACAGGAAACAGATTATAGACAACACTCGTTTTTGCTTAATTATTACGTAATTAGCATGCTACTCTGTCCTAATTGCAGAAAAACGGTAAGCTAACCCTTCTCCAAGGATTGTCGGACGGCTTGTTGAATCGTTTTTGTTTTTATTGGCTTGAGTTCTACATTGTTATATAGATACTTTATTTTATAAAATGAAGAAAAAGAAGCCAGATCGTCGCAGTGGGATAGCACCTGACTGTAAACGCGTTTGGTTGTGGGTTCAATTGTTACTCGAAGAAATGATTATACTTTATTTATCCGCTATGGATAGACATAGCGCGGCGTTGCTGCTTTACACTAGTTCGTTATTCAACACGCAATGCCATGATATCACTTGGAAAACATACAACGGAGTGTCTTTACACTAAGATATCTCTGATTATCCTGCAATGGAAGATAAAGCGTAAAGAGTTATGTTACGAGAACGAGAATACTACTGAAATATGTGATAATATGATAATACGTTTCCACATGAAGCAGCATGTCAGCAAGCAGCAGACATCATATCGTGAAAAGACGCTCCGTTTACCGTGGATAATGTGAAAAACACACCACGCTGTACAACATTCAAATAATAATAATTTAAATATAATCGTATTACCAAAGAGGGACGGACCAGCGTCGTATAAAAATGAGTATTTTATATTTCAGTCAAGTTAGAAATAATGTTTTAAATGAAACTATTTGGCATATAAATACATATATGAAAATCCGATATTCCAAAAAGTTTATAGTAGTCCGTGGCCACAGATAGAGTCTACCTACTAATACCATAATATAAGCGATTGATTAATTTTAAATTTTAAATTAAAATTTAAAATTAAAAACTTCTAAAAAACGCCAAAAATCAAAGATCTTATTAAATAATAAAATGTATTGATGACATTAGTATATGCGTTGCCAAATATTATAAAAAAAACTTTAGAAAGCCCGTTTAATAGTGATCTAGCATTTGTTGTTTACACTTGTTACTATTAAGCATGAATGTTTGGATAGTTTTTTTAATTCAAATTATATATATACAATAGACGGTCAAGTTTTAGAAATTCTCTATAACTACTTATTTTATTCTGTATAACTACTTTATTTAAATCTTTCAACTACTAAAAAATATTTTTAAATTAAAAAAATATAATATGATGTAAATTGTTAATAAATATTTCACAGTATTATCCCTTTTTCTTTCAGTTAAATTTTGTTTAAAAAAGAAAATCTGTCAAAAAAAATTAAAGTTTGCCTTGTTACGGAGCCTCGTTTTCACAAAAAGCCCTTATTTCCGTGCCATTTGTAACGTTAAGGGTAAATTAAAATTCCATCTTAACAAACTGGTAAAAATATTGTTTTTCTAAATAATATTTTCACTGTAATGAATTATTTATCGTGTTTAAATTTTAAAATTACATTAGTCAGTAGTTAAAATAGATTACGTGGATTTTTTTAAATATTAATATTTTTATGGCTACAATTATAATTTTTTTTTAGCTTCACGCTTTTATCCCGTATAGCAGGTTAAATAGGAAGTGCCTAGGGTTAAAACACTTCGTACTCCACTTTCGAAATTCAAGACATTGCGTATTGAGTGGCGGAACTTAACGACAGGTTTTGTCTTACTAGAGCGATCAAAATGTAAATAATTAAAATATATTCATTCTTCCGAGTGGGAATAGAACCAACAACCAATCGCATTTACAGTCAGACGCTGTCTTTTTTCGCCACAAGCCTCCTTCCTCATATATCCCTTCCCTTACTGGATAAAATTTAGTATATTAATATGAAAATATAAATATTTTTTTGATCGGAATGTATCATTAAGTATTTATTATGTAATACAACTACGTAACAAATTTGTGACAACAGCAACTACTTAAAAATTTTGACTAATTCTATGAGCGTTAAACGTCAAAGTTTGGCAGCAATTACTGACAAAAATGCTGAAGTGGTCTCAACAGATAGTTAATGAAGTTACCAAAGGAATATTTCTTTCTTTTAATTACAGACTAGACTACAATACAAATTAGCTTGTACGTTCGATAGAAAATACTTATTGGAGTGTTTGTACTTGTTTACTGAAAGTTGGACGATGTCATATATAGTTGTCCATTGTTATTCAATTACAAACAGTAAAGATGGCCATGGTTGCACAGTGGGTCAACGGCTGACTGTCAATGCGATAGGCTGTAGGTTCCATACACACTCGGGGGAGTGATTACGAATCTTCAAAGTTAAATATTTAAAATTTATTTTTATTTCTCCGTTGTTGTAAGGCAAAGCGATATCTATGATCTATAATATTCAGGAGGAAAATTATCAACGGAGTGTCTTTGACACTAGTCTGTCCCGGAATAAGTTAGCCGGTAAATCTATGCGGGATAAAGCGTGAAGCTCATTTTTCAATTATATGAGTAGATTATTTTGTTAAGGTGCTACTCCCATTATTCCAAAGTCGTATACCTGTGGAGCGACGTTTTTCGTATCCCTATTATTATTAAGCAATGGACTTCAGTAAGCCATCGGTTGTTTACGACCGCGAATAACGTGAATTATTCTATAATTATGCTGACAATCCGGTCCAATCTACACCGAGGTTTATTTGAAATTACTTTTAGCTTTTTGTAAGGGAAGGAAATACTGTTTATCGTGCTCTCTAATATAGA
Source organism: Dryadula phaetusa (assembly GCA_032432895.1). Classification (NCBI taxonomy): domain Eukaryota; kingdom Metazoa; phylum Arthropoda; class Insecta; order Lepidoptera; family Nymphalidae; genus Dryadula; species Dryadula phaetusa. The sequence continues at coordinate 6,207,031 of JAOYRS010000064.1, forward strand.
TATACAACTATATATTGAATAACTTATCTGTAGTAACTTGTTTCTACAGTGACGTATCAGTACCTATAAGATATCTATATAGCTATTAAAACTATTGATATTCGTAAATACATTTTTAAAAACCAGACTGTTTTAACACTTTACAGTAGTAGTACGTGATGTGTTCGAAACGTCGTTAAAAAATTGGCTTCTTCAAGATCATAAAACTATACAATATTAAGTGAACCACTAAATACAACTGAAGAAACATGGATTAAATAGATGCTGCGGTCCCTTCTTGAACTGTCGTTGCTGTACAGACAGTTACACACTGTATAAGGACCACTCTATAACAATAATTAATTATACTTTTTTATCATTTATTAGAGTATTAGACATTATTCAAAAGAATTTTATATGAAGAGAATTTACAAAGAATTTTAATATTAACTATATTTATATTCAAAATTGAGCGAATAGAATATAGAAGACGTAAAATTTATGATTAGGTTAACTAATTCTGGCACTAAGTACATAAATATATATACCATTTACATCGCGTTTAAGCCAACAATAGCCGACAAAGCATGTAAACGAAACAGTAACACCACAAATAATCAAATATTGTGTAAAACCGCAAATTTGATTCACGAGTAAAATCATAGCTTTCATAATGACTGTTTAATTTCAAACTATTTATTATTATCGATGAAATCAATTTAACTCATTACAAATCGAGTATTAATTTGACACAATTATAACATATAACATATTTTCATTGAATATTGTTAATGTATGTCAGTTTACAATTAAATTTTGCAAAAATGCTAAATTTAACTGACATGTTAGGATGTTAGTATAATGATTTAATAAAAAACACAGCTTCATGCTTTTTCTTGCATAGCAAGTTACTGGTGTCTAGTCAAGACACTCCGTTGACTGTGAGTGGTGAGTGGCAAACACAATGCCCCGCTTCGTTTTAAAGAGCGAAGACATAAATATAAAACAATCAATCGAGTGGCAATGGAACCCACCACCAATGAGAACCATTTCCCTCAGCAGTGGGAATGAAAGTAAGTTATCAACTAACGGTTAATTATTACACGAGTACAGACTAGTTAGTGGCACTAATCAAGGCGAAATACAAATAGAAAAATAGCAGTAAATATATAAAACGAGCCATGAAAATGACATCGCAAATTTAAACATATAAATAAACATTATAAATTCAAAAACTACTGGGCCTAAATGAGAATAATTTTTGTGGGACCAAATGGCAGTCCGACTGCATAGAACAAACAAAATCACGTAAATCGGTCCAGAACTTTCAGCGTAATCACTGTACATACATAAAAAAGGATACCGGCCGAATTATAACCTCCTCTTCGAAAATCGGTTAACTACATCGAGTTACACGAATAGACATAACTAAAACCTCTTATCTACTGTATTTACCTATTAACGTCTAGTAAACTAAATTTATTTAATAAATATTTTTGTATACAATAAAATGAACTAGGAGTAGGTATGTGCGATCTTTTGGGTCCGATGCCCCCTTACGGAAGTGTATTATCCTAATTTATAGGAAAGAAAGATATTATAATTGCAATAGAATATTTTATATTACTCTAAGTATATTTCAGGACTGACCATTTAACTTGGCACCCAATTAGATTTCATTATTTTTGTCATTACAGCCATCAACCGTGACATATATTATAATTTTGAACTTGGCTTCTATTTCACATTCATGTTTTTGTAGAATAATAAAACCATCATAAATTATTAACACAATTCCTTATGAATATTGAATGGTAATATTAATAGCTTATTTAGACGTTTTGTATAAAGAGGATAACATCAAAGAACATAAAGTTGTAATTATTGTTACAAAAAATAAGAAAAAAAATGGTAAGAACCGAGTTAATTAAACGTCCCATTGGGCGAAGAAAATTACAAAGTTAGACGTTTTAAGAGAGACGCTATTACAAATTAAAAGGGAATTCCGAGCTTTGGCAGCGACTTTCTGGCCTGTACTTACTACTCACTTATTCATACGGGTAATATTTCGAAATATTTTATAGTACAAACTTTATTAAATATTTAAAGTTTAATTTAAATTTAATACAAGCTTTTACAATAAGAAGTTTAAAGGAAGCGAAAATCCTTTCAATAATTTTGAATTATCAACCTGCATTTAAAAAAAATCGTAAATCTTTATGAATTTGATAAAAACAAATAAAATACATTATTAATTCATGTATGTTTATGTCTTCAAATCATTGTATGTTTATGTCTTCAAGTCATATAGAAAACTAAGTAGTGGACCATGAATACTCTCTATCACCAGACCTTCAGGCGTATATATTAGTAGCTGCTCTGATGAAGACGAACAGATAATCGTATAGTAAATATAAAATACATTCGTACATGTTTTTGCTTAGCAGGTTAGTCAGAAAGAACCAGCTCTCAAAATACTCCTTTATGCATTTTCCACCTGAACTTGAGATATTATTACCAAGTGTCGGAACACAACGCTGGGTTTTGTTTTGCCAAAACAACAATTTCCCGCGTTGGCAACGTTTAACGTTCTATAACGAAAATATTATTTAAGACTATAAGAATTAAAAACTGTTAATACTGAAAACAAAACGTCGATTCAGAAATGAAAGACAATATTTAAACTGAAAACTTCCTTAAGCCGGAATAAGGAGTAAAAAATACGAAGAGACAAAAGTTGGACGGGAATTTTAACAATGGCCAATCAAATTTGATGGACACATCCGAAAATTAACTTTCTTTGTTCAAACAAGAAATTAATTTCATTTTGCATGAGGTCTCTTAAATTGAGCAAGGAATCTGCCAAAGTTGCCGGCTGACCTTTATACGTCTTCTGCTAATTATCTGCCACAAAGGATTTTAAGATTGTGAAAATCTATTAAATGTTTGTGATTTTCACTTTTATATTTAAAAGGGTTTTGGTTATTGGAATTGCTTGTTTTGAGTTAAAGATGTCTATTATGTTCATGGGGTATGAGGTCTTCTGTTTCTTCTCCAAAATAAACGGTAAATAGACGCCTTACCGTCACAGAATAACGATTTGATAGCACTTGAATTTAAATTTTAAATATATCTTTTACTGACCCTTTTCTGCATACTAAGTAAATTATAATCAATTAGTGAATGTAATGTTTTCAATGAAACAAATTTGATTTTAAACCGAACTTTGTGAATGTTATTTTATAAAGTTATAAATAAATTAAATTATAGCAAGACATTTATCAAGCAGACGTTAATTGATGGATCTTTGTTTTTCTAAGCTCTTATTTAACAATATTAAAAAATATTGTTAATTTTTTTATATAGAAAGTTTTCAATGTATTTCATGATCAGGCAGAAGCAGCCTGTCTGTGTAATTAATATTACTAGCGCCCTGCGCGGCTTCGTCTGCGTGAAGTACATTTTTTGTGTATTGTAACTTTCTATTTCTTTCTTTCTTTCTTACAGATTATCTATATAACTATATAGATAGATGTTTCGTTTTGCTTAAATTACTTAAACCACAAAGGCTTATTCACGCACTGAGAGCTCTGTCATCACTGATACTAACAAGGATAGATTCATAGGTAATGTGTGTAAGTATTATTATCACGCTAACGGCACGGCCGAAACTGTGACTTCACTGATAGTGTGAATTGGTCTTAACGAACTCAAGATGGCATACGGAAATTTTTTACTTTTTATAAATTAGGTAAGGTTCCAATCACGTCTTCCATACCCCTTGCTCAAATTATTAATGTAGATGCCACTGACGGAAATAGCAATGTAATAAAAGGTTTTATTAAAACAATATCACACTATAATTTTGTAAGGGTTGATCATTTGCTGACTGATTATTACAATACTTACTCTAATTTTATAAAATTTATATATTTATATATTTAGATAATTTATATATTTAGAATTAAAATTATTTATATATTCAGAATTCAGAAATTAAGTTGGTCGTGGCATAATGAGACAGCTTCTGACTGAAAATGCGAACGGTTGTAAGTTCGATTTCTACTAGGGAGTGATTGTATTTAAATTATTTCCATTTCCTCACTCTGGTATTACAAATTGCGGCAATCATCATGTGTCTTGACACTAGGTACTTCCTGTATACCCTGCTATGGAGGATAAATGCATAAAGCTATTGAGTTTTATTTTATTAATTAAGTTAACATAATTTAATTATTAAAATAAAACCCGCTTAAATATAAACCTTAGATCTAAGTAACAAATTATATTAATGTATGTTTTACATTAATATAATTGTTTAATAACATAACAATAAAGATAAATAATTAATTTAATATTAAAAATACTGTACAAGTAACTAGACAAGAAGTAACTAGTGTCAAGACACTTCGTACTCCGCTTTCCACCGAATTCGAGACGTTGCGTATAGCATTATTGATTATAGATATTAAACATATAGAACTTAAAAACTATAGTTCTTCTAATCTTAGTTTTTTTGGAATTCGTACATTTAATATCTTCAAATAAAATTTAATACAAATATGATTTCTATTACATGGTTATGATATTTAGCCTCGTGACGTTTGATGCGAGATTAACGGTATTGACGCCAATATATTTGTTTTTTCTTTCGGTTATTGTAAAAGTATTTTCAGTGTAGAAGACAGATTAAATTCCAAGTGCATTGTCAGTGTATAGTTTTCGTTCTGCTAGTGCGAACTGTTTCAATATGAAACGTGACTTGGGATGTGAATTAACTCATCATTGTTCATTCGTGATGTTTATTTAACAAACAAAATATATGTTAAAATACGTTTTGTTTCGATTTTACTCAGGTTTTTAATACTATTTGGCTTATTTGTATATTTTTTTTAAATTAAAAAAAATATTGTATATATGTACAATATACAATAGAATTGGCGGAAAATCATAAGGACCTTTTATGTAGAACATTAAATTTTATAATAAACACGAATATTTACTTGTATTCTTTGCTTATGGGACATTTCAAATGAGCGTGCTTCCTAACTGTTAGTAAGCAATCACCGCTGCCCAAGGCCTTGTGCCACACCAGAGGTGCTACAGGTTCGTTGCAGGCTTTTAAAATGCATCGTTGGTACGCCGACGTCGTACCAACCTGGAAACACTGCAAGTAAATCATTCATCGCAGTTGTGTAGCACGTGAATAAAAATTCCTGCGCAACCGCTTGTTTTCTGCTAATCGGTACACATATACTACATACATATGTACGCTATACTTACCAATAATAGAATATGAAACATCACTACCTAAATAACAAAATAAGATATCAAAGTAAATATATTTATAAAATAGTTACTTAATCTCGTTCTTATTAAACCAAAATCCTAGTTCATATATTATAGAAGAAGTTCACTAAAGTATTTTGTCTTGGTATAAAATTTATCGACAACAAGTAATATGACATTGAAATATTGAATTATAAACGAAAGTATCTCTCCATCATCAATCAATTAATGTAAGAAATTCTTGCAACGTTATCTCTTTTTGCTTGATTTACTTGAAAATTTGGTGGCTGCTTGCCAGGACAACAAGAATAACCAAAAAATAATTTTATTATTTTAAAAAATAGATTAATTACGTCACATGTTAAGGAGCCGATATAGTTTGACATTGTATGACAACGGTGGCCACAAAAGGGACCAGCTGTGACAAGGACGGGGTAAAAAGTCATGATATTTATGTGACGTAATTTATGGATAACCACTATTAAAGTTAACATGTGCAAATAATCAGTAAAATTTATATATATATATAATTTCAATATTATTACTATAACATAGCCTGATATTGTGTTTACATCTATGTGTAATTTGTCGACATAATAAATTTTCTAAGTAGGTCGAACACACGCTACAATCACGAAAGGTCAATACAATATCTGAAATGTGTGGATGCATTCTCTTTTAGTTTCCAAACTTCGTAAACATGTTTTCAAGTTGAATGTAACTTAGCTCATACTATATATACCAATAGATTACTTAAAAGAGATTCATTAATGAAATGTTGAAACAATAGAAATCAAAATTTTAAAAAAATTATACATTGAGACTAAGATCTCTCAGCCTATACCGTTACGCCGAAAATCAAAAGGCTTCATCTTCCAAAGTAGTGTCCAATTTAAAGTATTTTTAGACAAAGCTTTAACTTTTTTAACTTCACGTTTTTGTTCTGCATAGCAGAGTAAACTGGAAGTATCTAGTGTCAAAACATTCCATGCGTCACTTTTCGCCGGATTCGAGGCATTGCGTGTTGAAGGGTGGAACTTAACTCCGCACTTTATCTTACCCAAGCGAGGCAACCAAAATAATTTAAATATAATTATTGTCCCGAGTGGGAATCGAATTTAATTTTTGTATGTATTCTAAAAATGATGTTATTTAGTTTTAGTTTATTTTAATATAAATATTAATACTATCAAAATTTATGCTATAAACAAATTATAGTTAATAATAATTCACAGCCAGTTTAGTTCATATTAAACAAAAGTTACTCTGAAATTTCTACTTTACACAAAACCGCAGGAAATACAGTTATTACCTACTGTATAATGTTTCCTCAAAGGACCTAACAATAAATTCGCTAATGAATATTACTTTGTATTATGCTACATTTGGTAATAGAGGACTCGTGTTTTTTCAGTACAATATGTATGTTTTATATTAGGTTTTATATTACTATTTAAGCGTAGTTTTAAATACTATCAACCCAGCCAAAGATTTCAAAGATCTTTAACTAAGTTTAAATGTTTATAAACACACATTTATGTCTGTTTAATTTCTCTTAAATGTTAATTCTTGTCTCTGAGTACAAGTCATTATTATAGTGTCAGCCCTTTACGTTAATACAAACTTAAAGGTTTTATTAATTGTGAAAACAAACTTTAAAACAAACAAGAAAGATCAGCTGCTTAATAGTTTAACCATATTTCATGTTGAACTTTTAAAATAAAGTAAACGATGTTGTTTATTACACCAGAACAGGAATTTTACCACAAATGCTATAACCGTGTTATGATTATAAATATATATTTTTAACAGAATAACTTTATATCATAAGCATCTTATATATTCCGAACAATAATCTGTATATTACTTTATAGAAAGGCGCTATTTCTTTAATGGCATATAAATAGTGTTTAGCTTTCATAGAAAAGGCAAGTCATGAGCGTTCTGGTCACCCGATGGGAAGTGACCACCACCGTCACCAGACCAGCTACAGGAAGTTAGCGGACCTTACCGGAGCCTACATTTGTATCAAAGATCCCAAGCAGGTCTTTGAGCTCCTCTCTGCATGTTTTCCAATCTATGTTTATAGTAGTCGTATTATTATAGTACTGCTACTCTAAACAAACAACAATAATGTTGTTTGCTTAGAGTAGCATTTTAACAGATTTTATTAAAGGCAATAACTTGAAAAATGGAAGGAAACGAATACGGATATTGCGCCACTAACTGAGGTTTTTAAACTTTTCCAATAGTTAAGTTGAAGGAAATGTGCGCTTTCGTTGGAACACGGTGTCCATTACTTACTATATAGGTAGCTTCATAGTCTCCACTTAAAATAAATGATTTATACAGCGCATACCATATTTAAAAACACATTTTTACGTGATTCTATTAAATATATTTGCTTTTCAATAATATTTGTATATTTTGTTGTTATTTATTTAGTTTACATATTAATTTATACGTACAGAGCCATTAATGTACATTTGTTCTTAATTTGTTAAAGTTTTATTTTCATTTCCTCGTAAAGAAGCTTCTTGATCTTGTTTTTTTGACCTTGATCTCTATTTTACATTAAGGAATATACAAAAATTTAAGCATATTAGAGCAGCGGGACTCAAACACGCGCCATTTCGCAATAGTTAAAATGTCCATCCAGCTTTTATACGTTTCTATAATATTTTTCTTAAAAGTATAAGCATTTTAAAAAAATTGGAATTGATCAATTCTATCCTATTTGCAATACATCAGGATAACAGCATAATATATAATATCCTTGAATGAATAAAAGGAATCAAATTTTTGTACAGTTAATATTTTGCTCAAATATGATACAGCACCAATAAACGACATCCGCAGACATTTATTTTTATTAATATTAAACTACTTTTACGATACCAATGATGCTGCTTCGTTTGCGTTTTATCGTGCATATAACTTGCTAGAGTCGTTTGAAGACGCTCAAAGTCATTCGATGTTTTGATTTTATGCCATCGTTCTGTCAATATTGCTTAATAATTTCCGTCTCCATACACCGGAAACAAGATTTGATTAAATTTTAAGATGTTATATTAATTTGCTTCCTATTATCTAAGATATGTAGTTTATTGAAACAGTCAGTTGTAGGCTTTAATTATATTTATTTTTATAACTTGAAGCTTCATTAATTTGCTGAATAAAGAAAGAACTAATTTCTTATATTTTTGGGCTGCTCTCACACCGTTTTTCTGTTTTATACTTTCATATATTAAGTAATAAAAATTTAGAACGTACTATTTATATTGTCGAAAAGTAGTACTGACTGGTGTAATCTTTGTATACCAAATTCAAAGAAATACTCATATCATGATTATCCACGACTCCTAAATGTTTACTAAGCAAAATTTAGGCAGATATAAGTATATTTCTGTACATTTATTAATATTTTAACTTAATAATAGTTATTCAATTACTGAACAGCTTTAATATTAGAGTTTGTAGGATGAGATATAAAATTATTTTAATTCAAACAACATGAGAGAAATAAATCAATTACATTTCTATACTTTGCTATCTTACCAAACGGTAACAAGTATATAAAAACCATCAATCGGATATAGTATGCAAGGCTTAGTGGTCAGAACGCTTAGCCGGTTTCCTAGAAGTCCAAGGGTTTGAATACTGCTGCGTTAATCTTTATACATTTTTTAAAAACGTTCTCATATCCTAAGTGTAGAGTAACACTTTTAAAAAAGAGTAAAATATCGTAAAGATATCTAACAGTAGAGATAATAATATATTTTTATATCTCAATGAAATATTTATGTTTCAAAATACTGAGTCAGCCACTACGCTTCATAGTGACCTAACGCCCGATACCTAATATCTAATGGCAGCCCTTAAATTTTATGTCCAAAACTCGACAAAGATAAGCGTTTATATTTATGATAGTATTAAACAAGGATATTTTTCCTATCTTGAGTTATTAAAATATTATTTGAAATTATTTAATTTTTTAAAGTAATGAAACGTAAATAAATTTTACTTACACACATTAAATACAAATAATTTGATTAAATTGTTTTAATGAACGATTTGTATTATATATCTTCATATATTTATTTTAATTAATTTACGAGTTTATAAAAAAACTATAAAAGAAAAATATAAAATGCAACTTTTGTAATTATTTATAAGAACACATTGAATTGTAAAGTTAGTCAAGTTAAAAAAAATACCTTAAAATTACTTTAATTTGAAATGAAATACTCGTATGTATTCTATAGGTATGTTAAGACAGCCATATGAAATAAAGGAAATAGGAAAATCTTCAAGTCAACCTGTATACACAAAATAAAATTAAATCGACCCTCAAACGGTCAACAGACCAAACGACTATTGTGAGGAGACCGCAATCTCAAAGAAGGTATATTCATGTTAACTGGAAAGTACATTTTATTTTTTTATTTTATTATAAATAATATCCTTTAAAATCATAGCATTATGTACAGAAGAGTACGTACAATATACGTTTGTATGTCCCTAAATATATTTAGATATATTTTTGTCTCTTAAACAATCGATATCTACCGAAAAAAAGATAAATTTACATACCAACCGTATTACATATAACTTCATATTAAGAACTTGTCTTGACTGCCAGAATTAAAGGTTTGCAATAACCCCCATTTCACAGTACTATAAAACACCTAAACGTGTTTTACTCAATAAATAAAAAAAATATATTAAAAGGCCAAAAAAATATTATTAATTATAAATTTGTTTCTAATTAAGAACACATCAGCTAGAAGCGCTCCGTAAATTTCCCTTTACATTTTCTGTTTATAAAGTTCTTGAAAGTCAAAACTTCGCTCTTCCTTATAAGTGACTCAATTAACTTTTAGTTTGGAAGCCAGTCTATGAGAGAACCACTTATAAACACACCACCTGCGCCAGATATCAAGGAAACGTAAAAGCTTCATAGTTTTCTATTTTTATTTCAAACTAGTAAGAGGAAATTAAGAGGAAACCTGGAGTTCAATAAAGAATAGAATTGATGACCAGCTATATTGTACTACGTTATACGAGTACTATTTAAAGGTGTAGTTTGCTACATATAACTAATTTAAGCAGGGTAGACAAGGTACCTAGTGTCAAGACAAAACTGTAGAGTGGTGAAACTCTACGTTGCGCTTCATCTTACTAGAGCAAAGAAATGAAAATAACTTAAATGTATACATTCCACTGAGTGGGAATCAAACCCACAACCAATCGCGTATTGCTAATGTATTATCAATTTTTCGCTTTTGTTCATTTTGTAACGTTTATCTGCCTTCAGACTGATTTACGTCAAGTGGTCAGAACCCACTTATTGTTGTGTTCGTATGTAACCAAAAAACTTTTAGAGATTCAGAGGTAACAGTGTTAAGGAACTTCGTATGCAATGTATCAAATTTATATAAGTAGCCATCAGAACGTAATCCTTCTGACCTCTCTCCTCCTTCATTCTATTATTTGTAATCTCCTTCATTGTATTATTTGCCATCAAAAGGTTCGATACCTTTTGGTCTGGTATATGTTTTTATTTGCCATCAGACAGGGTTTTATATATTAGTAATATCATTCATTAACTTTCTATTGAGATCACCCACAGCTCGTCTGAGGAAAATCCAAGGGAACGTCCTTCCTGCCACATATTTTGAACCATTAGAGGTAATCATCATAAGAGAAAAGATAGCCCAAGCGGCCCTACCGCTAGCCATGAATTCCGAACGACCGTTATTCTTAAAACCTTGGTGAACCCTCCGGGACCCAACGCAACGGAACAGTACTTATAATACCTTTGCAAACGTTTAATTATTAGTTATCTGTTATGATAGTTTATTTTAAGTTAGATTTGTGATGATGATTGGTTTGTGAGACCAATATAAGCCGTTGATTGGTTTATGAGACCAATGTATGTCGCTAATTAGTTTTTTTTTTCTAATGTGTAGTATGCTGTTTGTCCTACCGGCCTTGACAGCTTCTCCGGGTTTTACGGAAGGCCGAGCTACTAGGAAACCATCAACGTAGAACACAGTGTCACAAGGGCGGCTCTTGTGAAGCACGAACCTCGGCTTGTGTACACCATTTATAGTGAGGGACTTACCTGTCCGGAACAGGCCTATTGGCATCGGGTGGTTACGAAACTGGGATCTCGTTTCCACCTACGGGGACGGTGTGAGTAGCATGTGCAATTGCGTATGGGTATGTCTTTACCTATGTATCAGCTTTTTCCGATAAAACGTGTCGGGGCCTGCAGGGTCCACAATTGTCGAGCCGTATCGTAAGGCGCTTACCATCAGCGGGTTCAAATGAGTAACAGTTCTTTCGAAGTAGCTACTGGAAAGTTTGCGACTGTGCCCTTTGATGGAGTCTAACTTAATGTCTCTGTGGAGATCTACATTGCGCATGTAGTACGGCGCACCGGTGGCCATCCGTAAGAATTTATTCTAGAGGACTTGGAAACGTTCGAGACCCTTGTGTGCAAACACAATACTGGCATACATGAAAATTGGCCTGATACACGTCATATACTTTTGGCGCAGATCAACGGCTGTAACGGATCAACTCTACAGTCTACTGAAGACTTAAGCCGCTTTGCGGTAGACGTAATCTATTGCGGTTTTAGCCGTTGGAATTGATTTGCCTTGCAGTTTGACTGTTTGGCATGATCTCGTATCTACAACGAGGGAAGAGGACTAAGACACTTTTCTCGAGTTGGCCTCTATGCGCCATTTGGTGAGCCATTGGACCAGACGGTTTGTTGCGGCTTGGAGATGTTTTAATATATTAACCGTATCTGAGCCACTAGTATCGTCCGTAAATAGGGCTAGATGAGTACTTGGGGCTTTGGGTATATCGTGTATACAACGTGTCCAGAAGCGGAGATAGAATGGAGCCTTGAGGAATTCCCGCTCTTATAGGACATTTAGTGGAGACGGTACATTCGACTCGATAACGAAATAAGCGGTTTGTGAGATAATCTCGTAGGATGTGCACTAGCCTATCCGGTAGCTGTGCTGGAAGCAGTTTATCGATTAGGCTATTGTATCAGACCTTGTCGAAGGCCTTGGAGATATTTGAGAAAATGGCCGTTGATGACATCCATTTCGATTTATATAAGAAGTTCTCCGTGAAGCGGTACACTTATTGGACGCTTGACTGTTGGGCTCGAAGGCCAAACTGTTCGGGGGGAATGATGTTTTTGGCCTTGACGATGGCCTGAAGACGCGTAAGTATGATACGCTCATAGATTTTGCCCATGGAGCTTGAAAGGCTGATCACTAATTATTAGTGGGGCTGTATTCCGGTTTCCCCGGTTTACGGGTACCTATAAAAATGGCTTCTTTCTATTGGTCAGGAAACGAACATTCTTTTAGAAAGGTGTTACAGATTGCTATTGAGGAGCGAAATAATCTGAACGGGCAGGATTTTAAGGATCATGTTTGTAACGTGGTCAGGTCCTGGAGCTTTATTATAGATTGGACCTGAACCTAGACCTTAATTAAAGATTTGACCTGTTTACCAACTAAAACCTCACAGTGCTCCATCTCAACCGCCCCTAGCCGAGGTCCGGGAACCCCAATCTTCCGTTACCTCGGCGGCGGGAGCCTGCTAGGCACGTCGTCAGAGTCAAGGGCGGTGGGCCACCCTCGACGGCCTGCTCTGAGTAGCGCGTGAGAGCTTAGGGAAGCTGACCGCCTACTCAGGCCAGGTGAGTAGGCGGTCAGCTTCCCCAAGCTGACCGCCCTCTGGCCAATTAGGGCGGAAGGCGGCGTTCGTGTGCCGCCCTCCGGCGACCTGGTCGTTAGCGGCGAATGGAGAGTTCAGAAAAGGCCTCCCTCTCCCATTCCGCCGCCTCCTTCGCGAGCACCACTGCCTCGCAGAAGGCTCCGACTACGTCCCACAACCTCTCGCAAGCCTCCATGGCCTTCACCACGGCTGGCAGGGAGAGGTCGTCCCCTATGACGCCGCGCAGAACGCGGCGTTGAGGCGCCCAGGCTGCACACTCCTCCAATGTGTGCTGGGCCATCTCTTCAAATGAGTCATCGCAGTGGTGGCAGCGTGCGTCGGGCTCCCTCTCCACCACACGGTACTAGAAGCAAGCGTGCCTCGTGAGTACTTGCGTCATGCGAAAGGTCAGGACGCCGTGACGCCTCGCCAACCACTGGTAGAACACTGGACGAACCACCTCGATTGTCCTCAGGCCGGCGGATGGTGATGCCAGCCGGGACTCCCACTCTTCAATTGCGGCTTCCTCCTCCAGTACGTCTGGCACTGCCCGTTCCCTGGACGTTGTGCCGCGACGCCAGCAATAGACCGACGCCAGGATTTACGCGTCCAGATCCCAAGGCAGGACTCCAGCCAGCACGCACGCCACCTCACCGGAGATGGTCCGGTACACGCGTATCGCCCGAATGGCCATCACCCTCTGCGCCCGTCGCAGCAGAGTGACATTGTGCCGATTCAAGACGTCCGCCCATACGGGGGCACCGTAGAGTGCCATCGACTTGACCACTCCGGTGTACAGTCGTCTGCTTAAAGCGCTCGTCCCGACGTTAGGCAAGAGCCGCGCCAAGGCCTACGCCGTCTTCAACAGCTTCGGGGCCAAGGTGGCAAAGTGGACTCCCACCCTTTGTAGGGTGCTGCCTCGCAGCAACCAGTCGTAGCCGATGTTCCACAGGAGCGGACTAAGAACCGATCCCTGTGGAACACTGCACGACACCTCCCAAGAGCCCCAGCCGGCACTCCCTGGAAAGGTCACAGACCTCCCGGAGAGGTAAGCCCCGATGACGCGACGCAGGTATGGAGGCACTCGATGGGTATGGAGTTAAACGTGTTAGCGATGTCTAAAGACACCGCCAACACTCCATCACCGCGAGCCACCGCTTTCTGCGCAAGGGACTTTACCTTTAGGACCTGGCCTCCCTGCCACCACCCGCTCGAAGAGCTTGGCGATCTCGCTCAACAGCACGATCGGCCGATACGCTGAAGCCGAATCTGCTGGGCGCCCTTCCTTCTTGATGAGGACTAGTCTGCCTGTCTTCCACGACTGTGGAATTATGGACTGAGCCAGACAGGCAGTAAATAGCCCTCGCACTCTCGGCCCAAAGATGGAATGGGCCAGAGTGATTACGCGCCCGGGTATGCCGTCGAGCCCAGGGGCGGTGTTTTTGCCCCTGGATGACGATCCACCGCCTCTTCGAGCTCTTTATCCAGCACCTCTGGTACGACGCTCTCTTCCTCCTCTTCTCCCGGCGCTGCAGGGCGGGCCATACTAGTCTGTCTACAGACCTGGAATTGGGTTTCGTCAGTGGAATGAGTTGGGGGGTCTATTCCACTCATTTATGGAAGGAACGGGGGCAGGGATGTATTCCCTGTGAGAGAGGGGTCTCTTTATGGAAGGCGTCTCTTATTTATGGAAGGAGAGGAGGGGGACGGGCGGGCCCGAGGGCCCTGTGCATCCTGCCGCCCTTTCTTCTGGCCTTACACGGGGCCTTGGCGATGCCACGGTAATTTGCGGGGTACCTTTTATCACTACATGCTATTGGCGCTCTTCCTGAAGGGCATAAGAATGGTAGATAGGTAATATATTGTAGGCTCGAGCCTACAGATGGGAGGTCAGTTGTCTATGGTCGCATACGGTGCAGACCTGTACGCGAAACCATAAGAGTTTGATCGAGCCGATGACAATTGGACGTGGGATTTCAGCATCCACTTTGAGACGTCCTCCCAGGCATTTTTCTCTTGGATGATAAAGGGGGGAGGGGGCCTAATTTTCCATATATCCCCGGGTTCGAAGTGACCAACCCGATCGGTGAATCATGTCGTGCACTTGCGGGTGCACAATTCGGCGAATCGGATAAGAGGGACTCTTCTTCATCTGCGCTCAGGTCGTCTTTTTTTGTGCTTGAAAAAGCAACAACGACGTTTATGAAAGCATCCAGCGCGTCGGGGAACTGGAAAGGAAAGCAACGAGTAAAGCTTCTAAATGGAACATTTCTACGGCGTTGGGTTTATTAACCGCTTGGGGGAAAATCAGTGAGTCCCTCGACTAATGGAGTGTGTACCTACAGTGGCCTAATGTTTCCATCGGGAAGCGACAGGGTTGTGTATCTACGTACTCACGGATGTATGTGTCTCGTACACACTGCACAACTCTACACTGCACAACATTTCACTAGCACAAAGTTGCCGCTTACCTGAGTGACACCAGCTTCCTCGTCCTTGCGAATTCTTCCTTAGTTTGCGTCCAGTACTGAACAGTATTATTTCACACAGTGCCACAACCAAACTATTTAAAATCTGACTTTCAATTTTCATGCGTTCCCGGTTAGATAGTAAAGACGACCTATCGGTTCGGCGATCGAAATCGGACTCTTTTTACTTTTCGCTGCAAGTTGCCTCCCTTTATATGCCACGCAACTGTTTTGGACGTTCAGGATGACCTGAAATCTCTTTTAGCATTCAGTGAAAAACTCCATGGCGGACGACCGACCCGACGACGTACGATGTCATCGACGTCTGCAGCCCTATTACATGCACAACTGCAAATTCTTCTACTACACAAATATATTTGATTTAAATATTAAATCATGTTTATATTTCATCAAGAATTTACATTTAATATATATGGAAACAACAGAGCGAATGAAAACTTATAATCAGATAATAAGTAATCACATTTAAGTAATACAAATCTTACTATTTCAATAATATATTAATTTCAATAATTTTTTGCTTCCAAGGGCTTATAAAACTATTAAAAGACGTATTAATAATTTTCAACGTATGGATGACAGGTGCTATTTTTATGTTACGAGGATTATATATACTAGATGTCCCGTTGATACGTTGACCCCGCGTTGCCTTAGCAACGTGTATATCACTTTATATAAACGTGTATGTCGAAAAGATGGTGATCTGAGTTATATTTATTTTATGAATTTAATACATTTTCTACATTATTTTTAAAAAAGTATAGAACTGTGCCAAATTTTATATTTCTCAGATCGCTTAATTTTCGTAAAATGGGGTGTAAAGATATTGAGAATTATATATAAAATGTAGTGCTAATGTGACTCATTCGACTACACAAGATGATTGTATGTTCAAATTCCACTTTGTAAAATGCTTATAACGAAAACATGATTGTCTACTTGCCATTTCTTTAATACGAGTATAATAGACAATGAACAGTGGTTTACACTTAACTCTAAATTACAAAAAAGTATAAGTAAAATGATATGTAAGAAAATATCAAATAATATATAGTTTTGCGTACTGCCATACCGTTAGAACGTTTTAGAAATTTATTCAGCAAAGGAAAAAAGTAAATAAAAGAATTTATTATAGCTTTTTATACGGTGTAAGACGTCTTTACAGATGTTATTTCAGATTATTCCTTCTTTCATAATAAGATCGCTATGACAACCGCAGGAATTCACTTTGGCCTCGCCCGTAAATATTTATGAGATTAAAATATTATGTTGTTGTTTAAATAGAACGTACAAATTATTATTGAATGTATAATGAAAATATTGTCTAAATGGTTTACTTGTGTAAGTTATAATTATTACTGTGTGATTAATCAAATATAATTATTCTTTTAATTACTAGTATAATATAAGAGTAAGCTTATGACTCTAGAGCATTACAAAGTCACTATATTTTTTAAGGCTGAGCTAGGGAAGCCTCGAACAACTTTAACTTGATCACGTTTGACAAGATTTCTGCAAAGTGCATAAATATCAATGAAGTCTCATTGATATTTATGCACTTCGTTCGGCGTTGCTAACCATTGCGTTGTCTCGTGATTCTTCTCTCTCACTGATTCCAGGGCTCTGATTGTTGTGATCATCGCCACCCATAAATATGGCTGAGTCCCTGGGGGGTCACAAAAGAGCGACCTTTATATGCGTCCTATCCGAGAGCGATGAGGGAACCGGGCCTCGGAATGCCGGGGCAATTGATACTTCAAAGGGAGGCCCAGCTGGAGGGTGGTTTTCTCTCGCAAGAGATCTTCTGTCCGGTGGGTGAACATGGAAGGTGGGATGTCTCGGATGTGTGCATGCTCCGAGACATCGACACGTCCATAAGTTGTTGGGGCCTGTCTTATTACATGTCTTGTCTTCATACATCTTGTCTTCTATGCGCTCGTTGTAGAAGTCCCTGCAGGCTCGCGTTCCTCACGCATCGGAGAGCGGAGTGCAACGTCACGTGCTGGTGAGTGCGTACCAAGCCGGGGCCGCGTACGTCAGATGTGGTCTGATATACGCCTTGTAGAGCCCCAGCTTGGTATGAAGAGGCAGAGCTAAGTTGAATAGCGGTCGCAGCTAGAAAGGGGCAATCCTGGCTGCGTCCGCGGCCTTCTTAGCTTGTGCGGCCATGTTGAGATATTAGTAGAGGCGGACCCTTATGTAGCTGTCAGTGGAAATCCAAAGTACGTCTACATTTGACATTCTAAGTGTCGGAGGGAGTCGCAGGTAGACGCTAAATAAGACCGCCTGGGTCTTGGCCACGTACAACGTCAAGCGACACTTGGACATCCACTCTTGCAAAAGGACTAGGGCCCTTTTAATTTTTTAACGACGTAGGTGATGTTCATGGATCTTGTGATTAAAGCCACATCATCCGCGTAAAGGGACGTCATCGAAAACCGGGATATCCGGGTATAAATTGAGTACAAGACCCTGTGTACCTACCTACGCGGAGAGGGCTTTTTATTCTCCAACCTGATGGGAAAAGAGCGGTCCTCCAAGTGGGCGGCGATGATCCGAACTAGTTGATAGGGAATATCATTTGAAAAACACTAAATATCGTTTGGATTAGTCCTGAATGCACAAGACCGAGTGCACACGTGATGTCAAGAAACACCGTCGCAGCGCTCCCTCTTAGGTTGATGACGTTGGCTGCGAAGTGGGTAATTTTTGCCACTTAGAGTATAATAGAATGTCCCTCCCTGAAGCTCTCTTAAAACTCGGAAGCTAAAGCTCGGGGTGCGGTAGGAAATGCGCAAGGATGCGGAGGATACGGATCCCATCGGGCAGTTTAGATGTCGAGCTCAGCAGCGTGATAGGATGGTATGCTTCGGATCGTCTTGCATTCTTCCCAGGCTTTCGCAGCATAATAACTAGGCCCTCTTTCCATGCTTGAGGGTGATATTTTAGGCACAGAATTGCATTAAAGAATCTAGTCAGCTCCGCAATGATGCGGATGGGTAAGTGACGCATCCTGGCTCCGTTGGTGATGCCATCACGACCCGGGGCCTTTTTGTCTTTAAACTAAACCTCCGTTTTCTTCTCCTCTAAAAGGGTTTCGGGTTTGCATGTCATTTTCGTGCTGCGTGTGAAATGCTGGATCTTGGCTGAGGTTTGGCGTAAATTGAACTTCTAATTATTCAGCCAAGATGACTGCTCTGTCAGAGGTGGCGTATCGAGGAGAACCGTCCAGGTGATATAACGGTCTCACCCGTACGACGCGTTTTGTGAGCTTACAGCAGATCTAGTGACGTTTGGTCTTTAGTGGCGAGCTTGATTTGCTCATCCCAGCTCTGCGCCGAGTCAGAGTCGTGTTCTTGACGAATCTTGTCTACCAGGTGATTTAGTTCTGCTTTTATGGCTGGATCGCGGGTGGTTTGCTACATGATGGGTTTCTTTTTTGCAATCAAATTTATAATTCTGCGAGGCGTCGGTGGCAGGCGGTGGAGGTGGCGTAGTGGCATCTCGAATTGCCCTAAATGGTCAATGTAATAGCCTACTCCAGACGGTCAATGCTCGCCCATCGGGACTTGTGGCGTCCACCAAAGGCTCCATTTTTTGCGAGATGAGTTCGTTGACGAGCCTGGTAAATCTCTCCCAGCACACCCTTCCGGATGGTAGAATTCTCTCGGCCAACGCTGAATTTCTTGCAATTTCTAACATTGGCTAGTTGTCAGATCCAAATACGTCGGGGAGAACATCCAAGATGACGGAGTCCTTTCCCTTCTAAACTGCCAAGTCTTTGGTGGGCTCATCAGAGCCCGCTACCATGTATGAGTACTTGGTTGTCGTTCTGATATATTATAAATGAAACTATTTTAAACGGATAAATCGTCTATATTTTGGTTTTCGAATATACATTTTTGGAAACCTGACGTTTCGAACACTTTACCTAGTGTAAAGTGGTCACAGGTTGACTAAGGTGACATTCGTCTGCCGGTTGACATAAGAATTAATTCTGTAAACTATTTTTTAATCGCCTCCCGTACTGCCCTGGATTCTTGCAGAATGAGCTGACTGTATCTTTGTCTCTGGTGTGGTAAATTAGAGACTTACCAACCATCTCTTCTCTATTGATATTAGAATATTTTTGAATTTCAATAGCCTCGCGGATCGTTCTAGGAATATATCTACTTTTCCTAGGGAGGATGTGAGGTTTATCAACTTAATGTAGTTATGTTTATTTATGGTATGCTCACACACAGCTGTCGGCAATACACGCCCATTCTTGACGTCGGAGATGTGTTCCTTTACACTGACCCCGATCCTTCTCTTTGTTTGACCAATGTAAACTAAGTCACAGTCACAAGTTTGTACACACCTTCACACTACAAAGGAATATTACTTTTCACTGGTCTCAAGCATCTTCTGGCTTTTTCGGTATCAGTTTTTTATTTTTCACTTACTTTACCCACTAAATTATCATCAATGTAAAATTAGCTTAAAAAATTAGTTATTAAAAATGAATAATAACCACACATAAGATCTCTTAATTGCCTTACTATACTTTCGATTATAAGTATAAACATCACACACGCACATGCGCACGCACACACACACACTTCTACTCACACTAACACACACATGCACACACACAACACGTCAACACTCAAACACACACAAACACAATCATATATTAACCATTCTATCAGCTTACATATATATTATCAGTTTTGACCGTTAGTTTGATTTTTGAAAAACGCTACTACTGACTGAACTACGGAATAGATAAAAAAAATATTTTTATCTATTCCGTAGTTATTAATGTATTAAGTATTAAGTTTTTAGTTTATCAGAATAAAAACTATCCATACTAACGTATGTAACTCGGAACTTTAAGCTATTACACACACGCATTGTACAAACAAAAATTCAACAAATACTGAGAGATTTTTTGCTTCCATTACCGATATATTAATACACTCAATTAAAAATGTCTTAAATATTTCGTGTACAGAATTGACTTTCTTACTCTTCTATTATGTGTATAGATGATGTTGATATAAATATTGGGTGCGGTACAATTATTGTGTGTATGAAAAGTCTACTTAGATAACAAGATTTCCTGTTAAATATAAAAAGTCGAAAGCATGAGCGTGCTGGTGCAAATACAAAATTAATGAAACTATTGAAAAAAATACTTAAAATATATTAAAATGAAATGGTCATTTTGTCCTTTATTATTGATATATAATTACAATTATACCTACAGATGTTTGTTTACAAGATTTAATATAAGTTTTTTCATCCGGGAAAGTCGAGTGACTTTTAATATTCTATTAAAAATTCTTAAATTAACTGAAAATTAAAATCTAAATGTGTAGCACTCAGGAGCGAATGCCATCCAGGTATTCATATATGAATAATGTTTTAAAATATTCGCGTTATTATAGAGTTCATCCTGAATTACCACCTATTCCCTGTTTTGTAGGGATTAAAATTTAATGATAAAATAAACATAAGTAGGGTAAAAAGCATTTAGACTCACAGTTTAATACATGCTCCATACTTACCGCTGAAATACTCTCTATAGTACGAAAACTTTTTAATTTCCCGGAATTATATGAAATATTTTTATAAATGCAAATGTAAATGCAATATTTTAGCTCCGCTTTGCTATTCTAGTATTGTATGATATAAAAACATGGGACTTTATACAAGCTCGTGTGCATCCTTTTCTACTCAGCTTCTAGGTCAAATGTGTTTTAGCGAAATAAAGGCTTTTTAGTGTATTCATCATTACGCCAAGTACACATATAAGTAGTTTAGAGGTTCACATTTAAAGCAAAACAATCAAACTGAAAAAACTGGTTAAAGATTTTATATTTAGGCACTTGCGCTGCGTAACACAAAATAAATATTTGAAAATTACCTAAGAAGAATAAGTAGCAATGAGGTGAGTCATTTTTGTTATTGATATATACTAGAGGCTTCCTTTCAAGTATCAAAACACACGTTGCCTTATTAACTTGACTATTGATTGTTTTTTTTATGGAAAAAGAAGGCAAACGTGCAGAAGGGCCACCTGATCGTAAGTGGTCACTTTCGCCCATAGATGTCTACAAAATTTGAATTGTAGATGCATTGCCGGCCTTGGGATAGATGTAAAAGGAGATGAGGAAAAGGATGAGCAGGAATAGGTAAAGCTGGCTTAGATGACATCGAACCGGAACACATCATCAGGTATTCGTCGGATCGTTTTTGTCATGATAGTGGTCGCGAGCCAGTCGGAGGACTAATCTCCTACCACCAAATTACTGGGATACCTCTTACTGGACGCTACCCAGCAGCGGAGGGGAATTGTATTCTACTTTATTATATTTTTTGTCGTGTTATAACTATTTAATGTATCCCATATTTCCTCTGCACATATGTATATATTACTAAAGCAAAGAAAACATTATGTTATTTTGTATATTTAAAAAAAACATTAATTATGGTTTAACAATCATTACATATTCATGGTCTGTGGTAAAACAGTATTTTCAATTGCAAATCGAGTGGTGTTGCCAGCATTTAGTAAAATTATACATTCGTCGCTCATTTGTTTGTGGTTTGTCAATAATTTTATAGTAATATAATAAAAATTCACGTGAAATTATATATTTTTCGTACTAATGAACAGACAATTGTTGCGGTTGATGTAACTAATTAAATCATTCACAAATACTTTCCATTATAATATTTTAATTAATTATAATATTTCAAATATGATAAAACATGGGCATAAATATATTAATGTTTGAACGCTATTCCTTTTTTCTGACAAAAATTGACATATCATTTGTCATATCTGACTGAACGCGGTAATTGTGGGATGAATTGCCACTCAGAAAGAGATAAGACCTAGTAAGTGTATCGTTGATTTATTGCGTATCTAAACTCAACCTAAAGGCAGCTTCTTAGAATTTTATAATTTACAGTTGTACTTTACAGTTGTACTTGTACTAATTTACAGTTGTACTTGTTTAATCTCACAAATGATCATAATCAAAGAATCTGCGATAAATATAAATACAAATTAAGTTAAATTGATAGCTCGTTATTCGTAAATGGCCTTATGAAAAACATAGGCTTTTACCCTATTTTTCTTGTAATTTCGTAGTTAAACGACATCACTGTTGCTATCATTACTGTTACTCAAATTTAAACCCGTTATTACCCAGCCTTACCTTCACTCTTTTCTCCCCCATTAGCAGGGTGTACAGAAAGTACTTAGTATGAAAATACTTCGTACTTCTTTGTCCGCCAATTTAGAGATATTGCGTGTTGAATGGCAGAACTTAACGCCGCTATTTATTTTACCAAAGCGAGGAAATGGAAATATTTTAAATAATTAGTCCCTTGAGTGAGAATCAAGCCCACAATCAATCTCATTTACAGTCAGGCGTTATCCCACTGCGCCATGACCGGCCTCTTTAAGTTTGAATCAAGTTACTATATTAAACGGTGTGTTACGATGTATGTACATCTTATAATGGTTTCCAACTATTACAAGAATAAATATTTCCCTAATCCATTAAGCGCAAATAATGTTAATATATACAGACATATGAATAATTAGAGATCGTTGGGGCACGTGTTTATTTGGGTTAAATAGGCCGCATCGTACGCCGCAGGCCACTTATGTTTATTCATCGGTCGCATCAGAATAGATTCATCTGATTCGAAACAAACTGTAATGACTATGTAATTTTTTGATTTATACAGAACTATAGATTGTTGTTTCATTTGTTTAGTTGTATGAATAAAAATTATTCTGAAAATAAATATTTTAGAAATGTATGAGTACGACATTGATCATTTCCCAAAATTAATCGAAAGATATAAGTAATATTATAATAAACAAAAATACAAAAATGTATACATAGTGGAACAGCAATGTAAATACTACTAGTTAATAACTAATGTAAATACGATTAGTTGTAGGTTCGATTACCACTAGGATCAATGATTATATTTAAAAGTAAATAATAAGAGAAAAGATGACGTTGAGATCGCCACTTAACACGCAAAGCAAAAATAGTAACAGAGTGTCTTGGCACTAGGTTTTATTTAACTAACTTACTATGCGGGATAAAAAAATCCAATAATGAAGTGATTTTTCATATCATATGAAATGATATAAGAATAACAAGTGATTATCAGATCCATGTTTTTTTATTTATTTTTCATTAACGTTAGGGCGTTGTCGATCTGTTAAATATGTACAAATAAATCTGTTAATTAACATTTATACTTTTCTCTGTCCCTGGAGTTAGAGCCCCTTGACGCCCAAGGAAGCGGTAAGTGGATGTCGTGAAACAAGATATGAGAACCAATGAACTTACCACCGAGGTTGTCAAAGACCGTGAAAAGTCGAGTAGGTTAAGTGGGAAGGCAGGCCCTGGCTAAGCTAGGACAAAAAAAAAGGAGAAAAAAAGAGTTTTCTCCATCTTAATCTAATCCTATTTATTCGTATACAGACACGAATAAATAGAATTAGATTAGATTGAAAAGTGTCTGTTTGAATACTAAAATAGTTAAATAGGTTTTTACTAAATGTATACGACACAGATATCTATCAAAACAACATTTTTATATTTATTGTCTGTCTTTGTGTTCCGGTTAATCTCCAGCACGAGTGAACTGATGAGATTTTTACTATCAGAGATACGAACTTATAAAAGGATAAAGGAACTTATAATAACTAATTAAATTAACGTTATATATGTATGTACATCATTATATAATCATTTTCTGTATTGTACTAAATACTTTTGTACTCGTATACTATCTTAAAGGTACATGTACGAGTACAGTTCTAGCTAACGTTTAATAAAACAATCCTGTTGACCTCTGGCACATATTTCACGCATCAATGGTTCAATATATCGTAATAAAATTTGATATGTGGATTATTTAGGACACAAAGTTGGACGCAGATTATTTCATATGGCAATATTGAAATAGAGGACGTTGTCAGCTATGTTCTTTTTTATTTTTCATCCGTCTCGTGCTTCAGGGTTGAGTAGAGAACCTAATGATTTGTTATTGCTATTTTGCGTCTACTATTTTGATTATTAACTTCACCTACATCTGTTAAGCAATCAATGTATGTATGTAAGAACGCTTTTTTTCGCTTGCGGCGTTGAGTTCACTCAATTTGATCGATTTGCTAAAAATAATCAACGGGGTTTCATAATACTAGGTTGTTTCTGACTACCCTGCTATGTGGATGAAAGGTGAACGTATAAAAAAAATATTTTCCAATAACAAGTATAAGCGGTATTATATGTTATGTAAAATGGATAATAAGTGATGATCTGAAACATCTTCTTTCAATTTTGTTGTTTGATGTTTCAATGAATTCTTTATTTTCGCCTTTCAATTTGTTTGAAAACATGAACAAAGGTCCAAATCTGATGACAATGCAATATTTTCATAGCATGAACCTGACATTCCTGAGGACTTTGACCAAGATCACAAGGAAACCATTTTACGCGTGTTCTCTTTGGTTTTTTAAACTTATTTGTTATTATTAAGAGATAATAATAATATGATATGGTGAAATAATAATTATAATATAATATGGTGGAAGACATTTCATCTAACCAAACAAAGGCAGGGAAAGAAAATATTGAATAGTTAAAATGTTAAATATGCTAATTAAACTCAAATTTAGTCAGAAATAAAAAATATAACCTTATATAAAGTATACAAGAACAAGATTTAAGTTACATTTCTAATATAAGATTCTAGAAATTTTAAATACGTTATACGACAGACGTCTTACGTCATACGTCATACGTCATATGTCATACATCATACGTCACATGTCTTACTCTATGAAGTATTTATATCACAAATTAAAAATAGGATGGTGTTTTAATAATTAATTTCCAATCATCCCCACATTATTCACCCTAATAAACGTAAGCGATATACGTCAATGTAATTACCTATCAAATGAAACGGAATACAACATTACACTATGATACGACATTAATTTCTAAAATAAAATGAAGAAGACTGTACTGTTTAATACATGCAAAATAACTGAGATTATGATTTGTTAAATATTAAAGTAATCTATATGAGTTTATCTTTAAATAGTAAAAAGATTTTTCAAAAATGTTTTCTAATCGTAACTGTGGGGTAGCACTTCAGAAATAGTGAATATTAAAATAAAATAGCAATCTCTCTTGTTAAACGATTATTTCTTAATAATCTTTAAGTAGTAGAAATTTCTAGAATTTCTCTAACGTATAAGAATTTCGACGCAGTTGATAGTAGAACGCATGGCTTAGCGGTCAGAGCGTTTGGACGGTATCCAAGAGTATCCGAATTAAACCTTAACACTTTTGAACTGAATAAACGACCAGCACATTGGTTCAGAGATGGACAATGGACCTTTTAGTCTCTATCGAAGATTTTGTTTCTGAGGTTTGTTGTTACAAGCAACGGACTTATGGGCGTCCATGAATTTTTACGATTCTATTTATAATTTATGTGTTTTTTTTTATTATGACGGGTGGACAGCACCCGACATACTGCAAGGAACTCAGAAATATAAATGATTTAAAGAAATAGTGATTGTAGTCTTCTCGCTCGTTGGTGACCAGTGGTAGCTCATATGTTTGAGGTTGTGGTCCATGTCTCTTCAAGAGATTGCCGTTTTTAAGTTGTAATCAACTATATCGGTTAGTGAAGATTCGTTTACCTGACGGATGAACTTGCCGATTGCGTCTTCTGCAGCGTCAGTGTAGTACATACATTCAACAGTGTGCCTGATAATTGCGACGACAACATGTAATGCATGGCGCTGTCGTGTATGGCGCTTTTTGTAGATTTTGTCTGGATGAGGACGGATGGACTAGTATGTTAATCCCTGAGACTCGTTGAAAACTTAAGTTAAGTATGCGTGAGCTTACTCCCCTTAAGTACTCCTTTTGTATGAGATCCACTTTTTCCGCCTGTGTGTGAACCAAGTACAGTGTGTTTTCGAAGTCTGCTGTGATGGAAGCACCCGTATATTTTGAAAGCTTTAAGCTGAAAATAATTCGTCTTAGACTTCATTTAGACCATTGGTAACGTCTAGTGGACATCTGTTCAATCTGATCAGCTCAAGCGTCGTCACGAGTTCTGGCTAATATAGTGCAATTTAAAAAGGTTACGTCTGTCAATGAAGGGCTGTTAGTTTATATCCCCGATAAGTGTAATGTTTTGGCCTTTGATAGTATGGCCATGCTATCAAAGGCCATAACAATTGCTCCAAAGTGGTTCATTAAGGCCTCGTCCACGATGAGGGGCTTTCTGAAATACCATTCACCAAAATTAAAGCAATCGTGCGAACTCTCATCCTGGCGTCCCTGATGCAACTATCAGTAATCCTTTTTCTGAGGTCCTCCACCGCTTCAATAGTTGTAGTTGCTATCATATCAGGGACAAAATTATTTACCACCCAAGTTGACTTTCCACAGCCGGGAACGCCATTTATTCATTAAAATTTCGGGGTCTGCCCGTGCTCCCAGATGTTAGTTGGGTCTTTGGAATTTTAAATGGGGTGCGCCGTGCTGAGAATTTTTTGTTCCGACTTCCGCGCATCGGATCACAGTGAAAATTAGATCGTCCAAGGATGTAGTGTACTTTGGTGGGCTCCTTGTTTTATTTGTTTCAATTTTACATACGAAGCCATTTCTACTACTGTAGGCCGCCATGTGGGAGGATTTAGGTGGGTTCCCCTTTCAGTATTCCAGCTTGTTGTTGTCGTATATGGTAGCCTTCTCTTCTTCAAGTAACACTCGCAGAAGACCCTTGTTTTTAGCTCGAAGGTTTTCCTAATTTGTTCGCAAATTGCAAAATTGATCTTAATGTTCTCCCTTACAACCGCTGTGTACTCGAGTAAGGCATTGTACATGTGGTGCTTTGGTTCGTTTGCTGGGAGCAAGTCGGGTGTTGTGACTTGGCCCTTGTCCATTCCTTTCCGTTCTTTAGCATTGTGGGTATAAGGTGGTCCTCTCTTCTTTTCTTATGTTTGACCGGTCGAAGTTATTCTGCTGTGTTCTATCTGAGGTCAGTCTCTCTTCGAGGCGTCGTGCTCCACTAGTCATTGACGTGACTGGTCTTTCTTCCCCTGGTTTTCTTTCCTTAAGAAAAGTTCCATCGAAGATTATAGGTTTGATTTATTTTCAGGACAAGTGTTTTGATGATGAACATTGCTTTTGGTTTCAAATTCAAATCAGCCAAAGAAATTGAAAAATAACTGTTTATATAATTTATATAAGGATTACATATTTAAAATAAAATCACTAACTAATAAAACAAATTCATCATACAATATGACTGCTAGGTAAGCTTACATAACTATGTAATTAACATAAACCTGCAGTGTAATAGAGAATATAATATCCAACCGATATTAACTTCGAGAAGGCATTAACAAGACTATAATTGCACGAATGAATATTTAATGGTATACGTTTGCACTTCATCTCAAATTGTAATCAGTTGTAGAAACACCTGTTAACAAGAGTGAAATGATTGTTGAATTCTATAAGTTTATTATTAAGATTGTCTACCTATGACCACGGACTACTGTAAACGTCGCGTGTGGCGTCAAGTGTCGCCCGTCAGCGCGTAATGCCTCGAATACAGTAGTAAATCAGAGAATGGAGTATCTTGTATTCTCTCTATATACATGGTAATAAGTGGTAAATCGTGAACGTGAAAAAAAATCGATTTATTATAAAGAATAGTCAGCTGAGGCCGATCTTGGCGCAGTGGGACAGCGTCTGACTGTAAACGCAATCGTTTGTGGGTTCGATTCCCACTCTGGGGAATGATTATATGTAAATTGTTGTCATTTGATCGCTCTGGTAAGACAAAGCGTGGCGTTAAGTTCCGTCACATTCGACATGCAATGTCTCGATTCGGCGGAAAGCAGAGTACGGAATGTCTTGACAGTAGGTACTTCCTGTCTATCCTGTTATGTGGGATAAAAGCGAAAATCAAAAAAAGATAAGTTAATTACGCGCAGTTATGTAGTTTAACGCCTATGTATTTTTATTAAGCACTTCATGTGTTTTGTAACATTGTGTACTGTACTGTGTACTTTTAAAAGATTTTCCATATCATTAAAGCATATTAGACAATCGAAAATGCAAATAATGCATCAACTGACTCAAAATTTACCAAAAATATGAAACGTGTCTAAATCTTTTCTGGAGCAAAATCTCTTGGCGAGCTTCCAAACGGTCGTTCCTTCGCATTCGACGTACACTGTTAGTTGACGCTAGGTTAACCTAAAAGATTCAATATTCATCTTGAATCACTTTTTGCTTTTTCCTTAACGATCATGTATTAAGTGACTTAAATTATTAGTATTTGTCATCTAGAAATATTATTATTTACGTTTATTTCCGTTATTCGCGAGTATGTATAAGCTTAGTTTATTTACAATGTAAGTAATTTTTATAAATGTTGTTATTTGAATCAATGTTTTATTATTTATTTATTTTCAATTTAAACTGTTTGTTTATAACATATTTTAATTATGAAACACGTGTGATTACGTTTAAAAAATATCAACATAACCTTTTAAACTCAGAATACCTGCTAACGGTAACTAACATTTACAGAGACTGCAGAACTTATTTAATTTTATAGCTTCTACGTTCGTATCCTAATTAGAAATCTAGAACAGGAACAACGGATGGGCCTTGCTAGCTTTAATTTGATTATTTATCATGAATTATCTTTACATTTTGCTGGTTTGCAACTTTGCTCTTAATATTTTATGAGGAGTAACGAATCAATACTTCGTTGATTTGTTTAATTAACCTCATCGTCTTTATTATATCTAACTCGCTATATATATATAAATATACTGGATTACATAATTTAAATGCTCAGTGCAGAAATATCCAATACAGACCAAAAGGTAGAATTATAATATAACAAAGTCGTGTAAAAAAGTCGGTCGTGGCGCAATGAGACAGCGTCTGACTGTAAACGCGATCGGTTGTAGGTCGGCGACGTTGAGTTCCACCACTCAACATGCAATGCATAGAATTCGGTGGAAAGCGTAGTACGAAGTGTCTTGCCACTAGGTACTTTCTGTCTATCCTCCTATGCGGGATAAGACCCAAAAAAATATTAATTTCCTTCATAGATAGTAACGGGGATGCATAGAGGAAAGCCACGTGTGCAGGGCCATTTGTTAAAACGCTTCGTCTCTTATCATTTAATTACAAATTCTTTTTACTCTCCGGTAGAACAATCATATTCAAGTAAACAAAAGTGGTGACAATTCTTTCATAGCGCTGTGTAGTTGGTTTGTGAGGTTTCTCTTTATGTCAACTACATAGGTCTGACGTACGTATTGCAATTGTCATATTTGCTTACAGAGAAACACAAATTTTGAAGTAAATAAACTGCAATTTCTACGTAACTAAACAAAGTTTTACTCAATATTTTGTTTGTTTACTTTATTAAGTAATTTAAGGAATAAGAATTATTTATCTGTTTTCGTAGTCTTTCATAGTTCACTCACTTTATCTAATCAACGAAGTGATCAAACTATACGTTCTCTCTGCCTAATACACATTATATAATCATCACGAATCGCGTAAAGATTTACTATACAATTTTAATAGATAATTCCCTTTTAAGATATTAAATTATTATTTACAATTCAAGCATTTTTTTTAACTTCAAGAATACATTTTTTTTCAACGTTCTCATTCTGTTGCGCTTATTATGTGACTTCCTCACTTTATATTCTCTTAGACGCGCTGTTTGCTTTACACGCTCTTAGACTGCACTCTCGCCTAGCTGATCGTGGTAATACATATGGATATATCAATATATAAACCTAAATATAGTGACTTACGTCTATATGTGTATATACAAAATAATATATAATGTTCATATAAACGACTGTACATAGAAAAATACAATTTGGAAAATGAGTGCCTAAGGAATTAAGAGAGAATTGACCAAAATTTAAATCAAATAGTAGGTATGGCAAGAGTCTCAAATAGCTATTCTACAAAAAATCTAATTCTAACCCGCGAACTTTAAATATTTTAAGTAAGATCACACCTATACCTAACATACTTATAATATTTTCTCAAGGTACATGACACTGATATCATTGTTATCGATGCTATCAGTAACATTAGGCCAACCAGGAAAATGTGACCAAACGCCGCCCCTCGCCACAGTGATGACACCGAGCGAAAATAAAGGCATTTTTAAAATGGTCATCGACTCGAAAGTCGAGGATAAGAATATCTACAGACCCGATCAGACCTACGTTTGTAAGAAAAAATTCATATCTTGTTCACGACACTATTAAGATTTAGTATTTAAGTTGTGTACGAAAGTTGCCATAGTGTAAAGGTGAATCCTTTGTGTTTGATATAGAAAGGTTTTTTTTAAATATTATATTATAGCTATAGCTATGTTATTATAATAATATAAATAAATAACGGACGCTTCTTGATTAGTTTTAAATACAAACCTTGAAAACTTTACGATTTTTCCAAGTTTTATGATTTTTGCGTGATTTCTTAACTTTTCCTTTACGCGTAATTCCTTAATTCTAACATTTTTTATAGCATACTAAATTCGTATTTTTGCAAAATCAAGCTATACTTTTTATACTATTACTATTTGCTGTACTATACTAATAGTGTTTGTTTTAATACAGTAATCATCACATCAAACCTCGAACGTCCATTCAGATGGTTCATGATAACAGTGGAGGATCCAGATGTAGACAACAGTACAGACGAGTTTGGTCACCGGTCCGTAGACGTGGGATATCTAAAGACGTTAGAAACAAACCGTCACGCGAGGTACAGCGAACGCTGTTACAACTCCGTCGAGAATACGGATAACTCGGAAAAATATCGTGTTGAGGTAAAAGATTACTTAATTAAACAGCTTTTCCTTTGGTTTCGTGAATTGAACTTTATCTTAGCAAATAAATGAAAGTGAAAGTCTTTTACTGTGGAGTATGGAATTATTATAATGTTAGTTAGTTCGTAAAAAAAATTGTTAATTTTTTTAATATATACACCTTTCTTGATTATTTGTCAGCATTTATATCCAGTCTAGTCCCTTTTGTCAGTTAAGATTTACATGCACTGTATTTTCGGTATATTTTAATCTCATGAGCGTGCAAGAAATGGATGAACTCAGCGTCTGGTTATGATATCGTAATTCACTGGCAGGCAGATTTTTTTACCTCCATGGATTATTGCATATATCATATTAATTATTCTTGGGTCTGTTGGATAGCTTCACGCTTTATCTGTTATAGCAAGGTAGCCAGAAACAAACTAATGTCAAGGTACTTCGTTTACTGCTTTTCTGCTAAGAGGTGAACTCAACGCCGTCCTTCTTCTTACCAGAGTGGTGAAATAAAAATAAATTTTAAGATCCATTCTGCCGAGTGTGAATCAACCCATAACCAATCGCGTTTACAGTCAGACGCCGTCGCATTGCGTCGCAATGGCCTCAATTATTATTATTATTGTATTATTTTTTAATAAAAACGAAAACTAACATCTAATATATTACCCTAAATAAGATAGGATTTGCTCATTTTTTATAAGCAAAAGTTATAAATCTCCCAAAAATAACGTCAAAACTTACTTTCAGCGACAAATCTTTAATGAGTTTTAAATCGTACATGTTAGACTACGTACTAGCTTTGGCGTATGATTTTGTGAATAGAGTTCATCTAAGTTCCACTTATGTTATATTATTTAGATATTTCACTAAATAGAAAGCAAAAATATTGGCCAATGAAATTTTTGTGTCTAAAAAAATATATTTAATTCGTTGTTTAATCAATCGTCTTGACTATCGACGACAATTTTATATGAAAAATAAGTAGTATGTAAAATATATTTTTTTATATTCATTAAATGACATTTCTTATTTGGATTCTGAAATTATTTTGCTTAAGATTAAAGCGCATTGCAGTCAAAGTAGATACTGAGCGTCAAGATTTAGCATCTTATATCTCACGATGAACAGGGTAGAGACATGCTTGTAAGCTAGCAAACGTCTAGCTCATCTTGCCATGTACGTTTCATAAATAAAACTGATATGAAGATAACGATGCGTTTGAGAATTTAGGTGCACGGCACACTATGGTGGTTGACTATTCAAATCCATTCAGAGGAGAAAGGTCTCCGTTAATATGAGAAATAGTTTTCTGTCTTTTTTTGATAAACTAGGTTATTAATATATTACATCAAATTTTTCATACACTTAGATACACTGGGTATCACCCAAGCAAAGTGGCAAAGCACAGAAAATACGATTGCGTGCAATGGTAGCTGAAAATTCTGAAGTATGGTATATAGGAGATAAATTAACAATAGTGCTCGAGAAAGATACTAAAAAGCCATTGGACAGTCCACCATATCCGCCCAATAGCACTTGCAATTTATGTAGTGAAGCTCGATATGAGGTAAGACAAACATATTTAAAATTGAATTATATTACTACCATAATTTGTTAAAAATGACGCTCGACAACCAGTGTCACTGTTCTACTACGCTAAATATCCTTTTTTAGGGTTCCATACCTTTATTTCGCATAGAAGGGTAGACTGGAAATACGTTGTTTATAAACACTCCGTACTCCGCACTCAACAACAATTTCTTGAATTTGACGGAAAACGGAGATATCCTTATGGTACACCTAAACATGAATTATTTTATCATAAAAATGCATACATGTACAATGTATGTAACAAATTTACTTTAATGTATTGTGGATCTGCTTAATGCGATCACATATGCACTATTTTATTAATTTTCATATAAAAAATATTATCTGTACATATTATAATTGTTAACGTATATATTTCTTTCTAATTTCATGCTTTAATTGCCACGATATTAAAAATCTTAATTCTTTTTCAGGTAATCTTTAAGGGTCATTGGTCAAGAATGACTCACCCTAGAAAGTATCCAACTAAACCTGACAATAATGGCTATAGCCACTTAGTCGGCGCCTCCCACACCTATAAATATATTCTATGGCAACCAGATGTGAGAGCTAGCGAAGGCTTAAAGTTGTTAGCAGAGGAAGCTAATATCTCACTAATTGAGAGGGATATTATAAATTCAGTAAGATATTTATTAATTTAGATCATAAATAGCATTATTGGAGATCTTACAAAAAAATCATAATGTTTAGTAACCCGGAATTTAACTTTTATACGAAAATACAATAGCTGAAGTAAAAATTCCAAATAATTTAGATAATTTTGTAAAAGTAATTTAGATGATATGTGATTAAAATACAAACGTAGCTCAATATATCATTATAAATGCTAATCTGATATGTTGATAAAAACACAATGTAAATTATATACCCACCTATCAGTTAATTGGGTCCCCATGAAAAATAATTCAAATGTAGCTAATATTTAACATAGTAATTTCATCATTATTATGTAAGTGAAATTAGGTTGTTTTTTGTTTCTGTTAGCTTCACGTATATGGCAGGGTAGACATGAATAAAGAGAAGAAGAGAGACTAGGTTAGAGTACATAGTATGAAGACACACCATACTCTGCTTTTTGCCGAATTAATCATTACTTCAGTGGGAAACAAAAAAAAATTGAAAAACATTATAATTCATTTTTTAAGACATTTAGCCACTCAACACCAGTCTTGAATTTGTGGAAAGGCTTAGAACAATCTTAGAAAAGGTTCCCTCTACCTATCTCGATATGTGGAAGTACTTAAAATAAATATGTAGAAATATAAAAAGTAAATACGTATGAATAATAATTAACGCCATTGTAGTGTAGTGCATAAATATTCATTGTTAATCCGATTTCTATTTGAAGGATTATTTATATTTATAACATTTCCATTAATCCCATACAATTCTGGATTCGTTTTTTTCATAAGCAGTCATGAGTGGGAAATAGCGTGAAATATCTGTTAGTACGGAAAGTTAAAAAAAACAAGTAAGGAATAATTCTCAAATAACTTAATATTAGATGTCAGACTCAGGTACTAGGACACTTATAAGAGGAAAACGTCGAGAACATCCCTACATGTCCGAACCGTCACACTCCTTGTTTCGAGTTGACAGGAAACATCATCTGTTTTCGCTAGTAATTGCTATGAAACCATCTCCCGACTGGTTCTTGGGAGTGTCCAGGTTCGAACTCTGCACAAATACAGGATGGCTGGAAGAGAGTGAAATACCTTTGTACCCTTGGGACGCTGGGACTTTAAATGGCATATCATATGAGGTGATTAAATTAATTATATTAGATGTGCCTTTGATGAGTAAACACGGGTTGCCTTAGCAACGTGTATGCTACTTTATATAAACGTGTATGTAAAACATACTAGTGTGTGTTACATCGATTTTAATAGTTATTATAATTATACATTTTTAAGTGTCTGTAACATTAAAGTAACTGTTTTTTCCAATTTCATTTATTTAGATAACTATGCCAAAGTTTTTGTAGTTAGTAATTTTTGCACTAAATTATGACTTCATGCATAAAACATATAGATAAAACTATATTAGCAAGGTTTGCTAATTTCGTTCAGGCTTAAAACGATAAATGACAACTAAATTATTAATATAGTTCTAAAGTTAATATGTTTCCACAGAATATGTTTATTTTAGTTAACTGAATTGATTTAATCAATGACTTATTATGAGATAATCTGTTTATTTGGTACGTAAAACTTGTTAGATTTAAGCACAAAAAAAGAACATTCTTGACAACTTTAATAATTTATTTGTTTTTGAAATTTTGAAACTTAAATTCAAAAATATATTGTACCTCGACAATTGTATAGTAAATGTGTGTGTGTGTGTTTTGTCTTTAATAGAGCGAGGAAGTGAAAATAATTTAAATATAATCACTCCTCCTGGGGATCGAACCCACAATCGATCACGTTTACGATTAATCGCGTATATTTGGTATTCGAAAGTACATTTTTTTTTAAAAACTGACGTTTTGAACACTTTACAGTAGTCCGTGGGTACTAATACCTAACCAAACCTACTAATACCAAAATATATATTATAAATTCAATTTCATTTCAATCATACAATGCTATATCATAATAATATTAAATAAATTATACGTTTTTTCCATCATTGACTTCAGTAACGTTAGTTTTCGCCCAAGTAATGGCCTGGCCTCCTCTAGGAATTCCATAACTTTCTATTTGTGGCTTTCTTTCCTCATGCTGTTTCTGCGTGTTATTTAATTTCGTCTTCCCGTCTTAATTCTTGCCGCCCTTTCTTTTTTTCCCATATTACAGTATTATATACACGTAAATAATCATTAAAAATATTTCATTTCGTATTTCAGTCGCCAATATCAGTAACTCAGCCAGTCGATTCCGTGGATAGAGTGGAAGTTGGTTCTTTCAACGAAGATTCACCTTTTTATCAGATGAACTTAAACGATCTAGAGGCCTTCGCGTACCTCAAAGTGAAGAGGCTAGATGTTTATCCGTTAGATGAGGCGATTTGCGAAGAAGGTAACGACATTGATTTATTATATACAAGTTGTTGACCGTCGACCGTTACGAACCTTTAAGGAATTACAATTTAATACTATTTATATACAAGTATATGTATTGAATGTGCCTGCTCCTGTATGTATAAACTTATTGTAAGATAATATATTGTTACGAATTCACGCTCATGATATGAATAAATTCAATTTTTACAACTTCAATATACCTACTAACCTACCAACTAACATGACCAAATTGAGGATAATAAAAATTTTTACACATTTTAAATGAAACTATTTTAAACGGATTAATCAAATATATTTTAGTATTCGAAAATAAGGAAGTTTTATTTCAAATTGAGGATTTTAATACATTTACCCTAACATAGGATAAGTAAAAATATTAACTACTTCCAGTTTTATATAATTGTTAATATTTATTTTTATACTCAGGTGCGGAAGATGAAGAAGGACCAGAAGAAGTAGAAGAAGAAAAGGAAGATTCTCAGTAAAAAGACATCATATTTTTTATTCATTGTGCTCTGTGCAATTATGCTTATTATTATATATTTAATTATTTTATATCTTTAAAAAAATAAACTGCTATACTAAAGATTTTATTATGCATTTAAATTATATGTCACGTTAAACACCTTCAATTTTTTATATTGAAATTATTCTTATTATATAGGTATACATATGCCGCAGCCGTTTTTATTTTTTAATAGTAATGAACATTCCATTTCTCCGATTTAGTTAGACAGAACGCGGCGTTAGACTATTATTATTTTATCTTCTATTACGATAGTAACGTTTTTATGTTCTGTTACAATAGTAACAGAACATAAAACAATAATAGAGTACATAATGATAGAAAAAAGTAAACATGAAAATATACTAGTAATCTATTAGTAAAAAATGTATTTTTATGATTTTGACTTATTATCATTTGCTGCAATAGTCGATAAACTAAAAGTCATCTTATATCTAAATATTTATAAACAGTAATTTCTGAGGTTTTCCTAAAGTTAAAAGAACGACATTACTGAGAGAGCTATAAAATAAATACCTACATAAAGTGCTAGTACTGGAGACGATAAAATGTCAATTATCGAGGATACGGAAGAAAGGTTAAAAGGGAAAGCGTGTTTGAATTAAGAGTTGTAAACAAGTAAACAAAAATTGTACCGAATTTTTTTATAAATTTGTAATAAGTACGTAAAGTACACACAAAAGTATGTTTTTAATTTATTTTTTTTAAATATCCTAAATTATACTATTGAACAGGCTACGTATTATAGCCATTTATATTAATTACTTTTTTAATAACTAGAATTATCAGTGAAAAATCGCTAGAATTATTAAATAATGACTTAGTCATATAAATGCACCAAAACTGGACTTTAAATCAATGTATTCTTCTTTTTCTTTCCTTATTAAAAAAAATATATAATCATTTTTTTTTCAAGAATTCTGACAAAAAAATCAAGTTAATGCTATGGAAATTATCATCAAGTTTGGGCCTGTATGCCGTTCTTTAAGCAAATCGAACTAGAAGGGTATCGCAATAAAGTAGCATGATTTCCTCACAAAATTTCTTTGAAAATTTTCAAAGAAACAAGTTAAACTATTAAAGTTACATTTGTTAATATAGTGACAAATACCGAGTACGAATATTAAGCGTTTTCATGTATGCAGATAATTCATCAAGTAGAAATTGAACCTACGATCTGGTAATGGACTTACTTGTAAAATAACAGCAAAATATTCATATATTTTGTAATATTCTTGATGCGAAAAGGCAATAAATTAATTGAAAAATTTTGCATGCCGTTGAAGCAATGAATCACAATTGCAAAATGATTGGCAAAACTTAACTAGCGATCAAGAAATATTAGAAATTGATATGTAGCGTATCAAGTCGATCAGTCTTACAAAAATATTTAACGTCAATTATTCTGGGGTTTTTTCATATTAGGTATTAGTGTAGAACTTTAAGCTTTAGTGTATCAAGTACCTGTTAGGATAGTACGATAGCACGTAGTAGTTGCAGATTCAGTTCCCGCAGAAATGTCGCTCTGATTTATTAGATGAAGTATGAAAAGAAATTAAAGCTAAGTGGCATTTCACTACG
This sequence comes from Dryadula phaetusa, assembly GCA_032432895.1. Lineage (NCBI taxonomy): Eukaryota > Metazoa > Arthropoda > Insecta > Lepidoptera > Nymphalidae > Dryadula > Dryadula phaetusa. The sequence goes on from JAOYRS010000064.1 coordinate 6,245,222, forward strand.
TTCTCTCTGCTACGTTAATTTGTAAAACACGTGTTATGTGTGACTATAAGCCTATAACCTGAGACAGTTGTCGCCTAATAAAAATATCTAACTGTAAACCCGGTAGTAGTGATTCGATACCGGCTCAAAGGAATGATATTAATTAAATTATTTTCAGTCCTTCACATGACAAGTTAAGCGCGACCTTGAGGTCCGAAACCCAACAGGCAACTTCTTTAAAAAAATGGGGAAATGTGAACGGAACATAGTAAGTAATACTTGGTAGAAAATTGTACGTAATATCAATATAATAGTCATGTTGTTTATTATATTCACATATGTTTATTATTTCAATTGTACAGCATACGTTTTCTATTTCAATAAAATTCTCTAGAAAAGTTTAACCCTACATGGGTAGCAAAATTGTATATGGCGATAATGATAATTATCGGCGTTCGTGACTATTTCTGTGAAGTTATTTTAAATCAGAATCGCTAGATACAGAGCGGGTTCGACGGGCTAACTCAAGAAAGAACCCGTCTTCTTGTTTTTGCGCGAAAAAAAGCCGGTTTTAAAGTTTCGCCGGGTGCGGGGGACGCGACGAGTCAACATTGTGGCGGAGTCGGCTATGAATATAGATACAGATGGCGCATGCTCCGGCCGCCACGGCCCGCCTCGCGCGCGATCGCAACTTGTTGATTGTTCGCTCACTTCACGCCAGTTTGCCGCGGACGATGCGTCGGGCGGTCGTGTAGTGTGACGCCCGATAGCGCTCCTAACTTCGAAATTCTTTTACGAAATAATGTAAAGTTTTTAAACTAAAATTCGTGTATAATTCACGCGACCGTCACGTCTACACTGTGTCTAGATATCTAGTACGGCCCTACATAAGTAGTTTTAAGTCATTGAAACTTAATAGGCTTACTCGTTTTACCTGCATGCTTCGTCCCACGAGTCGTGCGAAGCGGTTACCTTTATCGGATAAACGAACATTTTTCAAATGGATGTGCGTTTGTATTTAGTGGTAGTGTCCGTGATTTGTGTGAATACGAGACTCCGTGTGTGTTTGTTTGCATCCAGTGACAAGTTTTTACTGCAGTGACGTGAAACAATAAAAAAATACAAATAGAAAAAATGTTGCGACGGGGTGACAGGGTCTTCCTCGCCGCGTTGATGCTGTCGGCATTGGCGTCAGCGCAGTATACGAAAGGTAGGTAGCAAAAACGCCTTTCTTACCTGTGCCCGCGCAACTATACGGCTCACGAGCCTGTCGCCTGCGCTTTGTTCTATCGCCTATTGTTCGCTTCTCGGAAAATAGAAATTTTTAAACCATTCACTACAGTCTAGAGGTGACATCATGCTTGCAAGAATGTGATTCATATATCGTGAAAATATTATAGGTAGTCGATACGATTGATATGTTATCAGTGTACAATATAAAGAGATACTAAAATAGAAGCAAGCGCATACATTACAAAAGTTAAATTAATATTATTATTTTAACAATCTGGAATGTGTTTAGATTACTTACTCCGAGTTACTTAAATTGTATATAATTTCTTATGACTCATACTTACCTACTGTTAAATTTGTTTATGTTCTGCCAGTCAGTTTGAAGTGTTTCAGTTACTGTTTTAGTTCCATTTAACTCTAGTAAATATTTGCAATATTGACATATGACTTATAATGTTTGATTAGGTCTCAATATTATAAAATATCAAAAAAGGCCTTTTTTATCAAGGGTGTCAGAGAAATTCATTTCAAAAAGGTGGGAAAAATTACTGATTATAAATGCGAACACGTTTTCAATTTTGTTACTGGCTTATAATTATTTTAAAGTAACTTTAACCTTTGCCCGATACGTACACGGTACAACCCATCTCACCTAAATTTGGCACTTACCTACCCATGTATTTGACTTTTTATTGTAACCTGTTTTACATGGTAATTTTAAATGAGTGAGTTTAACATATTATTTATTAATAGCTTTTAAACAGGTAAAGCATTTGTAATGTCAGGTAGGGAAGGGACTTGTTGATTTTTTTTGCATTGTAATGCGCAATAACAGCACGTATTGACGTATCTAATCTATGTAATGTATTTTATATGTTACCTGTATATTTATGCAGAATAAAAATAAGGCCGAGTCCTCACTCTACTACGATGTATATGACTTGACTTAAAAGTTTTATTTCATTTGCAACAACACGAAAAAGAATTTAAAGTATGACTAATCGAAACCGTTACAATACGCCAGTAATACTTATTTTTGTGACATTCGTATAATAATACTTAAAAAAAGTTACTCTCGAGATTTTTTTGTTTGAGTAATTTAATTTATTATCTACACGAAAGACGGTCCTTAACGTTTATTTATATATTTAACGCATAAAGGTAGACGTGACATTAGGTTTTTTGCCTGAGGCAATATCCCAAATAAGTATTGTTCTTTCAGGTTCTGAATTCCCAGTCCTTCAAAAACAATACAGTTTGATATTATAGTGTCTAGGTTTCATGTTAGTTTTGCAATTTGTAAGGTTTATTTTTTTGCTATGAAATTTTGTGAATAATTAAGATAATAGTTTATTTAAGGAACATAATGTAAAATATTTTTTTATAATATACGGTTTTTACTTACAAAAATATAACAAATTAGTAATCGAGTTTAATAAAAGATTACAACATACAAGAACTTAATGATAAATAAATACAATTTATCTTGAAAACGATTCATAGGTATATTTAATAGAATATATAGTTTTCCTTTTATATTCTTAAACGACAGTTTATTCTCAGAATAATTGCTTGTTGCTTATTATTCTCTCAGTGTAAATGGTATAAGTATAATTTTATGTTTTTAATGCTATTCATATATCTGGTATGTTTAATATCACATATAAGAATAGTTCACAGTGTATCAGCGCCTAGATGTAAATGCGATTGGTTAGGGGTTCGATGTATATAGGTGGAATGATAATTATATTTATTTGCTAGTTCTTGTTCAACGGGCTATCTTGATTTTGGGTGTAAATAGGAAATCAGTGTTGGACATTAGTTAGTCCCTTAATAAACTGCTATACGAGAATAAAAATGGTTTAATAAAAACAGTTTTCGCATTTATAATGTCGTTTTTTCTTCTCTTGTACTTAATTAGTACAAATAATTGCTCATTACAAGAACAGACTCCCACGAAAATTGAAACAACCGTAAAATTTCTCTCGTGATTTGTACTAAGTAAAAGTTTGTAAATTAAGACGATTTCAACAAATTTCTCTTACATTAGATAAAACGAACTTGATCTAACTTGAAGGATCAAAGTCACACATATACATGGCTGTAGATACCTATTACGGCTTACCTCTGTTCAAAGACATCTAAGCCATATTAAGAACAACCGGCTTGAAAACTTGTTTCGAACTAACTACTACTACAATAAATATAACGCAGTACAATATACATAGGAAACGTGAATTATGCAATTATGCACGCCTGCTCTATATTTCTTAATCGGATTTGTAGTATCAACTGGCATGCTATTAATGATCTGGCTAATTGCTTTAGCATATACACCTAGATATTTTATTCATTTTATATGATTATTTCACATTGTATATGTCTAATCAATTAAAAAAGGAATTAGTTTTTTAACGATACGATTAAGTAGGGACTTTCTCTGCAGTAAAGAAATAAGAACGTGCTTCGTATTGCGGCGTTTTTAATGTTCTATAATGTAATTTATTTATAAGAATATTATAAATATTTTGTGTATCGCGAAGTACGGAGTGTACACACACTGTACACTAGGTACTTTCTGTACTTTTAGCAGGGTATGCTATGGGGGATGAAAGCGTGAAGCTAAAAAAAAATATTTTGTAGTAATCTTAAGAGATAAAGGAATAGGAATAATATTTGATATTCGTAGTTGTTACATATTTTAAATGAAATTATTTTAAATAGATTAATCACCTATATTTTGGTATTTGAAAATACATTACAATACCCAAAATTTCGAACACTATAGTCTAACCTGTGACTACGGACTACTGTAGTATTCGAAAATTTGAAATAGTTTATTTAAAGTATGTCGTACCTCTAGAATTGAGATGACTTATGTAGAAATATTAAGAAAATTACTTCAGTACATCTTATGACTTATATACATTTAGTATTTTTATTAAAATCAAGTCAATTGACTCCTTTTACAAGAGAGAAATAAGAAAACTTTACGATATTTTGAATTTTGTACATTTGGATGACAATATAAGCAAAACTTTATAAGGCAATAAATGAAGCTGACTGATTATTTGTAGCATTGTTAATTTTTATATATATAAAAAAAATTAAAATCGTAATAATTTAAATCGTAAAACGTAAATTTCAAAGAAATTAATTAAGTCATAGAAGTATTTACGGACAACAAAGACAGATAAACCTGATTCAGTATATTACAAAACATTATTTTATTATAGAATAGCATAATTCATTACGCGTGTGAAACAGCTCTTACGCAATTGAACTCGACCACTTGGTTATTTCTTTGAATTTTCAAACCCGTAGGTACCAAGGAGCAACTATTATTACAAAAGTTCTTGTAACTCCAACAGTCTAATAACAATGTTCTATCCCTAGCACAGTAAGTCATTCATTAGCTTTAATTTATTCTCCTTCACTCACCTCTCTGTAGATAATGTGTAAATGTAACATTATTTTTTTAGTTTTGCTTGCGTTTTTAGTGTGCGTGAATATAAAAGGGTTTTAAATTGAACTAGCAGTGTATAGTGTATTGTGTGTAAGTTCATTCGCATGCGCCGGCGCGCTATGGCTTCTGTGACGGCTGCCATTGCGGTGACGTCATACTAATGTCGACGTGGTTGCCGACCGCATTTCATAAGAAAAATTCCTAAGTTATAATAATATTTTGTATTGAATCACGTGTTATTATGTTAATAATATATTTAGGCTAAGCCTTATTTTTAATTTTATTTAAGTAATCTCGTTAACTATTAACTACTTAATTATTCTTATTTAAAAAATGGAATGTTAGACTTAAGTAATTTGATATTGCAATTAACTTTTAATTAATTTGCTAATATATTAAACACAATTAAGTACTTCGGATGGATATTTATGCAATTTAAAACGTGCCTCACGTACTTGTTAGGTAAAGTCACAGACACGTCATTCTGTTTATAAAAACGACACTGTTGTATATTGTAATTGAATCATTGTTAAAATTATACTTACGCATAGTGAACTCGAAAGATATCTAATGACCTAACTACTTATCTACAATGCTCGAGAATATCTAAGAAAATAAGGCGAATAAACGTTTAAATATATGGCTGATTTAAATTAGAACACATATACCTCTCAGAATATATGTACATTTGTATATGGCTCATATAATTTCCATTTTTTGTACTTACTCCTCTTTTCGCACAATTGACAAAAAACACATGTTAAGTTTTTCCTTTACAAATTATAGAACAACAGATTTATTGACACTTATTAAAAATGTACAGTATATATGCAGTGTCGCATAAGTGTATATTTTATCTGGCGAAGAATCGACGAAAGGTAATTTGATCACGCCAATAACGTGGCAGCCGCTGTCAAGCCGAGTAGGCACCTAATGGAAATCGTATGTAGCTCACGAATAGGGATTGAGAATGAGTATCTGTTAAGTGTGGAATTAGTGTTTATATATTATTAGTAATAGTAATTGGGAAAGTTATTTTGATGACTAAGTTGACTGTTTTAATAAAAAAATGTAAAAACAATACGCTAGACGTAATATGTCCATATGTAATAACAGTATCTTATTAATAATAGTTTTCAATTGAATATTTTCATAGAATAACAAACGAGTAAAGACAAAGAGCGGCGTTGAGTTCCACCACTTAACACGCAATGTCTCGAATTCTGTGGAAAGCGAAGTACGGAGTGTATTGACACTAGATACTTTCTGTCTACCCTGCTATGCGGGATAAAAGCGTGAAGCTAAAAAAAAGAAAAAAGCCCATAGTTTATTAATAGAATTAGAAATGTCCATTATATTGGGTAAATATTTTATTTCAAAAATATTAAAACAACATTTTAAACAGCTTACTTAATATCTTTTAGTAAATACTCTACTTACAAACGTTTACGTGCACCCGAGATGAGACATTCAAAACTTATGAATAAACTAAATAAATATTCTTTTCATCCCTTCAAGCAAGCAACATGTAAGCATATTAACCGAGACAGATTCTGACCGGAAAAACTAATAAAGATACATTTGAAGTACTTACTTTTATTGAATGTTTTATAGTAAGTCTATTTTGTTAACGCCAAAGTTAAAAGCTATACAATAAGTAACATAGGATTTATTTCACAATATTAAAAGAATCATTGCCAGGATAAAGTAACAAATATACCGGATTCCTTATAAGCTTGCAACATAATTTTGTTACGATAAAATCTACTATTTGTCCTTAACATTATTATCTTTATTGAAACAGCTTGAAAATATTACTTTACAATCTATTAGATTTTCCCCTTCACTCGCTTTCTTATTAAAGTTTACTGCTGGCGCATCGTTTAATACAAAAATAGAAAATGTTACATATTATAAGTACTTTTTAAATATAATTATACTAACATGCTCTTTGAAATTTTATAATGTTCCAATTCTTTATTGAATGATTGGAAATCATAACAAACGCCAAAAGTGTGGGTATTTGTTGATTGTGATACAATAACGATGCTTAAATTAATGTACAAAACTCGATCAGCGATGTCCCCACAAATTGGGGTGTACATATTTTGAACCCGAAGGCCGTCACCCCGCATATTAGGTTGTCAAGCGACCTTTCAAAAAAGTAAGTCGACAGTTCGGCAGGGAAATGTTTTAAGGTTTGAATATTTTATGACGAAAATCTCATTTTATTCACAAAATTCATTAGAATATTTATTAAATTTGTTGTAAGGGCATTTAAATTAAATAACAGTTGCTGAAATGATTTATGAAGTTGCAGTAGATTTTGATTAAATAAAATCAGTGGAATGTGTTGAATGCTTTGCAAAGAGAAGTAATTATCACTGAGTAAGGCTATATATTCCAATTACAATTACGGAGCAATGCGCCCCTCGGGCCCCACTACAGTGAGTAATAATCCCACTACAGTGATGAACTGTTGAAAACTTCTATTGGCAAAAGATTCTCGTTGTCTTGTTTGAACGGATTAATTTTATAAAAGCATTTGGAAAATATCGGAGTAAAGCATTTATTAATGAAAAGCTTACCGGTAAAGCATCTGACTAGATACTGTAAATGACACCTCAGAAATAGTTTACGTAAGTAATGTTGAGCAAATTAACTCCTATCAAATACAAATATCGAATCTGGATAACTGCTTTAGGGCATCAGCCAAAATTTAATTAAACAGAAGAATCGGCGCTCGGAAACGGTTACCTCTTAAACGCTGTCGTTTACAATATTCCAGAGGAAAATGCAATTTAAAGAATCTTTAATCTATTTTCTGAGCCGCAACGGTAAATATTTGTAATTAAACGGTACAGACAACACAATAGATCCCTATTAAGCGAATATCGTCCGTAAGTTTCCCCGGGGCATCGTTCTGCACAAAGTGTACCATTGCTCGTTTTTAAAATAAACATTCCGGATTGCTTTTACTATACTAATGTAACAGTAATTGATTTTACCAAAAAAAATTAAATATATTTTCAACAATTAAATAAGTAGGTACAGGTCCTTAATAAATATACTTTGTTTACACGCTTTATACGAAACGGAGTAAAAATAAAGGATTTATTTGTACTTTGTTTCCTATAAAGCAGACTTGAAAGTTTAAACTACTTTAAGTAAAAACTGCGGAAACCGAATATTTCTGTTATTATATATGTTACAAAATTAAAATAAATATTGCTGACACTTGTTCACGGTTCTTCTCGATTGATTTTAAGATCACTTTTAAGTTAAAAAAAATTTAGCAAATCTCTCTGATCTTAATAAAACATTTTATAATAGACAAGCGTTAGAGTTTTGTTTGTAAATAGTTATCACGAAAAGGTTGTAACCTATTCTCTGTCATGTTATGTCAGTATTTTAAATACACAACCTTTTTTATTGAAACTGACTGCACAATTTTAGGAGCAAAGTCAAAAAATAATTATTATACATAAATATATATTTTAAATATTAACACAACGTTGGGTCCTAGGTTCAATCCCCCATCGGGGGAGTGATTATATTTAAAATTATTTTCATTTCTCGCGTCCACAAAGTACGGCGTTATGTTCCACCAATCAATACGCAATGTCTTGAATTCGCTGGAAAGTGAAGTACAGAGTGTCTTGATACTAGGTACTTTCTATGCAGGATGAATAATATGAAACTAAAAAAAATAAAATATACCATATATATCTATTTTTATTTTTTCTTTTTGATTCATTTAATTGGAATGCTATTAGATATGACGAAATTTCATCGTGGCGCTGAAAATGTAAACCTATTTTAGTACATAATATTAAAAAAAAATTTAAAAAACGTATTTTTTTTAAACGCTGCCCGTACGAACTACCTTAACTACGTTACGTTATATTAAGTATGTACTTATGTTAGGCTTTAGTTTTATTAGCTGTTGATTTCTATACGAAAAAGTAATGATGACCAAGCAAAAGGAAAAGTTCATTTTGCGGATGGGAAAATAGAAAAGGCGGCGTCAATTGAATATCTTATCTCAAGATACGTTGTAACGCCTCTCTGTGATTTCCGATCATTCCTTTTCATAACAGATCGTATAATGAAATTATTTGTTGTGGAATAATGGGAGGTTAATATTTATGTTGCTAAAATATTCTGCTATATATGTTTTTCTTAGCTTCATGCTTTTATCTCATATGACATTGCATGTCAAGTGGTGGAACTTAACGCCGCTCTTTTAACAGAACCAGAAAATGAGGATAATTTAAATCTTATCAATTCCCCGTGTGGGAATCCAATCCACAACCGATCGTGCTTACAGTCAATCGCCGTTTCACTGCGTCACGACCGTCATTCTTGTATAATCTTAATTTTTTAACTAAAACTATGCTATTTACTTTTCTAGGTTTAAAATTATTAATCATATTGCAACATTTATGACCACTCAATTTAAATGCCTTTTTATAAACTAAATATTACATAAATAGATGTGTATTCTTTTATATTATATACGTAATACCTACATATACCTATATATGGATAAAATATGAATCTTTTGAAAATTATCTATAATTACATATGAATGTTTAAAGCTTTCAAGTAAAAAACGCCGCCGATTTTAAAACGTAAAATTGAAATATTCTTTATTGAAGTAGGCTTTTATGCTTATAAAGTTTAAATCTACAATTAATACAAAAATGTCAGTATTGTCATTCTTCTGTCTAGAGCTGCCGAGATATCAACATTTTTGAAATAAAACTTACAATATTTTTAACAACCACACGTTCAATGCTATACAATTATCATTATTGTATATGTGAATCAAATACATACTTAAATATATTTTTTAACCTAAATTTGATGAAAGAAAAAATTTAAATTTCATGTTAGAATTGTCATACCCATATTTTGTGTTGGAACTGTGTACCTAGTGTCAAATCACTCCGTATCCGCTTTCCGCCAAATTTGTAACATTGCGTGTTGAGTGGCAGAACTCAACGTTCAAGAAAGAACTCAAGCTTTACCAGTGATAACAGAGGGGGGAAAGCAATAGCTTTACAAACTATAGCTTCTTATAACTTAAAATAAATCACTTAAAGTAATATTAACTTAATTCTCTGTAAACAGCAACGACAGATTACAGTAGATAAGTGCTTGTTTTTACAAGAGTAAAAACTAGTTGGATTCAACTTAAAACTCTAGAACAATGGATATTTTCCGCTAGGGGCGTGACTGACGAGCGAATGAAGTGTCATCGCTAGCTATCGTAAAATTAAGTGCGGTCCGTGACTGTCAGTATTAGCACTAAACCAGATGATTGCTTATTGTTGGTCGGTACAATGCCCAATCAACCTTTATTCGCCAATCTGACCCAAGATTTGAGATGTTTATTGTACTGAAACACTCTAAACTTCGAATCATTTAAGTGTAATCTATCAGTTTCAATTTACTCCACAAACTATTATATTTTGTATCGATATTTATAATATTTTTTAAATAATTTAAGTAACAAGTAAATGGACAAACGCCGTCCTTTACTGTCCACTAATTAAATTAGCTTGCTTAAAGAATTAATTATTTAAAATCTAAGATAAATTCTGGTCACGGATCTTTCTTAACCAGAATATTCCATTCATTCTTTATACCTTAGCCCCATTCCCCATAAATGGTGCCATTTAAAAGCTCAGACCGCCTCCGCTGCTGACTTACTTGAATATACTTTGCACGAATGCGCAAATTGATATAGAATACTCGGCTTCAAGGTATCAGCCTCGGGTGCCAAGTCAGGCTTCTTTGTAAGAGGTTTTTTACATTTTTTAAATCCGCAGAAAACATTAAAAATGCAATTTATTTAACACCTATACTATTTTCTAAATTATATTACATAATGGTTTCTTTAGATTAATCGTGATTATCTTCATATTTAATTTACTTTTTCTTAGTAATTAGTAGTGATTTAAAATGTATAATATTTTTTTTTCAGGTAATCTTTAGAAGGTTTGCAAAAATGTTTGTAACATCACCCTCAATCAAGTCATTTTACGCAACTATATAACTAATAAATGTAATATAAAAATACACCAATTAAAAAGATTAATGTCAGAATCATAATATAAAATAAATCAATCAAAAAAGTTCTTAAACAAACGCCAGAAGAGTATAATGTCAACATAACTCATTTCTTTATTAGCTTTTGAACGATCTCTAATCGAGTAGCATGTGGTCCCAAAATATGGTTTATTTGGAGTGTTTTTTCAGCGACACGCGTTTATTCACGCATGTCTGACACATGTTCCGTGTAAACGTTATATGTTTTGGAAGTAGGATAGACCAGTTCGAGGGTTTTCGACAAAACGGAAAGCTGGCATCCCGCTGTGTCACAATGAGTTCTGTTTTTGACAACCCTATTTATAAAAAAATTGTTCATAGTTCGTTACTCGTTTACTGTCTGCGTTATCAGCGCTACCATTATTTGTAATGTTTGAACATTTGATTCGATACTCGGGTATTTCTTTATATGAGGCTATTACTACACTTGCCTGTATTAACCAGATATCAATTGGTATTCACCCCAAGGTACTTCAGTATCAGCTCGTTTACGTCCCAGAATAACATAGTTATATTCATTTCAAAAGAAACGGTTCTTGACTTCTTTTGGCATGTAATGCGATCTCCTAGGCGCGATACGAAGGTCACAATTTTGGGTCAAGTGGATAGAAAGAGCAATAATTGATGGAACGCTGGCACATTTTGTGCTTAAGTATGGCCAGAAACATGCTATTGTTTTGGTTCGTTAACTATAATGACTTCAATAATGATATAAAACTATAAACTATGCATAATAAATAGTTGAAACGTAATTTGCATTTTTTAATATTATTACGTATACTATGCTGTATCGCCTTAGAATTAAATAAATAACAAAAACCAAAACACTATGGATCGTCACAATATTGTGGAAAATGTCATATTTATTTCTTGTCAAATACTTTTGATGCGTTCAGAAATATTGTTAGAAAGATATATCAACATGTTTAAAAAATAAACTAATTAGGATTAATATATAAGATTAAATTAGACACATAGACTGTCCAATGTCCTGGTCATTTATCGAGTCGTACGTCTTGATATTTAATGGTTTTAACTATGTTCCTGACTTAATATTTAATTTCTAAATTCATCCTATATAGCAGGTATGAACAGTTTGTATGAGGCGATAAAATTGTTATGTTTACTATTTTCTGAATAGTTTCTGACCTTTTAATCCTTATGTTTCTGACCGTTTAATCTTGGATTTATACAATTACTTGAAAACTAAAATTAGCTGATTCGGTATAGCCGTTTTCGAAACACACGTCTAGTACCAGTTAATCTTGAAAATGTTGAAATTTAAAATCGACCTCTAAAAAATTTATTTGATTTATTTATATCAATTATCTACAAACATTCTTCGTATTTATCTTTATACATGTTCTGATAACAGAAATAAAGGAGTGCCAAGTGTACGCTATCTAATAATATATCTTAAAGATTTATTCTACATATTACAGCAATTGAAATAATAATAGTAATTCATAATAATTACTTTCTTTTCCTATATTCAAGAAATAGAATAAAAAGAAAACTTAATGTTCCTTTTATATTTTACGAGGCCTAAACCAACGTCCCGTTTAGTTAAAATAACACATTTAAATCAAGAAACGTTTATTCATACTCTTCGATACTGCTTCTCAATGGTGCAAATAAAATAGGTAACGATAACAATTATTATTACATTAATTTTAATGGGCCCAATAATAATAACCGGGCTGTCAATCAAATGAAATTATTTTGCGAGGATGTCCGTAAGCACCTAAGTTGTCGGCAGTCTACTGGCGTGTAGCAAGATATTCTATTAAAGTCCCCTCAAGAAAGTTTCGAGGTATCTTAACAACTTTCAAGGATTACTTAGCAAAGGGGCACTTTATAACCCACATCTTAGTATGTTACTTACTCTATTTTGATTCTCACATACAACAAGTAGACTTGACATTTTTATGTAAGTACATATGTTTTTAAATGACTTTTCTCTGGAATTCTTAGAATTCAATATAAAATTAATGGACTGAATGGCGAGTTTGTAGTTTCGCAAGCTTGTTGCTCGATTTCAAAGTGAGTCATTGCACGAGATCGTATGTATCGAACTGGCGTCGGAAACTTTTCGCTTTTATTGCCTCTGAAGCCTTAGAAGTTGCATTAGCTATGTTAACTTAAGTGTACACATATGTATTGTAGTAATACGATTTCCCCGACTGAATGATAAAAGATTTTCCAACAAATTTTGTTTAACAATTTTTATTCAAATAGGAGCATTGTTTCCATATCTTTAACAAGAAAATAAACCTGATTTTTTGTGTTTGGATTTTTTGTGAATGGGGAACAGAGTGACGTAACGCTACTTTCTCTCTATATTTCCCAAATGAATCATCGTCCATGAAACAAATTTCGTTAATATTTAGTTACCCAAAAAATATGTATATTGTATGATAATTCATTAATATTTCTTATATATTTAAAACATCGTTAGTAAATAGGCGTTGTGGTGTCCTTTTACAGCAATATTGCATAAAACTATTTGTTTTTGTGTCAGGTACGAAATTTTGCGGCAAATGACTAAATACAATATTAAGCTATAAAAAAAGTTGAAGGGTGGCCCCTCGCCCTTGAATGTGCAAGGCGCTTGTGACCACCTGCTGCTTAACGCATACAGATGAACAACGTGTTTTGGCTTGACGAGCAAAATGATGTCAAAATTTTGTTACAGTATTTTAAGGTTTTAAAATTTTAGTTTCTATAAACTATAACGTAACCATATTTGTTGTATGTGATTATATCGTAATTTCTTGGGTTCCGATTTAAGTACAAATCATATTTACTTTAAAGTATTTTTTTTTATTTTACAATTTGCAGCGTAAATTGTCCGAGTAATCCTATATTCCCTAAGTGACGGATGGAGACAATTTGTTCATTGATAATACGTATACCAAGTTGAGCACAGGCGACACGCGATCCCATAAAGAAAGCATAAAAAGTGATGTGTAAAAATTGTGGGAAGGTTTAAGCATTGCACCCATCTGCTAGTCATGTATTATAAAAAAACACGTTGTTTTTAATAATTATTATGAAAACGTTTTATAATCCTATTCTGGTCTATTTCGACTGCGATGATTTTTTCCATGTATCATATAATAAGTACTCAATTATAACAATTCCAATAGTTCGAAGTAATTGAATGAAATAGGACAAAGTTACATTGCAGTTTTTAAACACACAACTGAACAACTTTCTAAGTGACTGTCGAAGTTCAGTTCCGTAATCTCTATTGTTAATTTCAAAGTGGGTCGCTATGGTAAGATATAGGCAATGCTTTAAGTTTATTGATTTGAAGTTTAATTAGAAAATCTCTAATTATATCATTGTTATACACATGCGTTTGAGACAATGAAAAAGGCTTTTGACGACGCCCAGATTGCCAGTGAGTTACGAATTTAAGTTCTATTTTAAAGTATAAATGTGTCTCGGCACAGCTAGCAAATGGCACACTGTTGATTCGAGTTCACAATAAAATATATAGTGCATATATACCTCATACGTCATAAATCGTTATTCTTATTTTTATTGTACGTATTTTTATCTTTCTCGAAATTATAAAGAAACGTTCGCGGATACTGTATGCTTGTAGATTACTCAGTTCGAATGAGTCAGACAGTAAAGTACGTAACGGTAGCTTAAAATTACTACTCATTGCCATGATTGCCCGCTGACACCATTCGATAAAAACTAATATCGATTTGCTTCGTTATCATTTTCTATATCATATAACCCATCGGTAACTAATACAAATAAGTAACATTTTATATTTATATATAGATTTTTTTTAATAGTTTTAATGCTATTTTAAGTTTTTACCCTCGAAAATTTGTTAACCAGCTCGTTTTTATTACTGTCACTGTCAGTTGCCATGTGACAGTTTATTTTTTAATTAATCTCTAAAATTTACAGCACAATGGTTTTTGCTTTAAAAACCTTTTAATTATCTATTGCTCAGTGAACTCTCGGTAGTAACTCAGTGTAGGCAGCACTCCAACCACTATAGTCACGATATAACGCTATTGTTTAATCCACTGTCATTAACCTGTTAAAAGTCGGCTGTGATGATATTACCTTTGTTTTCTATTAGATGCCCGCAACTTTGTTTTCGTGAACTTTGTACCTCTATCTTGGTATCCACTGTGCCACAATGGTCTGTAATTCCGCTGACTTTGCAAAGGGAACTAAAAAAAAGTAATATTACATTTTTTTAATTTTAGTTTAAAATACATATTTTTGTCTTTAAAATATATATTTAAAAATTAAATTTGCGACTCCTCTATTCTTAAACCGCTATAAAATGTAATTATTAAAATGTTTCTATAAATAATAACTGCAAGATCGGCGGTAACGAGTAGCGGTAAGAGTTATTCCCAGCAACTAAAACCTGTTTTACCCGGAAAGTAGAACGTTGCCCCCATTCCTGTTGAATAGTAACTTGGTAAGTACACTTTGATTTCTTGACGCGTTTGAATTATAATCTTTCTATTTGTTAAGCATAAGAAATTGTTGACTTTTTTTTCTTGATTTTACCTGTTTTTTGTTAAAAAAAACAATATAGAATTGAACGATGTGCGTATTCTTGATTATTTTTTGACTTATTACAGTACTTAATATTTAATTCGTTTATCATGATGCTTATGGGCATTCAAATGATAAGACTTGGATATAACATCAACGTATATTGCGAACGAGAGTGGCCATATATACAGAATACAGAGAGATATTACAAAGTATTTACAACAGATAATATAGCACTAGACCGTTTTAATACATGATATTTAATCTGTGGGCGTAGTGTTTATATTTCTGACAACAATGTCTAAGTATATTTTAATATAGCTCTAAGTTTATGTAAAACAACCAAGCACAACAAAAATACTTTACAGAATAAGTTGAAGAAAACATAACCAATTAAAACAAGGCCTTTCCGCTATTACCATTCAGAAGTGGCTATTATCCAATTGTTTACTACGCATTAATGATGTTTATAATCAATAACTACGAAACATCAACATTCTATGATGATCACAAATTACGAAATCAACTGACAAGCCCCTCATCATGTTTTAATATCGATCATAAAAGGAACTACCAAAGTTTTTCAATTTTGCGACGTTACATGGAGTGGTTGGACAACCTATTTGCAATATTTTTTCATTGTGTAAACAAATCGCTTTGTTCATTCACGTTTTCATATATATATATACTATACATATAATACACTTTGACATGCTATGTATCACATGCGAGTGTAGTTTCTCTCGTTAGCAACTCTAAATACTCGTTTCGTTTTTGCTATATATTTATTACTGGACTGGTTTTTACACCAAACAGGTTTTAATTCATGATAGTGGAAATTGCTACTCATTATATGCAGACTTTCACATGCATTATTATTATACGTACGCGTCACGTGCGATTGTCACATGATCTGTGTCAAGTTTGTCACTGTTAGTGTTTTCAAGAAATGCAAAGATTTCCTTTCATTTTTGCCTACTTTTAGTTTTAATAATATTTGATGTCTCGAATTTTCAGACTTTCTATATAGTATAGTAGTATAGTATATTGACAGACATATTAGTATAGTATATTGACAGAGACAGACAGACATGAAATATCATGTCCTAATTTAAGAAGTGATAATATCAAGCCTTCAATTCAATTATTAAACATCTCATCTCAATCTGAACAATATCAATGCAATATTTATTATTTCAAGGACTATAACATATTTTCGTAAATACTTTCACATTAAAATAAATAGGTAATTCTTTTGTACTAAATAACCTAACAACATGAAATATGCTGGCAAATCACTCCCCTTTCGACCTTCCTTCCTGCTTCCGCCATTACATGTGAACTTGACTCAACTTTTTACATGTGAACTTGACTCAACTCTTATACTGGAGAAAGTTCGAATATATTTTATAAGTAATAATATTATTACACCATATTGCTTATTTTGAAAAAATATATAATTACCTATTTCTATTGTGAGGAAATCCGTCATGGATACTTGCCTGATCCAAGACTGGATTCTCATAAGGCATCCGTATACCCGCTAAAACATCAAGGTGCTGTTCATCGACCCCACTAGCCGGGCCATGGGAACTCCAATGTTCCGGTGAAAATGAGTAAAGCTTGGCTTGACGACTGACGACATTTTTTTAAAAATATTCAGTGCAGATATTTGGGATCGAACAGCGGTCCTCTGATTTTTCAACTTGAGTTATTGTAACGTACAATATATAAATACCTCAAATTTGAACAATTTTATTATAATCGTTTACGTTTATATTTAAAGAGTCCAATAATGAAACGTTTTGAAGGGAAAGTATATACGCATGTCACTTTTCGCGTTTAATATCCCAATTTTACGCTTCCTGCCATATTTGGCTACTACGTAAGTATCACTAAAAAGTCGGGTCGTCACATAAGTTACGATTATTGATTATGTTTACGGCTAGTAAACATCTTTACTATGGTAAGCTGAGTGTATGATTGCAAGTTTCCGTTACACATGACTTGAGTCATTCTTTCCATTATTTGTATTGCAATATGAATGTTATCTTAACACCTTTTTCCGCTTATAGTGTTTAAAGTAAATAGTTGTTTCCCACGTTATGCCTTTTGAAAGGAACGTTAAATTAACTTTTTTTAGTTATAAAATATATTTATCACCTAATTTAATGATTTAAATATTTACTTGATCGGCCACATAACACCTACAATATAATTTTTAAGCGCAAGCGCTTTATACCTTAAAAAAATCTAAACATATTTACGTAGGTAAAACAAATATTATTCATACTAGCTATTTTATGCGCATCGGAATGCTAACGGTGCATTATTTTTGCTCCAATCATCTTCCTCAGCTTGTTATAAGGCTACACAAGGAAACATGAACGCTTTATACGTAAACAAACAGATATAGAGACCTTCGTGTTGATTATTTTTATTGTTTAGGTAAAAAATGCCGATACATATAAGTTATTTGTATTTTTTGCCCTGTCTGGCCTGTTCTGAATATAATTGTTATTTCTTTGAATTAACAAGAATTACTGATATAAGTACCGCATAACTAAAATTATACAGTCAAACCATTGGCCATGGATGAGTGCAAGAACGGTAACGTTGGGTTCAAAATGTAAAATAAGTAAGTAATTTCTATTTATCTTGCAAGAATAACGTATCGGACAAGTCAATGGAACCGTTACGTATGCCTTACGACGATAAAACGGAGGCGAGCTTATCTTCAGTTTTTATGGTGCATTGCGTCGTGCGACCACGTCAGCGTGGGGTGCGCTATGAGTTACGCTAACAACACTATGAGTTTCATAGCGTCTTGAATTATTTCACTATTTTCCTCAGTAGTGTCACAACAATCTAAATCAATTTATCGAATGGCACGTTAGAGTCGTATTTTGAAGCAATTTTTTCGCTCCATATCGAAAATAATAGTATCCCAAAACGCTATTTCTCTTCCAACGCGAAGATGGATGACGTGTTTTATTCAGTTAGGTTAGTTTGGCTGAGTGAAAACATAAAGTTTTTGTGTTGATTGCTATATCATGCCATACAAAGATATTTATATGATATAAAAAAATATCATTGTTATTTTATTTAACTTAAAACTGTTTCCTGTTGAATCTAAGAAATAAAAATTCATAAGATTACCTTGTGAATCATTTCCTAGACAAAACAAAAGCTCCATTGTCAGTTACCGATGCTGAGCCAATGAGGCGTAGCGGTAACGGAGCTCACAACATTTGCACGTTTTATTAGATAACGCGGCGGCACACCAATATTTACAATGTATTGGAAATAATGTAATGTAAGCCAGTCAACGTGAATGGATCACGGAAGAAAGATTATTAAAATAATTTTTCAAGTTTTAATGAATAACATTCAGATAATTACAATTAAGTAGATGCTTGCTTAAATTAAAATATTAAGTCATTTGAGTCTTATTTTTACTTGAATATTTACTTATGTTGCAAATTAATATATGAAGCAAAATGTCAATAGGAAAAAAGTTTTTTTTACATTTAGAGTAGATTCATATTTCTGAAAACTAGTGATTCCCTTCATAAATAAATGCCTTAGAAATACAATATATTAATAAATATTACATTCTCTTACATGTTACTGACGACGAGATGGCGAAAGCGACATAACCGTTGCTATAGCAACGCATTATACGCGCCAAAGGCCTATAAATCTGTATTAAATCGTTAGAATTCTATCAGCTCCACTTATAAACACTTCCCAATGCGATTAATTGTTAACTTATTTTAAATATTATTATAATTTTACTTCTTTCTCTTTATTTTAAGTATTTAAAGATACATTTTTAAGTTAATTATTTTTCAACGCAGCTAAAATAAAACTATGCATGAACATAAAGATGTCATTCCAACATTTAAAATAACGAAGGTTGGAGCACTGTGGCGATGTTCCTGTCATTTAAGGAAATTAAATAAACCGTACAGGGTGGCCTGCAAAATATAATTACACAATGGCAGTTCTGTGAAATAAGGTTTAACGAAATATACGATGTGGGTAATATATTAAAATTAACATATATTATGTGATGCGCAAACTAAACATAGTCAGTCATGGTCAGTCAGATTTTGAAATATAATTTAAATACATAACTAAAATTAACAGCAATATTTAGAATAATAAAAATGTATTAAAACTTGTTTTATTAAGCTTAAGAAGTTCAAACCAGTTGAAAACAATACGTTTTATTTTTATTAGTCCCTCGTTTTTGTGTAAGTTTCTTTAAGGGAGCCCTTTCCTTTAAGAGAACAATAGCGTTCATTGTAAGATTTGCGTTTACTTCCACTTTAACTGCTGAAACTTTTTGTGATTTGTGATTGAAGAACACAAACTTAACTATAATATATATTATATATCTCTAAGCTATATATAAACTCAATTTTTGAAATGTACATCTGGACACAGCTACATACATAAACCTCTCTATACGCCATATCAATTATCTGAAGTAAGCCTTGCACCTAATCCAGGTAATAAACTAATAGGGGTTGTAAATTTAATTATTCTTTTTACGTATCAGAAGATGCAAGGTTTTAGGTTTTTCATATTAATAACAGTTTAACGTTCAACAACTCCAAGGAAGATCTTTGTGAAGTTCTTAATTGCTATTAAGACGCCGTAAGCTGACTTAATTTAATACGTTCACTCTCACGGACAAAAATCTCAAAAAAGTGGAACTTAGAAAAAATGTCATAATTTAATAAACTAAAACATTTTTTACTGCCTTGACCTGAATAGTAAAATGTGTGCGCAAAAATTCTGGGAGCGCCACCATTAAATTGGGCGGGAAATCTATACCTGAAAGCGAAACTACACTACTATATAAAATGGGAGTGAACGAAATTATTTATATAACTTAAATACAGCTAGAATAATACGCGACTTTGTTTGGATTATATTTAAATATTTGTTGTTTATTATTATCCTAAGTTATTTGATATATTTATGTTTTTTTATAAACATACCTAAACGTTTTTATTGTTACTGTATTTGAAGAAAAACATTTATCCTTTATTAAAGAGCACTTGACCCAAATGCCTCCTGCATTTGTTCTTTATTATATAAAGTAGGACTTTAATCTAACATGAAACCACTAGCGTATCTATAAATTGCATCCAAGCGAAAACATTTAAATGAACCAGCGTGATCTAATCAAAGCTGCATTCGCTCGATCTTTGCACAATCTCAGTCACGGCCACCACTCGCCTAGTAAACTAGCTGAAGCCAGCCTTTTGTTTATAACATGGCGCTTATTATGGTACTATAATCTTTTTAAACTATTAAGAATTTAATCCGAATAATGATTTATAATCATGATATATTCTATTTTCATCCCCCTTTTTTACTTAAACAGAGCTTGGCATTGAGTTCCGCCGAATACGAAAGGATTTAGAGCGAAAATAAAGGGCAGAATGTCTTAATTCAAAGATATTCTGCGTTTCAAATCAAATCTCAATCAAAGAAAAAAGTATTTAATATTTTTATGCAAGTAAAGCGACAGTACAACTATCTTTATTTTGCCTTGTTTCACGCAAAAGCTTCACGCTTTTATCCCGCGTAGCAGGGTAAACAGAAAGTACATAGTGTCAAGGCACTTTGTACTTTGCTTTCCGCCGAATTCGAGACATTGTGTGTTGAATGGTGGTACTGAATACCGCACTCTGTCTTACCAGAGCGAAGAAGTGAAACTAATTTAAATATAATCTCTTCCCCGAATGGAAATCGAACCATCAACTGATCGCGTTTACAATCAGACGCTTTCCCACTGCGCCACGACCGGACTGATATTTTGATTGTTGACTTACATAATTGTATTTAAAATAATATTTATCGAGTTTGAAGTCTATACCTACAGGGTTAGAACAGAATATTATAATTGCAATAAAAACAGCGCCACGTCTTATCTTAACTTCGAACAGTGGTTAATAATGCTTTTTAATTTAATAATAATATAACGCAAGTATACTTTTCTTATATACTTGCTACATTTCATTTTTAACTTGTACGTTTTGCAGGCTATGTATAACAATTTACGGTATAAATAAATTGTCTATGCCTTACACGTGCGAGGTCATAAGTTATGATAAATTGCTTTTGCTCCCCAAAAAATTCCTATTCCAAGCTCAACATGAAACTCGACGTTTTATTATATGTAGTTACATAAATTATTTCATATTCAGCAATGCCTCTTAAATCAGACCGCTAATGGCATTTTAATTAAGCCGCTGAAATGTATTTTAGTGTAGCTTGTATTATGCTATTAATATATAGAAATATTTTTAAAACGAGCCGAGGGAACTTCTCCGTCGCCATATAGCCTCATTAAAAATTGTGAGAAAGTACAAAACGAAACATGAGTCTTGAACTTTGCTACATAGCGGTTTACTGATGTAAAGGTAGCGAACATCCTTCATGTTCTAAAATTATCGACCACTTATTACAGGCGGTAACTCAATCGCTTGCGGGCACGATGGCTTAGATAGCCTGTGTACCTTAAGATGTACTTACGAGGCACTGAAGGAGTGCTCTGCCTAATAACGTCCTATGTCATGTAATTTTGTAACTGTACCGGTTGGATCAATACAGTTATTGAGTACCTATCACTTCATCAACAACTTGTCAGACTTGAATGCTCTCTGAATATAATTATCTATTTACGTTTTTATAAAAAAATCATTAACAAATTACTATCTGACTGAGTTTTTTATCGATTGTTTATAATACGATAAGAACATTACTTTGGTTTGTGTAGTCTACATAAACGAGGTTATGGTATACAACTTATTTAACACAAAAAACAAATGTCAATATATAATGTATACGTTTTAGAGCTAAGTTCCTCACTTTTATTTTAAATTTGCCTAAAACAAACATTCTGTAGGATTCATATTAAATTGTTCTGTAGAATTTCACGCTAGTTTCCTACACTCGTACATTCTTAAAGGTAGGTTGAACTAAATCAGCCGCAAATATTGACTTGCACATTTGAATAGCTTCGTAGTTCCTACTTAAGCGACTTCACTGAGAGTTCGCAGGCTTTAAAGCTTGTGGTGTATATAATATTCTCTTTGTACTTACATACTTGGCCGCTCAGCAAATTTTAATCCCGCTATACCATTACATAATACTGCGTCAAAATGCATATTTAAATATATAGAAAATATATTTATAACATATTAAACACTACTAAAAAATGTAGCTTTTACAGTTAATACTGTATGAAAAAACGTAACGTAATAAAAATCGCGTAAAATAAATTTGAAGACTGCGCTTTATCGAGCTTCGAAATTGTATTATCTAATCCATTTGATCGAATCCAATTGCGTGTTTCAGTGGAAACAATTTGTTTTGATTATAGCTGAAGGAGGAGAAAACAACCTATAAATTAACAGCAAAGTCTTAATTAGCCCCCGTGTTCCCAATACCATTAGTGGTCCGCGATGACAGCCCACCGTTCCGTATACAAAATTGATGGTATATTTGCAAAGGCGTTGCCGATATAAATGGTGTGCTGAGAAATTAACGTGATTTAAAAATATTTCCTGCATATTTCATTCCATATATTAGCTGTGTGTTTCTTTTTTCATTTGCTTTTGCCCCTTTCATAATAAAATTTGATTTCAAAAGCCATTTACGTGATTAAAATACTGTGTAGTTATGCAATTGTTTCTACTGTACACTAGAAGCGTAATTCGTTATCAACGCTTATTGTTCGAAAGCTTATTTTATTCTATGAAGTGATCCATAGAAATTTTAATAGTGTTTGCATAATACGCATGAAATAACAAATTCAAATGTACAGACATATTATTGTGTATATATACTTTTTATTGGTGAAACAAAACATTTGCAATACAAAATTTGAAACACAACTAAAAACAAAGGTAAAAGGTATCACGATTTTATTATACAAATTTAGTCTGTTCTAATAACAAAAGATAGAGATTTTAATTTAATAAACAGAATGTTTAACCTTCGGGATAATTTGAAAGTGTTTATCATGCTATCTTGAGGTTGAAATTATGCGACCGTAGAAGGAATTTCATTGCGTGAAACAGTCCTTAAACACGCAAGATTTTATTAAGTGTTACCTTAATTGTACCTTTGTACTCAAAACTGAGTATTGTGAGATTATACACGTCCTACTGTAAATTTCAAGCCGCGATAAGCAAAGAGAATTGTAAATTGAATTGTAAAACTTTAAAAGGGTAAGCAGTAATGTCGATAGATGTGTATAAAAAGCGAAATTTTATATTAAAAATATAATTAATATTTTTTTGTTTAAAAGAATTGGATTTCTTGTAGACGGGACGTGACATTGTCTGTACTATAATAAAATTATAATCTGTTTATAATGTATATTGGCAATTAATATTTGATCCAGCCGAGTAAAACATTGACGTCGTCGTCAATTTTGTTAATAGTCTGTTGATTATATTAGCACGAAATCTCTAATTAAAAATAAGCATATATAAAACAAAATATTTTGTGTTGATATAATTTTCTTATTTATGAATCGATTATAATAAAATGTAGATTTATAAATTACAATAGTGAAAACTGTATTTAAATCGATTATGCTGTTTTCGAGATTAACGTACACAAACGCACTTGCTAACAGAATAATATCAAAAATAACATTTTTGACTTTTATTAGATTTATAATTTGTCCCAATATTATTTTTCTCATACATATTCCACGTACAAACAGCGATCAACTATATTTTTATTATACGTATAGATTATAGCAATAGTTACATATTTTTCTTAATAGCAACTCACCATAGTTGGAACATCTGTTATCGGAGCGGAACTCTGAACAGGATCAAGAGGAAGTTTTAATGTAACTACTAAGAAATAAAGTGAGCTATTTGTCTTTATAAACTCTTGATGCGGAATGACCTGGCTAGTCGAATTGTTGCGAACTATCGCAATTCAATACCAGAACGCTGATTTAAGTTACCTAATAAATACAATTTGGCTTCGTATTTTGACAGTAACGGATGCTTGAAATAATATTTGGTAACGTTTATTTTTGAGCTAAATCTGCGAAAAATGTTTTATTGTTACTTGCATTACTAAAATAATAAAAAAAGCCTTTGTATATACTGATATATAATAAGATATGTATATTTTTCGTATAAATATATCGTATGAAGTGAAAAAAAGGGTTTTCCATTATTTCATATATGTTACATTCTACGTGACGTAGGCGACGTAAATTGTGCTGGACTGTCACGACTAAAAGCTTTTAATGTATAAACAACAATAACACGGTGTCTTCTAATAGATAATACAAAACCGTATAAAATACTAGTGCATAATAAAAATATATTATTTCTTCTTCAATTTGTTTATTTAAACTTTCCACATTCATCTACTTAAGATACAATTCATTATATTATGAAATATAGAATCGGACGTCACACTTTCTCCGGAAGTGAGAACCGAACCCACAATCGAGTAATGTCAAATACTTATTAACCATCAGCATAGAGACCATAGGTTATTCTTTGTATGACAAAAAATGCAATGCTTAACCTAAAATGTAAATAAATATATATGGTTTATAACTAAATAATATATTCTGCCACCAAATGAAATGTTTGAAAATTATAAGCAAATTAATTGCATATGTTTTTACGCTTCGATGAAATGCACCCGAGTACAATGCAGATAGAGTGAAATAGGTAATGTAGGTCAATGACACTTAACTCGCTTATTAAATCGTAGTATACAGTTTTTTTTTATTTAGATTGACTGTATTTTGTGTACGACTCCACGTGCAACATTTCTATATTAAAAATTTATTCTTACGTATGAAAATAAACGTAATTTTTTTCTTTGACATATATCTTTTCGGTTACAAAAAAAAGTTTATTTGTTTTCAATGAAATTATTTTAATATATAAATAAATGTGTACTGTTTTGGTATTTTATCTGGAGATTAGTCATAATTGTTTTTGTTTTTAAAATATAGATCATAAAGTTTTAAAGTAACTTTTAAATAACACATAAAACATAGTGTTTACCTTGATTCGGTAGGAAAAGAACTGAGTATAGTGACTACCGTTATATGTATGGAATAGTCTCTGCTTTAATTCAAAATTTTATTTCTAATTATTGAAATATGTATAAAAATTAATTGTATAACAAGTTACCTTTATAAATAAGGCTTTAAGGGCTGAGTAACGGTTCTTATATTAATTGAAAACATTCCGAGCTCGTGAATCAAGAACAGGGTCGAAAGTCGACTACGCTGTAACTGTATTTAACAGGAAGTGTACTGTATTTTAGCGAGATTATTAAATTATTGTGACAATATCATACGTTTTATATTTTAAAACTCTTATAAAATATTTAAATGGTGTAATTCTAAAGTTCAATTTAACTTTATGTAATATTTTGTTGCAATACTTGTCATTGCCATTATGTTAAAAAATAAATTCTTTATTAATACTTATATTCAAACCCATCGGACTGAAAATAAAATGGTCATATCCATTTAATAATTATTGACTTTAAATAAATTAACGTTTTAGACCATTATGGCATAGTGGAACAATGTCTCACTGTAAACATCAATCCTGTGGGTTCGAACCACAAATGAGGGAACTATTTAATAAGCTTTTTACCGCGTTTAGATAAAGTCCAGCGTTGAACTCTGTAATTCAAGTGGCAATGTCTCGAAATTTGGCAGACGTTATTGGAAAATCCAGATTATTTTAGCAGAAGGTTCTGGCTAACCTGCTATGTGAAGTAAACTAAACGTTAAAAAGTGCAGTTAACTCCAGTCATGTGAATAAAAATGAATTGGGGCTGTATGTCACTTTCATTATATAATTAAAAAAGTATGTTATTTTACTTATAATAAAACAAAGTAACAAGTATTTCTACATTCTGTTAAATTATGTTGTGTTTTTTTACATCAGTATTTTTTCGTCGATTCTTTCTCGAGGAGCGTGATATCTACACAAGAGGTTAAAAGCTCTTACTTTTTTTTCTATCGGTATTTTTATATTTTTCCATTCTACCAGGTTCTTAACTGCTTAAGCGAGGTCAAGGGTCGGTACAAAAGTTTATATACGTTATGGTTCCCACAAATCTAAAATTATTTATGGTGAAGCATAAATTTATTTTTACTTTTTTGTGTTATGCTTCTAATTGGTTGCTTTTTTGTGGTCGTTGATTTTTGAAGTCATATATAGGTGGTGGTTTTACTACTTTGATTGATTTATAGATATGTTTGCGAACTTCAACAATTCAAGCGCTAGAGGTTTGTTATTTTAAATATATTATAAGTTATATGTTAATTAAAGAAAAAAATTATCTATTCACTTAATTTCCAGTAAAACTTCGGGATATTTTTCTGTCCATTTCATTAGAATGTCTAGTAGCGCCTTCACCTTACTTGTCGGATGAGTAATTATACAATTAACTCAACAAGGCGCCTTATTATATAAAGGTCGAGGGGAAACTTTGTTTTTGTATGAAATAAGAAACAACTCTCATTGTTTGTTTGTTTGTTCTAAATTTCCTTCATCTACGTTTTTGGCACAACTGCTGTTTGTAAGTCTACCGTACTTAGTAGCAAATCTTCATATAAATTGTTTTTATCGATTTTATGGTAAGTCATCGCTTAAGTCTTGTTTTCGTACATTTCAACATAAAAAGCATTTTATATTGTTGTAAGCTTAATATCTCATAAAATTTTACATGATTTCTAAGAAAAACCTTTCAAATAGTTAGGCTGTGAATTTTTTAATAAAATTTTACTATCTAGTCAATCTAGACATTTTTGTCCTAGACTCATATTATTTTTGTTACTCATAAAAATGTATACAAACTTCATAGACAACACAGATGTTCCATTAACAGCCTTATTTCTCAGCACATTGAAACGTGACGAAATAAATTGCCCCAACAAAAATATCCGTCGATATAGTTATGAAAGACCTCGTCGTCCATAAAATAATGCTAGCGCTCCGATCAATTGACTCAAATGCAATAAAATTTATATCGGCTATGAATTTTCAACATAGTATGGCGATTGGCTTACTATATACGGAATAGTTTTGGCTCCAAACAACATGGAACGATATAAATTGCTAAAGCATAAGCTGTGAAACTTTAAGGTAACTGCGATTCAGTGTTTATAACGTATCCATTTTCTTGTAGTCTTCTTTTGTTACCAGCTTTGTATGGAATTCGCTTGAAAAATAAATTAATCGTTAGGGATATATTGTACCTACATATTAGAATGTACGATTTTTCAGTAACATTACTTTTGATATTTACTATTGTTGAAGTGTTATTCCACACTTAGGATTAGAAAACATTTTTGAAAAAACGAAAAAATATTTAACCAACCAATTTGTTTAGGCATAAGTAAGTATAAGATAGAAAAATGTAAGACTCACATTCATATAAATTTTGAGTGTTATTTTCAAGAAATGTTTTTAATAAAATAATCTATTTAGGAACATCCTAAAAGGTTATTTTGATCCACTTATTGCGAATTACACAACTCATCGAAGAATGTGCAAATCCGATAACAATAAATATTTCATATCATGAACTATAAAATAATTTTGAATCAGTTTTTTTTATATATTTAAAACTAATTTGCTCAATTCAGCCTTGCCAATATTCAGCCTAGTTATATATATAATTTATTAATAAAATTAATATAAAATAAAATAATAAAAAGTTCAACAAACCATTTGTCAATATTAATCTACTGTAGACCGAAAGAATTCTTAAAGGGTACTATACCTTTTAATTTTTTATTACAAGCCTGTGTAAGCTCAAAATATTACACTCATCAATTCTTGCCCATTTTCCATTTTCTATTTAATAACCCCAATTCAGAACAAAACCAACGAAAGTGAATAAACACTTTTTTATTCCAATTTTATTATTATAAGAAAATTGTTTTCGTACAAAAATTTTAATGGAAATTACGCCTTCGTGGCGCGTTCGTGTAATACTTTACTAACACGGTTTAATCTATGCAATGATAATGAGTTCCGATCACACGAGATAATATAACTGTATTAAAAATACAAAAATATTTTTAATCTGGTTTGGATTAAGTGCGGCGTTAAATTTTGCCAAGTAAAATATAATATATTGAAATCCATCTACATATTTCATTACTTTCATAAACACTGAAGCAAAGAAGCAAAAAACGTTTATTTATGCTTTTATTTACCGTCCGAGAACTGGTTAACACTTATCTAAAGTATATTATCCCATAATTAAGTAATATCCTGAAAATATCAACAATTATTATTAGATTCTGTTATGTAGATAACTGAATCGTTGTCAATTTAAGATATTTTCCAGCATCACGTGTCGGCCATATCGCAAAGTAATTCAGTTTTGACCCTTGTAATGCGCGACCATAACATCCTAATAATAGTATTGACCGTTCACGACAATTTTGACTGCATGGGTATTTATATATAGGTATGTTTTAGATACGTATACAAGATTAGTTTAGTAATCTTTAAGTTATCTTCATGTATGCTATAGTTCATACAGCAAGGTGGGCAGAGAGAAACAGTGTTAAGGACTTCTCGTTCTCCACTTTCTACTCAAGCTTCCAAGATATGGCAGAACTCAATATCGCAGTTTGTTTAAATGACCGGGAAGACTAACCCACCTGTTAATAAAATCTTTTCTCTAGTTATAATTTTACTTACTTGTAAGTCCCATTGTACAATGGGATACTAATTACTGCGAATTAATCTATGTAGATCTACATATCAGCTGTCAAGCTTACTATATATGAATGAATGATTTATCCAGTGTCTAGCAATGTAACAACTTTTCTTTAGAAATTGTTAGAAATAGAGAGTACAGATGATAATTGATTATTTGTTACCTAAAGTTACGAATTACGTTAATGAACGTAAATATATAATCTATATTAAAATTCAGTTTATAAATTATACAATAATGTTGATCATTAATTTAAAGCAAAAAGCATTTCATTAAACGTTTAAACATTATACAGTAGCTTAAATAGTTATTATTATACAAACAATGTGTGTGTTGATTTAATTCTACCTGGAAACCTTCTGTATTCGCAGGTGAAAGCAATTTTATAGCCATCTTTAAATATATATAATACAAATGAAAATGAACGCTGTCTGTACATGGAAGATAGATGAGTGAAACTACTATTGGGGGTATTTATCGATGTAATATTTTTTTAACATTTTTATCTCTTTGTGCGTTGGTTTGCGCGGCTTAACTAATTTTAATGCAGTTTTTACTGCAGTATTCCGTCAAAATACTCATTTTAAAGCATTTTGTTCATAATAGTTATAACAAGGGTCACGTTCACAAACAAAGTCGCGGGCATTCACTAGTAATATAGTAAATATTCATTTCATATATTATGTAATAGTATATTTTTTATCGTACACGTGTACATCAAAGAAATGTTTAATGCATAGTAAATTAAAAACGTCTGCAAATAGAATGAATATAAATCGACCTAAGACCTTCTTAAGATCAATCAGAGCACGCTTCGTTATAATTTTGTTTCCTTCCTCTTTTAACTTAGGTAAAAATGTTAAGGGCGAAGAAGACGCCAATAACCTACGTTGACTCAGTGGACTGAGTGAGTCATAACGTGGTCAATGATTCGTTCGATCACTGTCGATCTTTAAATTGACCATCTTAAGAATTTGTTCTTGAGATTTCTATGTTTTGTTTCTTTTTTGTCATCAATGATTGTTTTATAATAAATGAAAGAAAATAAATAGTATTAGTAAAAGTAAATAATAATATTTAATAATATTTTACAAACAAGATAACGTACGATAAACGTAAAAATAAATCTAGGCTTTTCATTTATGTTCATGTATGTTATTACATACATGAGGAAAACCTAGATTTATTTTTTGTGAGAATATTCGCACATAGGAGCGTAGAAATTTGCACAACTAATGTTTTTATAGAAAAATGGTAGTTTTTTTTTCAGCTTCACACTTTTACTCCGTATAACAGGGTAGACAGAAAGTACTTAGTGTTAAGACACTTCGTACTTCGCTTTCCACTTTGCGTGTTAAGTGATGGAACTCAACGCCGAACTTTGTCTTTACCAGAGCGAGGAAGTGGAAATAATTTAAGTGTAATCACTCCCAGTTGATCCCAACTCGGGATCATACCTACAACCGATCGCGCTTACAGTCCCACTGCGCCACGACCGGCCTCAAGAAATAATAATGCTCTTAATAATATTAAAAAGACATTAATTAAAAAAAATACGGGTCTACTTTAAAGGAAGTACGTGAAATGTGTAATATTAATGTAATATTATTTTTGGTTAATTTTATTTAAAGTTGGTATTAGCAGCTTACAATCCACTTCAGTGTAACTTCCTTATGCATAATAGAACATTCCCTTTGGGCTGTTTATTCGCCCAGTACATGCGTTTAATCCTCACTTGCTATCCTTTGGTTTGCTGTGGCAACATTACATTATTTACGTATTAGACGAATTGTATAACAAATATTGGAAACGTTTTATGATAATGATATATAGTATAATAAATATAATAAAACAGTGTACCTTTACATTAAGTATAGTTTTTGAAAATTGACTGTAGGTGATGTTATAAGCAAACAGAATACAACTAAATAATTATTGAAAGTTTTGTCTGTCTGTTTGCATATACACGCTGAACTCTGAATCTACCAAACGGATTACAATAATGCTTATTTTATTTTTAAGCTATTAATCCTGGGTACCGTAGTTACAAATATATACAAGTATATACATGTATTATTACATATGGAACTGCGGAATTGTCTGGAAAATTTGGTAAAAAGCTACACTATATTTTGAGCTAACGAACTGTAATACATGAGAAAATGTCACCTTAGTAAAAATTGTTTAGTATCATAAACAGTTTTCGAAGTCATTTTAAATTAAAATGATCGAAAATTGGGACGTTGGAGATGCAGTAAGTAAGCAGTACAGTAAAGGTCATAAAGTCTCCCAATAAAGTGGCAGGTAAATACCCGCTGCTACTAGTATTATTTTTTTTTGGCGCTGTCTCCATGGGGGATCTTGCCATTGTCACCACGCTTGGCAGGCGGGTTGGTGACCACAGTAGGTGTTTATGTTAGACAGGGTCACGCTGCTGCCCATGCCCTGATTTTTCCCTTAGTCGCTTCTTACGACACCCGCGGGAGGATATGGGGTGATGCTATTCTAAGCCGGCATCACACGGCAATCTGACGCCATACGCAAGGTTGCCGGAGCGGGCTGCATGAGGGTTGCGGAGGACCGGGATGTTTGGCGCAAACTTGGGGAGGCCTATGTCCAGCAGTGGACTGCGATTGGCTGACGACGACGACGACGACGACGACGACTAGTATTATTATAAAATTATTGATTAACTAACTAAAATGAAATAATTTATTGCTAAGTGTAGAATTTAATTAAATATTAGTAGATAACATACAAAATCAATTTATATATATATATTTTTGCCATTATATGAACGATACAAACAACCGTTTTAATTGATAAAAATATCTAATTGATCAATTAAATCATTACACGTTTGAGCAAACGCTTAGACTTAGTAAATAGTGAGTTCGCAGAACCAACGGTATCGACTTGCTTGGTATCTTTTGATGAGGATTTATTGACGCAGATACTTTAAAGAAAGGGCTTTGAAAAACAAGAGATTTATGTATAACACCCTCATTCACGACGGCTTAGTACAATCCCGTTAGCGTTATTGGGGGCACAACTAAACTCATAATCGAATTACCATCAGAAGTTACCATCGTAATAAAACTTTCTTGCAATATTGACGTTTAATTAAACACAATAAGGCTCATAATGGCTTGCAATAATAATGCCATTGTAATGTTGTTTTCTGTATGTCAATAAATATACAACTTCTGTTCGCTCTCATGGTGCTTTCGTAAGAGAACGATGAATTACGTGAGTTTTATTGGTGATATGGTTGCGGTTTCCGCTTGTGTTCTTAGAAACATATATGACTTTAGACTACAGTGTAATTTGAATGTTTTAGGTTTTTTATGTTTGTTAAAAGAATAGATATTTTACGCTATTTCTTGTCAAACTATATAACTGATTTAAATTCAATATTATGCATTTTCTATCAGAAAGTGGTTTCTAGAATAGATTGTCTATTCTTACTAAAAAAATATAATACTATTAATTTTTAAATTAAATCATATAAAGTAATCATCATATTTCTAAAACTGTTCAACTAATTGTATTTTTTATGATCATGTAAATCTGCTATGAAAGATGATGATGAAGAGATAACTCTAAGTTTATAAATTGAATTTACTCCTGTATATTGTTCAATTTTATAGTAACTGATGGATCTAAATAAATTAAAATGAAAAATAAAAACTGTTAATATAACACAAACAAATAACGATTTTATTTCTTGTTTCAGGTACGTTGGCAGAACGGGTTTTTAATTATCCCACATAAACTAATACGTTAATTGAATATAAATCGTAAGTTATTTTTAAATCTATAAAAATATTTTTAAATACATGTATCGTACTTAAATATTTATAGTATATAAATAAAGTAAAATTCACTAAAATACTGCTTCTGAGTTTAATTGATTAAAGGTTAAAGCCGGGATTAGTGTCGTGTTACTTAATACAGGTTTAAACGCACCTTAAAAGTAGAAAATGGCAACTATTAACGAACACAGAGTGAGGCTAAATAACCTTAATAAATATTTTAATACAACATTATATAAATAAAGATATTCTTTCAAGAGTTTTGGGTAATGAAGAAATAGATCTGGATTACTTCAGGTACTTTTAAGGACTTGAGCCTGACTAATGAAATTCCTACACTTTTTGTGTTATAAACTTCTTTAATCATAAATATAACTTAATATTTATTTAAGTACCTCGGAAATTATAATCGGACTTACAATATTATATCTAATAACAAGACAATAGTAAGTCGCACGACTTGTTATAGCGAATAAAACTGGTTCCTAGAACTAGATATTTTAAAGATTAGTCAGTCGATAAGAATAGAAAAGCTTAGACTTAAAGCTTCAAATATTTCCTTACAAAATTATGAAAGTAAATTTTAAAAGCTTACGGTTGTTGATGATATAGATTGTATAAATGGATCATTTTGTATATATTAGGTCTTTACTGCGTAAGTATGTATGTATGTCCGTTTCTTTGATCCCTTGTAACTAACTGCTAAACCCGTGAACCGATTTTGACAAATGATACGTTGTATTCGTCTCAAGGGCGCGAATGTCACTGAATATATAAAATTACTGATAAAAGATTTTTTAATCATATTAAATGTAGTTCCAATTTTTTTTTTAATAACATGTATGAAATTAGTAAACAAAATTATACAACGTCGTATAAGTATGTAAAAGTCCTTAAAATAGAAAGTTATTAACAAAATCATTTTGTACTCAAATGTTACACGTTTGACCTTTATATGCCAGTTTCGTAAGGCCCTATATTAGAGTAAAGTAAACTGATTAAAAGTTTTCTTTATGAATGTTAAAATTAATATTTGGTAAGTTTACGAGTATAAATAGGCAATTATATTTTCAGAAAAATAAAGTATATAGTATAGGCTTATAAAAAATTGAATACTTTACTATTTTATTACTGTTATTCCACACTAAGGATAAGAAATCGTATAAAAATTTCGAACCTAGGACGAATGGCTTAGCGGTAAAAGTGTTTGGGCAGTTTCTATGAGGGGTTCTAATTTGAAATAAAATATTAAGTATAAAAAATTAATTAAAATTATTTTTTCATACTTAATATTTTAATTCAAAGAAAAAAAATAAACACTACATAACTTTGTTTAATCGCCTTAAAAACAGTAACTGTGTACGTAAGTTCAGTGTTATTTCGCAAAAGGATTATTTGTCCGTCCGAACCGTCACGTTACTGAAGCCGTTTAATACATCACGTTCTCCTCTCGAATTTACTAGACGTGGGGTTGTCTACCTCTGAATTAAGACAATATACACAAAGAAAGGCCTTTAAACTGTCTTTAATAAACATAATTTCAACTGTTTATGCATTTAACGACACTGTTTATAGCAGCAAATTAAACATTCTATCGACTGATATACTATTATTAATTGAATGTATATAGATGATCATACATATTTGAAGACAATTCAATTTTAAGTAAATTTTTATTAAAAACTTTTTTATAATATTTATCTATATTTAATAGTGGGTTCGATCCTCGCTCATTCGAATGATTTAATTAAAATTATTTTCACTTACTTTTACTGCTCCAATAAGCGCGGCGTTGAGTTCCACCGCTCAACATTCAGTGTCTCAAATTTGAGTAGAAAATGCAGAATGATGTATCTTATATGAGACACATCTCGGGTAAAGTAGTGCATCAAGCTTTAAATAATTTAGATCTTTAAAATAACGCTTAATTAAATAGAAATATAACACTTTAAACATTTAGATTAGTCATAAAATAAAGACATTTTTATGTTCACTCATTTTAAGCTTTAAGTAGATTTTATAGCAGTTATTTTTACTGACAGAGCTCTAGCAACTTTCTTACTTTAGGTATTCTATAATTTTTTTTAAGAAATCCTTATTTTGTCTTTTATTTTTAACAATTATTTGATAATTTTAGTTTGTTTTTGAGAAATCTCAAAACTGATGGCATTATAATATTCGCATATGGTGAACCAGATTTAATTGGCTTACCAGAAAAGTTTACCTTGATTTATTTTAATTTCACCGCTGGGATAAGACAAAGCGCGACATTGAGTTCGCCTCTCTACACACAATGTCTCGATTCCGGGCGGAAAGTAAACAACGGAGTGCCTTGACACTAGTTGATTTAAAATACAATTGTTCGTCCGGCCTAACTGTTTTCCCAATTGTTCTCCCAATTGTACTTCCTCTACAACTATTTATATTTTTAAACAAAACATTTTGATATTATTCTTTGTAATACTAGGTAAGTTATGAGAATATTTAAAGACCCTAGAAGCTAAAATATTTGCAATAAATTTAATATACAACAGACGTTCTAAGTGCATTTGTTGAGCGTTCATAACTTTGAAACACTGATAGCTGTTTCAGTTTCCTACTATTTATAGTTTTGGTTCAACAGAATTTTTAAAATGTAGTAAATAAGAAAACTATCGTGGCGAAGTGGAGAAGTGATTGTGGTTTGATGTCCGCTTGGGGGAATGAATGGTATAAATATCTGCGCAGCGTTCTATACCGCCACCTAAACCGTATTGTTCGGAATCGGTTCGTACACTAGATTCTCTCTATGTACCAAATGTTCAAAAAATTCCCAGTGATGAAGCGGCTTTCTTAGATAATAAGTAGATAGTTACTTCTCACGTCCACCTTGGACGTGAGAAGTAACATTTATGATTTCGACTGTATTTGACGATTGTAGAATCAAATTACATTAAAGTGAATACCTATAATATATGCAATTTCCCGATGCGCTTAGACAAGGCATGCTGTTAAATTTCGCTACCCAATGTATCCCATGCAGTATCTCTAATTAACCGGAACGTTGAATATTAATTGATATATGTTGATATATTTACACCTGCTGTTATTTTCATAGTTAATGTTAAGGGAAATTATATTGTTTTAAAGTTTGGTGCTTTAGTTATTTTTATTGTCAACCAATTACGCGATAATACTATATAAATACGAAATATGTAATGCTTCATGTTCGTCAGTTTGTTATTTTTAGCTAAATTATTAAACGCTAGTTGCATAAAAACCCTACCACATATTTTTAAGTAAAAAATATTTCAATATTTTATTTTAGTTTCTTTCTCCGCTGTGGACAAAGCGCATTCTTAATTTCTCCACTAAACACGAAATGTTTCGATTCCAGGGTAAAAGCAGTAAACGGATTTTGCGTAATACTAGAATGTTTCTGACGACCCTACTACGCGGTTAAGGCGTCAATCTAAAAAAATAGTATATAATTATATTATTTATAAACTAAAAATCATTTATATTTGTGTCCCTTATAGTTTGTCGATCTGTGAGAGTTGTTTAAAATAATGTTTTTTATTTACTGTTAGTTCGTGTTTGTTCGTGTTTAAAATATAAAGCCGAAATAGTATTTGTAAATATATACAAGTATATAATATACAATATCTTTCAAGTAATGTAAAATAAATCACCAATATTTTTCGATACAAAATATGCGGTTAAGACATCGATCAATACAAGTATGTTACATTGTAATGTTTTACAACAAAATAATAAATAACATATTTCAGTTCAGTTACCCGTGATAAACAATTAATGAAAATAAAGTTTATTAATTATATCCCTTTGGCAGTCACTTAAGCTTCACGCTTTTATCACGCGTAGCAGGAAAGACAAAAAATACCTAGTGTCAAGACACTCCGTACTTTGCTTTCCACCGAATTTGAGACATTGCGTGTTGAGTGGTGGAACTCAAAGCCGCATTTTGTCTTACCAGAGCAAGGAAGTGAAAATAATTTTAATATAATTACTTCCCCGAGTGGGGATTGAACCCATAACCGATCGTGTTACAGTCAGACGCTATCACACTGCGCCACGACCGGCCTCGCTTTAATCATAGATGGCAAAGCTTAATTTAGCTTCATTTGATTTTATATTGGGAATGTGTGGGACATGAAATGACACTGTACCTTATTTACTAGATCAATTTATAAATATTCCGATAAATTATCAATTTTATAACCTTTCTCTTTAATTAAAATTAATCATTTTTGTAAATATAAACGATTTGTAAGGATTTATATGTAATTCATTAAATTATACGCACGTATATTTCTTTACTTCTTTTATTTTTTATAAAACATTACTAGACACGCAAGAGCTAGCAAAGGAGAATTAACGAGTCGAATATGATCTGCGCTGGCGCTGGTCAGTGGGGTCAACGGCCGCGCAACCTCGGGCGAGTGTCCAGTGACATAAGGCACGACATTCTTCAGTGATCCAGATGAACTGTAGTGATATATTATGTTCGTTGAATTCTTTTATTTCGCATTTGCATTGATTATTGAGTTTTATATTTTTTATATTAAAACTTGAATACAGTCTAAGAAAGATTATAATCCTGTATGTTTGTACAAAAAAAATATTTCCAAAATTACTATTCCCTACTATTTTCTGAGCATCGAGACGCATTTTGTTAGTAGGTCATACAGATTTGATTCCCTATTGGACAATGTCTATGTTTAAATTATTTTCAAACCGCGGCGTTGAGTACCACAAAAACCATGCAATCGCTTGAATTCGGACGGAAACCGGCTATCCTGCTATGCAGTATCAAAATCAGAATTAAATCCACTTTTTACATTTACCAATAAATTTGACTATAAAATACTGACTCCATATAAAATCTTTAAGATTTGAATAGAACCTGTCCTTGTATATTAGAAATATAAAGCAACCGTACAACACCGTAATCTCATAACGTTTCACACCATTTTCCTCGTTCTCTGATTCACAATCGTTACCGTTAACTGCGAAGACAGTATTGGTTTAAATTTTTTTATATTTATTGTTTTATGTATAATATAAAAGTATAAGTATTGTAAGTTAACCTTCATTTTGGAGTTTAAAAGTTAAATGACATAAACTTATTTCTTTTCTTGTATAATGTTAAATTAACAATATTAAATTTTACGACAAGCGTTTTCTAGAACGTGAATAACAAATAAACCGTAATAATTATGTTTAAATAACCTTAATTAGGTAGTGTTCATATAATGTATAAATCAATCAAATTATGAGAATGAAATAACATTTTAAGAAATAAAATTTACAAGATACAGTTAAGTATATTTAAAAACAAATAAAATATTATATCGTTATAAGGTTCTATTCATATAGACGTTATTAATAGGTTGTACACGTATCGGTTACATAATATTTATTTCATTTTCTTAAGTATTTATTACAGTGCTCGTATGTATTTCTCGATTTTTTATTATTATTATTATTTTATTATATTAGGTCACTGTCTTTGTCAAAATATCTTAACTGAGCCACGATATCGTTAACATTATTTTTCTAAGCTTTAATATTATGTTTAATTATATAGTATAAATTAATATTTACTGGTATCCATAATTAGTACGATTAAAGACGATTACATGCAATAGTCGTATAATATGATTATTACAACTCAAAGGCAATTGTCGGCGAGCTATTGTAACTATTAGCAGTTATGAATGACTAAAATTAACATTCCTACAAGACACAATCTTGGTTTGTATAGAAGAAATAAGTAAATATTTTAAACTTTTTTAGGATATTATAAAACTTATTTTATTATTAAGTATGGAACCATTTTGACAAACATGATATAACATGTATGTTGCTTAGGCAACGCTTTGCTTACGCGTCAACGTAACACCTAATTCTAATAACTTAAAGTATATTTCATGGATTATTTGAAATAATATGATCATGCACTCCTTTTTTTAAAAATTATGACGGTGCTAAATGTCGTATTCATTCTTCCTCGAATTTTCGTAATACGAGGACTCGAACCTGCAAGTTCATCATGTATTATTTTTTGTTTAGACCAAACGCAAAACAATCTACAATAAACTTAACAAAATAAGAAAAAGCAATAGAAAATAAGTGAGCGCAACGTAAAAAATGTTCCTTTGGTTTTATAGAAGTTAATAGCACCTAAATTGTCGACACGGAAAGTTACTTCCCGTTTTGGCGTACGGTCGTAATCGATAAGTATTCGCAGCTTACGCACTTAGTTTGCGGATTTCATGATGTCCTACTCTATATGATAATGTTACAATGAGAGTTTCTGACTATCTAGGAATCTGATGTGCCAGTTTCAAACTCTATCTATACTTGATGTGATTTGAAGCTTGGTCCGATGTTTCTATATTTTTTGTTTCTATTAGATGTCAAGTTATATTGTTTGATTTTCGATATTAAATTATTATAATCGAGCTAATATTAAGACTACAGTTTTCTTAATGATTTTATATCTATAGAAATTAAAAATAAATTTATTATTACATAGCTTTTTTAGACTTAGCTTTAATATATTATAATTTAGACAAAACAAACATTCATCATTATAAAACACACTTAGTACATACCTTAATATTTTCAACTTTTATCTACGAGTTCATTTAAATGAGGCTTTACAAAGGCTAACGTCGCTTATACGAATAACTTTTCTCGCTTAGACGAATCGAATAATATTATCAAAAGCATATAATAACCTTGTTATTTTATATCATGCAGCTTATTAGTAAAAATATAGAGGCGCACAGTGTTTCAGGCCACTCGTGTAATAATAGTTCGAATTTACATATTTTTCGCATAAGTTCTATTTTATGATCTGCCGGTCACAGATAATACGTAATATGTGGTTTATGAGATATACCCCGATGAGGCAAAGTATTGCGGTAAGGCCAGAAATGATCCATGAAAATTATGTACGCTTATATTGAAGATTGTAAAAGTAAGCTATCAGCCCTCTTTTAGTAGCCTTTTTTTATATAGCTATTATAATAGACTTTCTATAGGTACTGTGAAATATGATATGGAAGTATGATTAAAATTATACAAATATTTATGAATGTATATTTTACTTTAAGCTTATAATAACCTTGGGTTGTAATACATTTTAATTTGGAAATTTGTTTTCTCCGAAGACAGTAGACGAATACACTTGATTAAACGTGTTACCATAATTAGCTATGAAACATTCATGAATTAATTAAACATGGTCTTATTGAGGTATATTATGTTTGATATTCATAAAAACAGTTTCATATAATACAGACACTTTTGTTAATTATAAATTATTGTGTGAATCTACGTGTTACATGATTATTTGCTAGTTACTTAATAGCAAAGTAAACTGCAACTTTCAGTACTGTAAAGGCGAAGGTCTTTCAAAGTGCAGAATAATAAGTAGTCATATAAACAATTATTAAATATTTGTTTCTACCAAAAGACATTATTATTAATGTACGGGTCGTTCCTTACGTTTATTGTTGATTGACGGAAATTGAATAAGGTTGAAATACGGAACGTTCACTTTAAACGTTTTTACACAAAATTAAATTAACTTCAATATCATCATCATATTGGAGTTTCCCTTTTGGCAACAAAGAAACAATTTTATACGCAACAGTGGATCCAACGAGCGCTGTGAATCAGTGTATTAAAACAGGTTTGTATTACTCATTTCCACTGTCGTCTGTACTCTGTACAAGTTACGTTTTATTCAAAAGTCCTTTGTCAGAAGTGTCACAACGTACCCGGCAAAATAAACCAAAAAGCCGGCTTCGAGTCTAATTTATGTGCGATGAATGTGCAAGCCAAGTATCTCAAGGCTATTTTGCTAGGATTTTCTTTAAGGAATAAGAGCTCTTCAAATCTGCTTTCGAATATTTAAGAGGGTAAGTCAAAAAATCTCATGCTACTATGACATATTCTACTCATATTTAATACTCAATATGAGTAGAATTGATCTGTTATGTCAAAGAAATAAAATACATGTTATCAATTTCTAAATTGATAACATGTATTTTATTTTCAATTTCTAAATTTCAGCTTCGAAATTTCCCACTTATAAAGTATTTAACATTCAATCGAAAACAGTTGACTGTTACCATTAAAAATAATACCTTTCAATATTAGTTGTTCCACATTCATTTAAAAAAAACATACATTCCTGAAAAAAAATATATAACGTTACATAAGATACACGTTGACCTATTGAAACATGACGTTGTGGCACGTTTAAATGACTAATGTTTCCATCCGTGACTTGCAACGTCTTTAATGCTGTTTCATTCAAACTCTCCATATAAACCTTTACAGGTAATTTATGATGTTCACTTCAACTTTGATAACACTCCGTAGTGACCTATTGT
The DNA here is from genome assembly GCA_032432895.1 of Dryadula phaetusa. Taxonomy (NCBI): domain Eukaryota; kingdom Metazoa; phylum Arthropoda; class Insecta; order Lepidoptera; family Nymphalidae; genus Dryadula; species Dryadula phaetusa. The sequence goes on from JAOYRS010000064.1 coordinate 6,286,558, forward strand.
AGCTCACTTAGAACATAATAAGGTATTGTGCACGGAATTTTTCACAATATTCATCCTTACTCATTTTTTATTTGTTTGAAATAACATTTTTACATTAATTTTCAATTTAAAAAATGCTTATTATATTAAAATCTACAAACTTCTACCCCAGCGACTATTCAAAAATCATAGACGAGAATTAAAGTATTCGACGACTAACTACGAATAGTTTAAGTAATTTCTCATAATAGATGCTCATAAAAGGTTGGGACCTTCGTCAATTTTAAAACGAATCAAAAGAATGGCAATAAAAACCGTAGCGTCGAAAGAAATACTCCGCTCTCAACATAAAGGCATAATGAAATTCATCCCCAAGTGTGTTGTGGGCTATTATTCAACCACATACAATATGTAGTGTGCGAGTAACAAATGCTACTGGCCGTAGAAATAAAACGACTAGATGTTCCTTGAATACGCTCGCATTAATTTTAAACAATTAAATTATATTCCACAATGTAACTAATATAGTCTAGCGTTGTTGAGGGTAACCTCATAATTTAATTAAGCATACAAGTGTACAAAATGTCGAACATACCAATTACAACGCATTTGTTTTATTTGTTAAACCACAATGTCATTACACTAATTTGTAAATAGCCTATTGATTTTATATGGTGTTGTCTTTCAATTATTTTTGTCACTAGTTTTTAAATATTTTTATTTTATTTTAAATAAAATCATAGAACATCGCGCAGCGGGACTACGTCTTACTCTAAACATGATTGTGTATGAATTCGATTCCCACTTAGAGGAATGATTGTATTTAAAATTAATTATTATTTCTTCGTTCTAGCAAGACAAAGTTTAGCGTTGGGTTTGTCATTCACATAATGTCTCGATTTCTGGCGAAAACCAGCCAACGGAGTGTTGATACTAAGTTGACTCTGACTACCTAGTTATGTGGTGTAAATCGTGAAGCTACTTTTTTAACTAAAAAAATACTAACACGAAATCTTCCTGAAATCTATAAAATACAGATGTTATCCTTGTTGCATTTTTGTAATAAATATATATATTCTTATTCATTCAGCTGTTCTAGAAACATAATTTGTTTGGATCCTTGTGTTTCCGCGCTCCGCGATTTGTATAGGAATAATTCTTCGGCTATGACGGCACCATACTTCTTGCCAAGTATAATTTGCCGCGGAGTTTTACTTACAATTACCTCAATTCCTCAAGTTGCCGTTGAAATAAGTGCGATATTTTGAAATATTTTCTTCACTTTGTAACTTTTAAACTATATCATTTTTATAAACAAAATTTTAGTTTGCTTATAATGCGATTTTAATATAAAAAGCTATATATAGATATATATAGATATTGAAAAAATCAGATATCGAAATACTTTGATAGTCAATTCTTCAACAAGTTTGTACCCACTTTGTGGCCTTAGGTCCTTATCAACCCTTAAAAGGCACCACTCCTAGTAATTTATGTATGCTTGAGTACCGTTTTTCGTTTTTCAAGTAAAGGTTGGGGACATTTTTACTAAAATGTTGTTATCTTATCATTTCCCCATATCCAAAAGTATTGTCATTTGAAATTATATGATGTTTTTGATCCTGGAGGAAGTGTGACATACCGATATATTAAATTAGATTAGATTTGCCTTTTCTTTTTATTATATACTTTTAAGTAGTTTTTTTGTTTTGAAACAATAATACATGAAAAACATGAAAACAATAAATGAAAAAAATGTCAAAGAAAACTAATCTATATTTAAATATACCGTGAAATTAACCATTACTATGAAAATAACTAAAATTTAATTTGATATGCATAAAATGTGATTACTTCGTACTATATATTATAATTTTAAACGACAAATCTCTATGATGAAGTTGTCAACGTGACAAAATATACTCAAATATAGCAGCTAAACTAGTTTTCGAAGTAGATACCCGCAATCATATTTTACGATTCAAAGCGAATACTAGGATAATTAAATCGTTTGCTTACCGGGTCAGAAAGTTAGTATGTCCAATGATGGATTTGGTGAAGTTAGTGAACTTGCCAATCTTGGTAAACTTGGCCAAGATAGATGTTTGCCAAACGCTTCAGGCTACTCTAAAAATACATGTGCCCATACAAATTAGAGTTAATATATTGTCATGTTTGCTTATTAAATAAGTATATAGCGATGATTTTATTAAATACTGGAACCTATATAGTCTATGTATATATTTGTGTGTTTCAATAGGGCGAAACCTAAATAATAATAACGTTTTTCTAAAATAAACAATTACCACCATTTGTTTAAATGGCATTTTTTAATTGTATACATATAACTATACAATTAAAAAAATGCCATTTATATAACACTCTTTTGACTGACCATGTAAAGATGTTTTATAGTAGGCTTTGGAAAAGATGCTAATGGGGTAATAAAGCAGAGATTACTGGAAAATGGGCCATTAAGAAGACAAAAGGCTTTAGGCAAAATATTAGAGGAAGCAACTTTTCAATTAGCTGGGTTCATTATTTTTTCAAAATATAATTAATTTATCCGGAAGTAGAACGTAGTGGCGTCTATTAGTCTACTAAGTCTTTTGACATATAATTTTTTAATTAAAATTAGTACAAAATTAGTATATTATTCGTACTATACTAGTGTACTATATAAACCGATGTTAAGTTAATATTGAAAGTGATGATTCTAGCTATGGATACAATTGTGAATTCCAGTGAACACGATCTGAGAACAATCCAATAAGCGTTTGGACGCGTTTTGTTCAGCTTGCAGATCCCGATTGAATCGTATGTCCATATTCAAGTTTCACGACATCGTATTTTGCACAGTTTTATACATCTGCAAGAGTAATTTTCACTGTGAAGTTGTTTATTAACTTCACGCTGGGGCTGTGATTTAACCCTTTGTACTAGGTTTGTGCCAACACTGTTGTTGCTTTTCACAGTTTTCTTATTTACTTTAACACTAACCAAAATGATCTATTGTTTGATAAATGTTCTAAAATGGCTAAACTTAATGTAAAATAATTCAGAGATCGTATTATACAAATAATACAGAGGAAATTTATTGATAACAATCTTCTCGTATGCAAATGATGAAATAATACGATCGTCTTCCCACGACATATCTACGTTTACAATGGATAAGCGACTACGTATAGGGCCTTCGTCATCAATCATGAACGAAGAGATACGTATGTATAAAAGGAAATAGAAGCATCGACGAAATAACATTAAAGAAAGAAATATTTACATAATGAACTTCTTTTTTACCTGTATAATGATCCGATATATTCTGGTCACGTGACTCTCTAAAAATATTTAGTTGATTTTAAGCGGGGTATTAAGGCTGCCTATCGAGGGATCGGTATTCGTCGCGTCCAATACCGAATCAAATGGAACGAATAGCTCCATTGAGTCGATATCGAGTCCAGGATTGAGCCCCACTCACGATTCCGCGATCCTGCTGCATACGCTCGCTGTAACTCAATCTGATGTGTTTGCTATCGGATGCAAGCTGTAATGGGTTTAATGGTAATCTGTGAATGGCTCTTAATCAATAGTTTTCACTTTAGTACTAAAACAAAGGTACGACGATTATCGGTTTCGGGTAATAATTAATGCTTTCGAGATAGTTAATTTGAACGTTCTTTATTATTCTACTTGTGTTTGTTTAGTATAATGTATATACATAATAATATTTACTTATCAAGTACATACTACGTTACGAGAGGTCAAGATAGACTACAAGCGACCTGCGAGAACACATTATCGATAATACTGGTTGAAGGTCACGTAAAAGCATGAGGATCCCCTGAAGGATATGAAGAGGTTATTGTCTGTGCACGTGGCGAACGAAGTATGCAGGGATCTTGGCGTTTGGCACTCCGTTTTCTCTGATTACCCCACCAGGTATAAAACGTGAAGCTACAAAAAGGTATATACCTATATATTATATATATTAGATATAGTAGCCAACGGAGAATCTTGACACAGTCACAATTGGTCTCTGATATACTAGTTTTAAGATACGGCGTAACCGGGCACTAGGCTACGCGGGACAATGTGTGAAGCTGTATAAGTATATAACTATATATAGTATATGCATAGCTGCCATACAAGTTGAAGTGTTCCTTATCGGTTGAGTATGAGAGGTAATTCAAGTGACACGTTGGCACCGCTAAACCGACAACATGTCGTTTCAGAATATTAAACTCCGGAGCTCCACCTTACAAATCATCCAAGGTAGCGTATGGCGAGATAATCTTATAAATTTTGCGGAGAATTACTTAAGCACCGTAAGTAATTAGATGAGATTTTTAAAATATAATTTTATTTTTACCAAGTTACAATTATTTTACTATTTTTGAAGTGTAATCACACAATTAGGATTAGAAAACATATTTTTAATAATGTATAGAAATTTGAAAGCAGTGCTATTGGAACCCGTGCCTGTTGGAAACCGTCCGAACCGAGTTCAATTTCGGAGTAACACTTCAAAAATAGTAAAATAGAATAAATGCCATTTTCTCTGGCTTAACGATTATTTTTTAATAATCTTTAGATGGCAGAAATTTTTAAAATCTCTACAAAGATACTAAATAACAACAAAAAGTATACGCATTTCGACGCAGCTTGTAGTAGAACGCATGGCTTAGCGGTCATACCGCGTTTAACGGTTTCCAAGAGGCACGGGTTCGAGTCCCGCGATCAAGTTTTTGTTTTTTTAAAGTTACAAATACTGAAAATAAGTCGTTAATAAAATCCTAATATTCTATATAAGAAAATATAGTACTAAGATTAATGCAAACTATATTAAATAGGGATGTAAGACGTGGGTAAAGCGTTGCTATTCATCTAAACTCCTCGAATGTAGCTTTTTATCGAGTCTGTAACCTGATTAAGGTTTCCATAGCGCGGCGTGAATGCTAACTCGCGCTCTAACTATCAACCTGCAACGTGTAATATATTCATTGAAGCCTTGCAAGTTGCCTTATATCCGAGGATAAAACGTGAGATGCAAAAGTTTAACATATAAATAAATATTATGGGTATGCTACGTGTTTCTGAATTTAAACATGCTCTCGCTAGATATCATGACTGTTTGCTTGTATAAACTGGGATAAGTTTTAAGAAATATTATTTTACGCAATGCTTATCTTGTATGCAGAAAGCAGAGACGGCTCTGTTTCTATTTATAGTAATCTAGTAACGTATATGTTATGTTTAGTACTTACACCAACAACACCAATGAATTATTCATATTACCTTATATATTTATTATTAAAAAAAAGGGAATAAAACAAAAAACCATTTATAAAACAAAAAAAAGAGTAAAGAGAAACACAGTTATCAAGAACTAAAACACTATCAAAGTCACTGTGGTTAACACACACACATACATGCAGAGGCATAGCGTGTTGAGTTTGAATTCAAAACTGCGCTTTGTCTTACCATTATACCATCCCATTTGGGGGAATATATATATTTTTTTTAATATAAATATTCCCCCAAATGGGACTCCAACCCAGAACCAAGCGCGTTAACAGTCAGACGCTGTCCGACTGACCCATGGTGCACTTACTATACCTATTTTATATGAAAGTATTAAATTAATTTTTTTTTGAACACAAACGCATTTGTTATGTATATATATATATATATATATATATATATATATATATATATATATATATATATATATATATATATATATATATATATTCAATTACATTCAATAAAGTCCTACGGGCGTCGTCATGCAAACGTGGTAATCGCGCCGTTCCGCCAATGATCGCAGCATGTTAACACGACGCTTTACAAACAGGCTGGGTTTGTTAAAGCTAATTAGGCTTAGTGTTAACCACGCTAAATACTCACATACTCTATCTATACTTACGTCTGATTCGTTTGGGAATGAAGATGAAATGATCAGTTTAATTCTTATGACCTTATTCTTAATTATGTGAAAGCAACAGCTATTACCCAATATAACCAAAGCGTACGAAAATATGTACGACGTATCCAAAGGCCGGACGTGGCGCAGTGGGGCAGCGTCTGACTGAAAACGCGATCGGTTGTGGGTTCGATTCCCAGTCGGGGGAATGATTATATTTAAATTATTTTCATTTTCTCACTCCGTAAGTCATAGCACTTTGTTGAGTTCGTCAGTTACATGCAATGTCTCTAAATCGGCAGAGAGCGGAGCGCAGAGTGTCTAGACACAAGATATTTACTGTCTATCCTGCTATGCGGGATAAAAAGCGTGAAGCTACAAACAGGAAATATGTCGTAATAAATGGTTCCGCTGTGTTGTAGAGGTTCACGCAATATCGACTACGTTAATATCTTTGAACGTTCATAATAGTTTTACTAGATGTCAATGATGGATATATTTTTAAAATATTTATTATTATAGAATTAAAGATTAAAATCATTTTCTTTACTGTACAAATTTAAAAATAATTGATTTAATAATCTATTTGTATATTGCTTTCATCACATTTTTGTCTAATGTCTAATAAACATATTTATATAATTCATTCAAATCATTTTATTGCTCATTGTAATACTCTTCATGGTAGCGTATAAATAATATGTAGGTAAATATAAATTGTGTCATCCGTTATACATTGAAATTCTTAATCGTATTACTCAGCTGTGTGACACACATTTTCAGTCGATGCAAGCAAATTTCAATAAATTCTGAAGTATTCGTTTGATATCGTTATAAAATTTATATGGATATTTTTTAATTCATATAGAACACCAATTTACTAGATATACTTCAGCTAACTTTGATAACAGCGATTGCTAGTTTCGAATGTCTCAAAAAGATTTTCGGTTTTACTCCAGAGATTTTAATGTTAGGTTTGTAAACAATATTAATCTTTAAGCTAAAATATATCTTAAGTAGTACGCATAAGTGATATTTTAGCAAGAAGTAACATTAGACTTACCACGTTTTGAACACGATGTATTAAAGTTTCCACTTTCAATGGCTGCAATTAACATTTTGTCGCCGTCCGCCAGAGACCGGTGGTTGTTAAATTGAACCCTATCGCGTGGTTCCATGTTGAATTCCCACTGGTTTTAACTCCGAAACTGGAGACTGATTAACTTGACCGAACATAGACTTAGTTGGTTCATACTAAATTCTGAACTAGCAGAGGAACAATTTGGAAGTTACAGTGTCGTATGAATTGATTAATAAACTCTAAATCAATCAAACTACAGATTTTAAAAGTTAATTTTAATTAAGTATCATTTAATACTGACTTCCAGTAAAGGATATTACGAGTTAATTATAAGATTGACTTGCTTTATTTTGTTTCTATATTGAGGAAATAATGTTGTTTTATCTCTTGTGTTATATTAAGTAGAGAGGGGAGAACTAACTCACTTTAATCTTCTCTTCCTGATTATTTTTGATGAAATTACAAGCCAGGACTTTTTACATTTTTTCATAAATATATTAGGTTTAAAATGTACCATTAATACAAATAAAAATAATAAATAAAGGATTACTTCTTTTTCAAATATTTCATATAGTTATTCGTCTTCTAACCCCAACTATATTACTTACTTAATTAGCATTCATGACGCACTCTTTCGCTTATATTTATTGTTGCTCTTGAAAGGTATAGTCCATCCCCATCAGATGCACCTGCTTTCATTTCCATACTATTCAAAGTCACTCTACCGTTTATTTAGATCGTTTTGCATTAGTATTCAACATTTATTAGCCGACGCTCTAGGGATCCAAGGGATGAATTAGGGGAGGCCTAGTTGGGGATTCATTGGGGTCCGCAAAATATGTCACTCAATCGTTCGGTTCAGAGATTTCGTTATAGTTTAATGAAGCGTGATTGTGTCGAGCACCCCACTAAATCCGATTTTTGACGGCTACATTGTTAGCTAATTTATTATAAAGGGACTACACACGTTACTTATATTATTTATTACAATTATCCTATAACATATGCATGAAATTAAAATGAAATGTCTTTGTAATAGATTGGGGAGAATCTAATACGGCGTGTGCCGTGGTTAAGAGTTCAAATATCTATATTAAAATTACATATGTAATTCCTGATTCAACCGACAAAATAAGCCCTTAAACTTGGTCATGGAATACATCATGATATGCATTATATAAAATAAAGGCATTATATACGTCTTCGAATCAATATTTTAATTTTGTATGTATTTTCTAATCAAATGAAGTATTAAAAATATCGTTGGTTTATAGGACAGTGTGTAGACACTTTATTCCTATGAGTTGTTTGTAATGCTTCTGACAAGCTATAATTACGCATATGTTCAATTTGGGGGTCGATGTTTCGTACTGTTTTATTTTTTCGATACGCTACGCTTCTTAGGTTTACTCGATAAATTGCTAATTTACGTTATTCTTTCCAAGATTTAAAGCAAAAATAATGGCCCATTAAAAGTTTATTTATGCCTTGCGGTTAATTTCATCAAGAACAAAGAGATAAGTTCCAGCTTATATTCTTTACTTTATTAGATATATTTATGACTGTATAAAATCTTTATATATTTACAACGTAATTGTAATTAACTTACCTTAAAACTAAAACTATTGCTAATTTTATACTTGAAAGTTATGAATTATTTGCCATTTATTTTTACTTGTTATACCTTGTGTTTATATATGTATATAGGTACTAATCTCCATTTTAAATAACCAAAATCAATTTATACAGCGGCTTAGATGGGAACGAAATCTATTTTTATACAATTATTACTCTTGAAGTAAAATTTTTGTTAAAAATTATATTTCTCTTGTAAAGAAAATTATGATTTAAAAAAAATTCTGTATTTTTTTTATATTTTTAGCAGACTATTACGAATTAGATGATGCATAGATAATATAAAGCTTATATAATATATTTAACAGCTTCACACTGTTGACCGCTAGAAATCGACGCAGCGCTTTATCTTACTAGATGGCATTAAATTTAAATGCAATCGTGTTTACAGTTACGCTGCCCTACTGCGCCACGATGACCTCTTTTTTATATATAAGATATATATTAACAAAAAAAAAGTTTATGAATCAGAAAATCCAAGCCTAAAAAAATTAAGGTGATTGGCATTTTTTTTATTAACAGTAGAAAAAATATTGCACAAAAAATATCTTAGAGAAATTAATATTAAATTAATTGCGTACAAGCAATATTAGATTGTATGAACAGTATGAATGAAAATTTTACAAAAAAAACCAAATAGGTAAGTTTTATGACAAACAAAATTATGCAAGTAATGTAAGATAAAAACGAACTGCCATCAAAACCAACCAGCTGTAATGGGAAAAGCATTCGTGCAAAAAAATAATTGGTTCCTATATAAAGGCCGTCATCTATTTTCCATCATCAAAAAATTGATTTTGATTTTAAAACTTCCCTGAATGCTTTTTAATAGGATTTCCTTATTTAATAAATACCAGATAAATTATATTAATAGTATCTATGTGAAGAAATTGATGTTAAATTTCTTAGTAAGTGTTTTTTTTGCTTTAGAAGCAGCTTTGCAGTGTATTTTTACTGTATGATTTTAAATATTACAAATAAGTGAACAGTATATCCGATGAACTAAAAGATTAATCAACATTTACGAGTATATTTTTGAAATATACATAGTAATTTAATAATGTTCACAATCCTCTTATATAATTTAAAGATAATAACAACAACTGTTTGCTCCCATGTTTAATTTAAAACAATAGCTAACATTCAACGTGTTACAGTAAATTGCTGGAATTAATTCGATACAAATAACCAGCAGTTCATGTTTCATTATGAAGTGCATACACTAGAATTATGTAGCGTTTGTTTACACCTATTTGCATTTAGATCGTTCCATCTTCTATGAATTCTAATAAGGATAAATCACTGCGCGTAATCAAATTTCTACTTTTGGTGGTAAATTGCGAAGACGTGAGACCTTATGTAACCAATTTGGGCCGCCGTCAAACATCGTCGGGGCGCTTTCAATAAAGGGCTCTCGGAAAGTTTCGCTAAATTTCGTATTCCACATTTGCCTTGTATTATGCAGACGCCGTCAATGCCCTCATAGACGTGCTTGCGCCCTTTACCAAAATTTCATTTACTTAGGTTACCGCAAACATCTATTTGAATACGGTTACTACCAACACAATATTTTCGAAAATTAACCTTTACGAAAATGATGGAATGCAAACTAATTATAGAAATGTAATATTAAATTGTTTAAACAATTTATTTATCTACATAAATTGGTTTGGAGTATGTAAATAGTACAACATACATATATACGAATTATTTAAGGCCCACGAGTTTAAAATATCCATGACGAGTAGAATAATAAATACAGAGTTTCAAATAATTGGACAAATATCTTATATTATTCACTATGCAACAAAAGCTATATTTCATATATTTTGATACATTTAACCATCAATTATTATGTCCCCAAATATGATATAGAGAAGTTACTAAGCCTTAAAATAAAGTTACTGCCGGTTTAAAACGCTTTGAGATGTTCTGCCTAACTAAGCTATCAAGAGCGTTGCTCAAAAGATTTAGCCAAGTTTAATGAGCGGTTTAACTTTACCGCCGAGACACTTGGAAGATTTATTTTTTTTGACGGATTCATATTATTTCTTATGTAAGAAACCTTATTAATATCTTTTGAAACAACATTGTATTACTCTAGACAGTCGTAAATTGTTCTAAATCAAAAAATCTGCTCCAACTTCTGAACGACCGCGGAATTTCCATTCCAGGTCGTCGGGCACTGGTGTAAATCATTGTAATTTCTTTTAGTCTCCAGTTCCTTTTCATGTTGTACGTACTTATTACTTTAGCCATCCACTAGAACGATAACTTAAGTAAATTTACGCCTTAAATTATTAAATATCTCAACACGTTTACATTTTCTTTTGAACTTTTGTTTATTTCACTTATAAGGAAGATTTATTTTCAAATTACCATGTTGGTACCTTGTTATGGCTTTTCTAATCTTCCTATTCGAATTACGTGCGAAATTTTATTAGGGCGTAATAATCTGATTAATCGGGGGTTTCTTAACAAGATAAATCAAATTGTTCGTTCTTCGTTAAAAAATCTGTTATTCTCGATTCGATTTAGGGACGGGGAAGTTGACGTTTAATTTTATTGCTGTCTCGCCCGTCTCCATTGAATCGTTCACCGTCGCTTCGTCAATTAATATCATTTTATTCCTATTGCCAACAAACAGCCTTTTGAGTTTAAACTTAAATCTATTACACAACAAGCCTATGTTAAATTTACTATAATATATCTTAATATCTATGTATTTATGGACGCTTGTTTAAAACGAAAATTGAGTAATTAATTTCTAAGAAAGTATAAAGGCTATAAATTAATATAAACTACGTCGTCTTAATAGAGTAACATTAATATAACGTTATTTTCTAGACAAAAACCTAGTCTATTGTCATGTAGGTCTATTGTTTGCATCAAAGACACATGTATTCCTGTAATTTCCAAATGTTCATTCACAAAATTGTATTGTTTGGTTTCAGGTATGTTACATTACACAATTCCTTGTACGGCACCAGTAAATATAACAATATTGTAAGTACTGAAACGAGCTGACGCGTTGTTGTCAATGAATAACAACCTTTTCTTTAACTTACCGTATTAGTTAGTTAGTGTATGTGAAATCTTGCAAGCTTAATTTAACACACTTCTCAGTGTCCGATTGAGCTAAAGTTTGCATTACGGCTTTAGTATGTACTTATATATAATCAATATTAATTCTCAATCTAAAATGGTTGTCGCATCTAAATGCCTGATTAGAAATTTTTATCCAACCCACATAATATGAGTATTAAATGAAAGGGCTTGATTTGTAGAATACAATAAACAAATAAAAAAAACTTGTCCTAAAAGATTTTTTAATGAATTTTTAGTTTTGATTTTCATAAAGATACTGATTTTTCTGTGCGATTGACTACCAAGATAGATATTTTGACAAATAATATAATTTCGATTCCCTAGTGTAAATAAGAATTAGACCATTCTAAACATAACCAGAATATTGATTTTTATTACTTAATAAGATTTATTTTAATTACATAAATAATACTTTATGTTCCTAATGTTAGTAATTACTTTTTAAATGTAATATGTTTCTATGTAAATATTTGAATAAACTAAAATCAACTCCAAACTGTCACGTGCTAACCTAAATATTCAATATTTGTCCTGTACGAAGAACTAAACAAAAGTTTGTCCTATAACTTTAATATTTCGTTATAACTTCATTTATACCAGAAAGTTCATTTAAAATATTCAAGTTGGGTAAAACTTGAAGCGACTTCTGATGTTCATATGACATTGAACTAGAAAGAAGTATTTTGTATTCGAAAAAGATTCCTCAACAGCAAGCAGTCAAGTAAAAGTGTAGGGAATAACGAAAAATATACCTGCTTATTGTAACTGTACGTTCTGGATTCTCCTCTATCCTGTTTAAATGAGATGTGTCTGCAAAGCACGATGGTTACGTGTTCATATTCTGCCCGGTCTTAAATAGAAAACACAAATTGGTGAACAAAATATTTTCTTGAAATAATCTTGAATAAAGAATTATTCTTTAATACTTTTACTATTTTCATGTTATATATTAGTTTTTTTTTTCGAGTAAATGGTAATAATTTAAATATATTCATTGCTATGCGCCACGACCAGCTTCTATTATTGCTATTGTAATGATGGTGCCATATGACAAGGTCATGGAAAATAAGTATTTGTGTTAGGTTATATATGTATTAAAATAGACCAGTTACTGAAATTAAAAATAAATATGAATAATTCAGTCTCACCTAACTGGCATTAGTTCGAAACAAATTCTCAGCTTTTACTTTGTCACTATGCAAATATTTAATAAAACCATCTTGATTCAGCTAAATTTAATATTTGCAAGTTCAAATCGATCTTTCTATATATAATAGTGAGGTTTCCTTGATTTTGTATGAAAATTATCACATTAGGGTGCTTATCTTATATGGGAGAAATCAGAGTGCATAATGATAAAAGAACAGCCAATGGAACGCATAAATAAAACAACGTTATAAATTATCTCTTTTAATAAGGTTTCAATCATCAATTCGTCATTTATTCGTCTGCGGCCACTAGTTATCACTCATTATGTAAATAGTACAGTTAATTGTTATGTTAAACATTACATTATAATTAACACATTATAATTAGCTCTTTTTGTCTAGATTGTTATATTTTTTAAAAATCTATAAAAAGCAAAATAATAGAAATAAAAATGATAAAAGATCTTCAGTTAATGTAAAATGTTAGTAATGTCAGTCCTTTAGGATGCTACTGTCAGCTCAGAAGGCAGTTCCGCTAAAGAGAGACAGTCTCAAACTCAATGAATACAGTTGTGCGTTTAATTCCATACTAAATTTTAATGTTCAAATTTATTGTTTATAACATCATATAACAACTGATTCTTACAAACGCATTTATACATGATATGTATTACAAAAAACATTTTTTACAATTTTTATCTGTTTACTTGTTCCGGCTAATCTCTGAAACTGCTGGACCGATATTGACAGGACTTTCACTGGTAGGCATTTGAGGTAATAAGAAGTAACTTGGGAGTGTTTTGAAATAAAATATACATAGTCGTATAACACATTCTGTTTTATCCTACTGTTAACATGAGAAAGAGTCTAAATTTGAAGGATAATTGATATTATCAGTTACAAGCTTCCCTTCAATTTTATTACCCAAATAACAATATATCACGTCGGATCAAAGTGAAACAAGGAACCTGTGTCTGAGGTTAAAGAAAAATGTGGACGAATATGAAAATTTTTACAAGATAAACGTACGCATAATAAGTGAAACGACCCATTAATAAATGTTATAAGTATTACTAGTGTACTATGTATACGTGCTGGTATTATTTCTGGCGTAATATGTAGTGTACTATATATTTTCATCATTTTTTTAACTTTCCGCTTTTATCCCGCCGCAGCAGAGTAGGAAGTACCAAGTGTCAAGACATTTCGTAGTCTGCTTTCCGCCGAATTCGTGTTGAGTGATGGAACTCAACGCCGCACTTTGTCTTACTAAAGCGATGTAACTAAAATAATTTAAATATAATCATTTCCCCAAGTGGAAATCGAATGCACAACCGATCCCGTTTACAATCATTTTTTATCAATGTTTGTATTTCTAATAATGTGTAATTGCATTTGATTACTAAATAAAATAGTCTTATTATTACTTACTGCTAAACATATTTTAATTACTCAAAGTGAATCATGTCGAAGATAGCATATAATATACATACATACACATATATTTATTCGTCATCTTGCAACATTGATATAAAGAACATGCAGTTAACTTAGAATATATTGATATATGTAGGTATATTTTATCTGTAACTTAATATGTTCTACAATATGATGTTTCTATTACGTTCGTACTTTAGCAATTGTTGACGATATCCTGTTCTCACAGAACACATAACGAAAATCAAATACAACAAATTGAAATCTATCGTGCGGGGCTACGCAAACATCGATATACGAGTATAGAACTGTACGGAAAATTCAAAAGTAAAATATTTATTGTCTGCGCTACTCTTCGACTTAAATAAATACCCGGTGTTATTCTTCGTCCAACTGTTTTAACGCACTCCGATACTTATTCAGCCATTGTTACTTGAAAACTTTTGAAGGTCTTTTATCGGCTTATTAATTTTGTAGGTCTCTTAAGCGACCCTTTTGATTAAATTGAGAATAAAGAAAATTATTTAAGGTGGTAAAAGCTTTTGAAGATTTGGATATTTAGTTTAGTAATTTTCTTTGTTTATTTCTAACTAAATTATGTTTCGGTAACTTTTCCTTCTTATTTAATTTTCTTTCTTTTTTGTAGTAATTTGTATGTTATTATATGATAGTAATTCGTATAATTATGCTGTGTCATTATAACCTTTACATTTCCTTAATATATTTTCATATGTAGTATTTGAACCTTAATCCATTGTTTATTTTATATGAACTGGGGCCCAAAAGCACTGAATCACAATATAATTTTTAAGCTCGATACTCTAACAAAGTTTAGTAAAAATTGAGAATATTAGCATGATATGATAACAAGTTGTCACATCCCTTAAGAAAGCAAAGACACCTACGTTCCAAGTTTATTCTCTATACATTATACGGCTAGATCTGAACCGGATCCCTCCCCCGGGATTGAATTCCCGGCCGGTGTTTGTTCTCAGCGTCTTTATTTTGTGGACTGAAATGCAATATATTTTCCCCCATGTTTCAACACGTTTGAGCTAAGGATAGTAGGAAACTACCGAAATTTGTAAGTCGTTCACGCACGCCCTTTCTTATGGTACAGTAAACTTATTATCTCAGACCATTTTATGTTGGTAAAATGAGTTATTTATATTTTTATTTAGTCTGATAAATGTTAATATAACAATATTAAACGTTATTAAAGTAAAAGATTCATATAATAGATATTGCCTTCTAAATAATTTAAATAAAATCACACTTAAAATGTTTTTCTACGCTAAAATGTCTTGAAACGTAGTTTAATATTAAAACGATTTTATTTATAGTTAGTTATCTGAACTTAACTCTAAATTCGCTTTTGAAAGATGCTGTACGTATTTGTAATACAATATTCATTGAAAATAATCCAACTGTGTATCACATTTGACGGGTTAACAGCCTGTATCTTACAAACTAGCGAAATTGCGAGTCTCATTAAGTCCCGCTCACACTGCGTTAATCAGTAAAAGTCAGGCTGGTGCGATTCGCGACGCGTATCTTGAGTGAAATATGGCGTACGTGCTTGCATGTTGCCCTTTCGTTTGTCTGCTATGCTCTAATATCTTTGAGTTGATTTTTTTATCTAAACTTGTTATTAATATGTAAAATAAAATTGTTTATATACTTACAATGGTTGTTATAGGTTCAATTTCCAATGTGCTAGCAAGTTATGTTTTTTAGTGAAAGTTATATTTAGAGTAATGTGACGTCGCCTCTGTCTACATAAACAAATAAAAAAAAAACATAAAATCGCTTTAAAAAGTTTATGTTAATTGTGACAAATGAAATTTAGAACATAATTACAATTTTTAACCAACTTTAAATAACGGAGAGTCATATGCTAAATCACTTTAAAAGAAAAAGCTTTATATTTACTTTCATCTAAGTAAATGATAATAATATGTGGCTGATAATTTTAAATGTAACTTATTGTTCGTATTAAATGATAATAATAATTTAAGCCTACCATATCATAGTCGTATCAATATCGCCTAAATCTCTTAAGCCTCCCAACTTACTTACTCCCAATCTTAAACGTATGTTAAATAGATAAGTACTTAAATGTAAAATTGTGTATGTTTGAACGGCTTTCAGTTCACATTAAGGCGCAAATAATGGATTTTCATAAATCTATAGAATTATTACACGCAAGTATCATGTCTTGGACTTTTCTTTGAATTATGAAACAGTGGTATATTATTCTTGAGAAGATTTAAGTTTTGGAAAATAAATACCCCAAGCAGTTGTAGAGCGCAGTCACTATATTTTACTTTCAAAGGCCATGTATTTGACATATGAATTTATTATTAATACTTATTTGTATATACACGTCCAAAGCTTATGGTGAAATGGAAGGCGGCTTACAATTATTATATCTAATTTTAATTATTTTTATTTACTTGGAGAATAATATCCTAGTACACACCATGTAAATTAATAGCTTATTCAGATTGGTATCAGGGGATATTTGTAACTATATCTCATAACGACCTATAAACTATGATTGTAATATATTTTAGATTTAATCATATTGATCTGATTTGACCAATGTACATTAAAATAGAATATCGAATATTACAAAATATTGGATTTCCAATTCTATCTAAAATAGGTAACAAAGTTTGGCTTGAAGCCCAGCTTCTGTCGAACTCAAACGAAATCAAACGCTTACAACATAGTTACAAGCTTACAATATTGCAGATCAAGTTGAAAATGCAAAGTATTTTTACTGTAAAACATCTTGTTTTGGTTAAGAACAATATGTGCTGGTGAACAATAGGTCCTGCAAATGGCTAATAAAACAAGAAATAATAAAATTGTAGATATTTACTATAGACTTAATATATTATGATATCTTTCTTTACATTTTGATATTTAAATAAGTTTTAATATAGAAAAATGAAATATATAAGCTTATTGAGATAAGGGGTCAATGAATCATTTTAATTAAATAAATAATTGCTTAAAAAAGGGCCGCGAAGCCAAGCGACTCAGAGGCATCTTGTTACAAGTATACGTTTACCTTTATTTAAAACAGCCGATTTATACCCTACTTAAGTAAAGGGCCCTTATAAGATGCCTGTAGTAGCGTAATCCACCGGCTGCCTTACATTTAATTCTGACAAAATTAATTACACTAAGTAAGCTTACCGTTTGCCTTTTAATTAATTGGTCTAATATTTGAACAGCTATCGCGATTTATAACATCGATTTAGATCTTGTAACGATTTATGACTGTTCATTTCCGACCATTATTTCTACTATTAAATTGAAAATTTCGAATGCGTAAATATAAGCGGAAATGGGAATTTAAAGGTGTCTGTCATCCAACAAAAGCTCCTGATGGATTTAAAACATGAATTACTGTCATCTCTCGTTTTAAAATAAGCTGATAATATTTCATAGTCATATTCTTAATCTTCATAAATTTTCCACTTTTCACTTATTTAAAGGTAGATATGTCATACCACTGGAAATTTTAAGATGCATTCTGTATAACAAAACCAGAAACATAGTTTAAAACCATCGCGTGTTCTTTGCGGTTTCAGAAAGAGAAAGCTTGAATGTAAAAAGTGTTCACATTTCTTTTGTCAATTTTTATTTCAAATTCGTTATAGTATTACACAATTTACATAATAATCTGCAGTTTATCTGTATTTTTGATAACATACAATAAGCGTTATACTTAATACAAATATTTTCGTAGTAAGTATATATAACGCTGCATGCGACATCTCAAAGTAAAACATGTTATACCAACCGAATTATAATAAACTATTAATCCCTACATATTGTTCTTGGGCTTACTTTCAAATTCTAGCGGAAACTTGACTTACTAGTAATACAGACAAATACGAAGGTAAAGTCGGTTACTCTAACTCCTAAAATAGCAGTGTACTTACGTTAAGAGGAACGCGTTAATGGCCAGGTTTAACGGTTCATTCATATCTCAGTAATGAGGACACTGCACTCATTATGACCTGTGAACTATGCCCGTGTTTTTCAGTTAATTAAGTATGTTTTGAATGCTTTACTAATGTTAAGCAGGAAACGTTGCGTACAGACCGACATTCTAAAGAGCTTGTCATAATAAATCTTTTAATAAGAACGTATTTTATATTAATTTCCTTTCGTTGCACAGTTTTATGCTCAGGAGCCATTATTGTGTTAAGATGTGGAGCTAATCTTACAAAGGAGTACGAGGATATTATTAATGTCATATGCAGTACCTATTAGGTTATATTAAGTTAATAAGAAACAAAATAAATCATTTTAATATATAAGAAAATAAATTCAAAACTATATTCTCTCGGCAAGTGTTAAAATAATGCTATGGTAAAATATTTAGGAATAATATTTTTTCTGCAACGTAACAAAGATCAAACGAGATGAAGACATTTGCATTTAACTTACAAGAGCCAACGTTTGTAGTTTCCTTAACGAGTGGAACGGAAACCACTTTACGGAAATGCAGTTTTTTAGATAGCAACACATTTGTGGGAAAGTATTTTACGTACATTTTGTAAACTAAAAATGTACTCGAACATTATTTTTCACGCAAACTAACATCTAAATAAAACTATATATTAATTGCTGGTATAGAAGTATTCCTTTACTTTAATGTGACAGTTGTGCTTTGCTTATAAAAACTGTTTTGTATACAATTCTGAAACAAGAACAGAAAGTAATTTAAATTGTGTATCTTTTTTTGAACATTTTCTTTTGGTGACAGCATTGATTACTTGTAGATTTCTGTAAATAACTTTTTTATGCATTTTCTATTTACGCCCATTCAATTCTATTTTTACAAAAACTACGTATAAAATTACTTTTACTACGTATAAAATGTAATCAAAAAATTTAGTAAAAAAAAACATCTAATAATAGACTATTAAAAAATCTTTACAAACTTAATATCCATCGCTCAAAGTGTACATAATAATAAAATATTTTAAGCCCTTCATATTTTGCATAGCATTGTTCAACAACGCAAAGAAACAACAACTTGAGCAAGGGTTGCGCCTGCGCTTGAGATCGATAGATAAGGTGTACATGCGAGTCACTACGAAGACGCTCACTACTCCGACAGAGGTCATTCAACGCTTCATTTAATATTATATCTATCCCTTATTAACTTCACTTCACCCGTTTCACTATCTCTTTCTTTCATATGAATATTTAACTTAATTGGAGTCAGAATAGTCCGACAATGATTTATAAAAGCACACAGATGATGAGGGACATCGTTTATGCTAGAGGAGTCTCGTGGCGTGAATTAAATTAATGAGATCATAAATTTTCTTTGTATTTAACAATACTTACCCTTTAAATTAAATTATTTAAAAAGATTGCTCTTCTTGTCCTTGTACTAAATGATAAAATATATTCAAGATTTCTCGAAAGTTTTCTTCGTTGTTTTTAATAAACGTTCGGTAGGGGAGCGTTCTAATATGGGGCTTCAAACTTTGTTGGCGTTCGAAGTTACTATTCAGTTCGATGTTCTAGAAATTTGATAGCTTATTGAACTATAAACGTCCATTCTCCTCTCATTATACATTCATTGATTTGGTTACTTACTTTTGGTTTACATAAATCTTCTCTATCTAACAATTATTGTTGTTTTTACTTTAAGTTGTACCTTGAATGATAGGTAATATATGTACGACAAACCTTTTTGCTCCTTATTAAATAGACCGGTACAAACCGCTTCATTTATTTCACAATATGGAATTCTTTGCGTGAGGAACTCGAACTTGTTACTCTGCGCACAGCAGGTGGTAAACGTTCCCAGTTGCGCCACACCGCCTCTATACAGTTAGATTTATTCCTATTATACTTTATTTATAAGTACTAAAAATCATCACATAAAAAACTACGATAAAAACTACTCGCTAACAGCCGTACACTCCCGTGAAACTAAGAAAATAACCGGTTTAAGCTCCGCTGACGCACTTCTATTTACTGTCAGTGAATCTTATCTTCACGCAACTAAGTGAAACGAATTTCTCAAAGACTACAAATGCTATCTCGAAACGTCCACACGATGCATATTCCGAGTTCGTTGGCCTTCATATCTGTAGAATCGAACTCCGCAGGCGTAGATATCGTCAATCAATTATGGAATGTCACAGTCATATATCATGCAATGTCAGCTCAATCTCGGTACACGGTATACTGCTTGGATTGAGTTTGTGAATGTAATCTTATTGTATACGTAGTAGGAAGCCACAAGTTGAACTTAGTCGTCTCTTCATAATCAAATAGCTAATATATCACTTGGATACCCGAATATATGTATAGAATATCGAACATCTCTTGTGGAATCAACGGGATGATCAAATGAATTTCTATCTGTTAATAAGAAACAGAGACGGGCTATTGTTTTGCTTCGTTAGACATATTTTGGCATTTTCTTGGACAAGCGGAGGCTATCAATTTTCGGACTCCATTATACATCATCTTAGCTGTCTTTTTTGTACGAATAAACTGATCGTATATTGTACGCTAAAATTATGTTGATTGGTCGTCTATTTTATGTTAGATTAAATATAGGGTTTTTAAAGTGATACCTTGTAAAGGTATATTTTGCACACACATATCGATAGTGAAATCCCCAATCAATTACAATGTTTCAAATTCATAAATCATTTCAACTATAGCCAGTGGCATGACATTCGCCAAGCCGAGCATTCCCTCGCATTGTCACAGTATAGTCATTATATTATTGTGGTCACATGATTTATTTTCATAATACACAAACACAATTGTGGACGAGATCTTTTAGTATTTGGATAAATTTATAAAATTATAAATTTATTACTTACTTAATATGAATAAAAATTTCTTTGATTATTAAAATGTAATTATTTCTATAAATTCTAGACGACTTTAAATTTCGCCGCTTAACACGCAATGCCTCGAATTATTGCGGAAAACGACAAACGTAGTGTGTTAACACTATGTTCACTTAGATTATTCTGCTAAGCGGGATAAAATGTGAAGCAGCCTACTTGACGTTACGCAGCGCTTAATTCGCTATAGTTGCACAGTTCAACAGTAAACGCGGTATATATCACATATTGAAAATCTCCTGGGGAAGTTAATGGGAATTATTATAATAAAGTTTAAATAAATAAAAAATATACAAATAGTCTATAAGTTATAGACAAGTGGAAGATGGAGAGATTTGGCATTACGCCCTTGTAACCCGATCAAATAAAAAAATAAATATATTTAAATACGAACGTAAATAAATATATAGGATATTTATAAAAATGTTATTGTATTAAATAATAATATTTCACTTTATTCCTTTTAATTCATTAAATTAATTATACAAGAATGTGTATAATAACGTTACATTATCTACTGAATACGTTGTGAAATTCTTATGTAAACTCATATAGATATTCATTTCTTAATGCGATGAGCTGCCTAGTTTTCCTTCCGTCAATTTGCTTGATGCTTTTATCGAAGATATCTTTAGTTTTTATAAGGTAATTCATTATAGCCAGCTGTCAGTCCAAGTTTTTGTACGCTCATATATATATTCACTCTTGTTGACGTATTTAATTAATTTAATGCTCAGCACTGATATAGATTTTTAGATATAATTATAGTTTTCAACCATGTGGCGCAGCGGTACAGCGGCTGTAAGTGATTTAGGATTGATCTGTCCTCAGGGGACTTATATTATGGGTATATTTGAATTATTTTGTCTTGATTTTGGATTGAAAAGGAAATGTCTTGGCAATAGATTCTCTTTGACTAATCTGCTATGCGAGAAAAAACATGAATCTATAAATTTAGTAATTCTGATTAATAGCTGAAACTAACTGACAACAGTCTTTTTCTTCCTGATATTTATCCCAGCCCTAGCAAGAGTCTGCTTTCCCATTTAACTTAATCCACTTAGATTGTCTTTGGCATCCTCAGTGGTATCGGCTCCATCGGCTCTGACATCCTGTTTCACAACATCTAGCTATCGACTTCAGCACAATACATCCAAGGTACCTGAACTTCTCCGACTTAACGGCTGGATGCCTATATGGATGGTGCTAGAGTCCGCGCTAACGCAAGCCATGTACTCGGTATTCGCCACAATTATTTTAGGACCGCAGTTCTCAAGCGTAGCCTTCCAGAAGCAACGAATGTAGAATTAATATAAGGAACCAGTACATAGTATATTTTTAGCCTTATTAAAGATCTATTAAAGATATATTTTTATACTTCACTAAGGAGAGGTGGTAAACCATGACTATTTCAATAATATTTGTTGTATAAAAAAAATATTTTTACGTTAAATGGTGAATTTTATGAAAAAAAAATCACCATTCGTGTCATGAAATACTTTTATTCGCACCAACAAATTCACCATGATAGAGTAACCTACTTTCGTCGTAACATAATATTATTTAGTATTTACGTAGCCTATAATCCAACATCCAATATAAATTCGATTGTATTTTATCTATCGTTCTCGCTAGCAATATCAGATTTATCTTCCGCCTATATTTGAATAAATCAGCCAAGTATGTTTGTGTTGACATATGACTATATGATTCTTGACATCGTCTTCCTGCGCTCATCAATTTAAGTAAAACCTGAGCAAAGTACTTTTAGTAAGAAATTGAACATGCTTATATAATGTTTGGACTAATTTAATTGTGTTTGTTTTAGTTTTAAACTTTTCTATTTTTTAGTTATATTTGAAAGTTCTAATACAGTAAATAGTTTAAAAAATCTTTATAACAAATAAATGTGAGATAAGACGAACGTGGCGTTCAGTTCCGCCACTCAACACTCAATGTCTCAAATTCGACGGAAAGTGAAGTATCTTGATACTAGGTACGGTCTACCCTGATATGCGGGATAAAAGCGTGAAGTTAAAAAGAACATTTTTTTAAATATATAAAATTTATTCATACTTTTATTATGAAATAATTAAATTATTACTTTCGGATATTTTAAGATTGACCAAAAAAAATTAAATACTTCCCCACTTACAATATTAAAGTGGATAATGTAGGACCCACTTCTATATGCTAGATTAATTAAAAGTAAACTGAATATTCAGTATCTCTTAAGAGGAGCGAGATATGAAAATGAACTACATTTCATCTTGAAAATTTGATTCGAGACTCGCAAATTACTTTTCAATTAAACAATATATCCTGGGAATGTGACTTTAATACATTTCTCCGGCATTGAATATTCACATTAATGCCCAATTATAATATTAATAGCAATAAGAACCGGTTCGTAGGCGATTATTTAGTTCGCGCTTCATAATATTGCGTGAGGACGGCTTTTGTTGGAGCTATTAACTAAGTACGTTAATCGGCTTATTTCACGCCCGGCACATAATTTCGTTATGAATATAAATTTTATAATTTACAAAATTATTATCTTCGCTTATATAACGACGTAAAGAAATATATCTTGTATATATTTATTTATATAAGTAAGATTTTAAGTTTTTTTGAGCAAGATATAATTTTACGCTAAGATTTTTTTCAATTTTGCTTATAATAAAAACCTGTATCTAAAACATATCCATTAAAGAGGCACCAAAAAGTTCCATAACAATTCAGAAAGAAACTTAAAGTTCGTTCAAAGGAGGTTATTTAAAAGAACAACTTTAGGTAAATTGAAAATTCTAACTTTAAAACTTCGAGGCTTTGGAAACTATTTTTTATTCATTACGAAGCGTAAATGATTCTTTAGAAATGCTATATTAAAAAACTTCATTACTAAGCAGTAGATGTTTCTGTACATTGGATTGCTAGAATTATTTATTTATTATAGTGTGAACATTCCTTATAGTGTAAATAGAGGTCCCCGGCCACTGTGTTTATTGCCCAGTCAAAACTATCTTAATAAACTCATATTCACTCATGCGTGCATAATTATTCAAAAAAATATAAGTGGTGGTAGTATTTTAAAATATTATTTAATTTGTAATTATAAATGCAAATATATAACCTGTAAAGCAAATTTGTGGATACAATTTTTATTGACACTAAGTACTTTCTGCACTATGATGCGGGATAGAAGCGTAAATATTTATTTACCAATTAATAATATTTCTTTTAAGTTCACACTTTTATCCCGCTTAGTGTAGTGTACTCCATACTTCGCTTTAAACCGACTCCGAAGTGTTGTGTGTTGAGTGGCGGATCTCAACTCCGCGCTTCGTCTTACCAGAGCGAAGGAGTAATAATAACTTAAATATTCCCTCCTCGAGTGGGAATCAACCCACAACCGATTGTGTTTACAGTCAGACCTTGTCCCACTGCGCCACGACCGTCCTCAAATGAAGATAAATTCAATGATCGGGAATTTGATTCTATATGAAACTATATAACATACAAGAGTATATGAAAGTTAAGTTGAATCAGGTCGCTTTTGTGCTTTCTATTACGAGTACTTGATACTTATACAATCTTCCTCATGGCGTAAGTAACATCTTTGAATCAACTTAATTAAACCGCTTTCAGACTGTCTCAAGTTGTAATTAAATTTGAATAGTATTTCCATAATTTTAACAATTTAATGTTTTATGTGTGATGTATGATCGTATGCGCTATATGACTTCGGTTTGTAATAACGTTTTTGTTGTATAAAAAGACATTTGCCGTTTTTTTTTTCTTTATACCGGAGATATTTCACAACAACCAATTATATTCTTAAAAGGAGATTTCAAATACTAATAAGTTTATGTATGAAACTTGTTTAATAAATAAAATATTATTATTGTTAAATTTACATACATTATTTTGATAAATCACATGTTATATTTGAGGCCGATCGTGGCGCAGTGGGATAGCGTCGGACTGTAGACGCAGTTTGATCCCCATTCGGGAGAGTGATTATATTTAAATTATTTTCAGTTCCTCGCTCTGGTAAAAATAAAGTCTTGAATTCGGTGGAAAGCGAAGTACGGAGTATCTTGACCCTAGGTACGTTCTGTCTACCCTGCTAGACAGGATAAATGCGTGAAGCTGAAAGTAGTCTTATAGTCTTATATGAATTGTAATAATGTAATAAATAAAAAAAATACATTGTATATATTTACTAATTCCTTATTTATCTTATGTATGTATAGGTTACATTTAATAACATTTAATGCTTGGTTATTACAAAAGCTTCATATTGCTTGCATTGTCAGTAATAACACCGCAATAAGTTTCTAAATATCTTACTATTTTAGAATATTTAATATTATATATTTATTAAATATTCTAATTTTTGTTATTTTATTTATTTCACTTTGTTACTCATCCGCTTCCACGGGTTGACTGGACGAGATCTCCTCAAGTGACAAGTCTACCGTTGTACACGCTACCGTTTCTTGTATGTATATCTGATATATTTTTTTTAGTGCAATAAAAAATATACTAAATTTAGTGAGTCAAGAAAGTATGCTTATACATCACATGTGCGAGATATATGGACATTTGAAATTTATTTAGTAAATAAGTTACGTAAAAAAATAATTCCATATTGCTTAGCGTGTAACTTCGACGTTGTAGTTTTGGGATATTGTAAGATCGTGACTGTGGACCGTTATATCGTGACTACAGAATCATATGAGGAATGTTTTGACGTTATCGTTATCTGTTGCTTATTGCATGTTTATCTGAAGCTCTTAGTTATTCTTTCTGACACTTAGAGTTACCAAAGCTATTAGTGATTTATGTATTTCTGTTATGAGCTTCAACATAATCTCGATTCTTAGTAACTGCTTTTTGAATTGAACGATAAAACAAAGTATTATCTCTTATTGTTGTATAAATTTCACTGTATCTTATATCTTCATATTTCAAAGCCCTAATCTCTTTAAAGGCTTTGCTACGTAAGATAGTGTTTGCTATTATCACGCCTCGACACAGCTTAACTCTACGTTCACTCAACAACACAACAATTTCGACAGCTCACCAACCTTGTTCGCTTTTAGAATAGTTTGTAAACGAAAGTTCGGATTTAGGTTAACTGTGCCATAACATCTGGACTTGTAATCACAGTGGCCCTCCCCCTAGTCCCACAGGGCAAACTAATGCTACAATTTTCAAAATTGCGATACTGTAAAAGACATAGATTGTGTGTCTCTTCATCAGAAATTTTCAATTTTCTCAACTGAATAGAGACGATGTACTTATTTTAAAGTTATGTTGGCATTCGTTTTCACACGAGTGTATATATATTTTATATTTTTTAATAGTCTTGTTTATTTAATTATGTTTATTATTTTTTAGCCTATATCCTATAAGTTGATAAATATATTTTTTATATTTTAAATTGAATATAGTGAGCTCAACGAAATAAAAAATAAATTAGTTTACTTTCAAACAGAATCATTCAAATCAAATTGTTTTGAAAACAAATAAAAAAATAGAGCATCCCACTCTTTACCATGCAGTGTCATCTTCCGCCAAACGCAATTTATTGTGACGCGCCTACCATTACATTCCTTTGAGAGAGATCGTGTTTACATGGCTTTTGTCCCAGCTTCACCGTTAGGTTCTTATCGTCGGCCACAAACAATCAGTGCATAGCAAGAACAGGCGTTTGTTCTGCACTCTTTATGACTTGAAAATGGTATACCGTTGCCAAATTTCTAGATGAAGTATTTTTCTATTTAACCTCCATATCTTTGAGTATCTGTTCCGAGTTAATTGTTTGCGGGGCCGAAATTGCGCCCACCCAGAACAAAAGCGGCTGAAAGGAAAGCCATTCTTTTCAGAGCTGCTTTTAAACACAAAGTGGAGTATGGTTAGTGAATATTGTGATTAAAATAAAAATGAATATTAGCCCATATGTAATTTATGAACAATAGCATATAGCTTTTGCTAATTACTTACAGTATATTTAACGGCTATTACGTGCAGTGTGGCATGTGTCATATAAATTAGCATGAACGATTTCCATTAGAAGTTTTTGTGTTGGACATGCAAATGTTTTACTAAATTGTCACAAAAAGTCTTAAACGATAACATACCGCAATTATAATATTTTGATACTATATACAACATAACTTTCGGATTTATTATTTGCATTTTGAAACTCAATACTATACAAACAAACAAATAGCTAATTGTTTCAAAAATAAAAAAAAAAATAGTAAATAATATTGAAATGGGAACGATTTGTTTCATTGCATATTTATTTAAACAGAACAATTAACACGTCAATGATATGCGCTACTTTCCGAAGTAGAACTGTTGCGAACGTTTGAGAAATCTGCTAAACAGTTATCACCATTTTGTGGAAATGTAAACACGTAACGGAAAAGTACTTGGCCTATTTAAAAAAATAACGAGTTTCGTCTAATAATATTGAAGTAAATGTGTTACGCACTCTCTTTTATTATTGAGTTAAACAGAAAGTTAAGATAAATCACTGCGATCTGTTCCCTTCACTAGTTCTTATAGGTATTACATTACGCGGTATTAAACGCAGTGCGCGGTATTACTGCGTTTAGTACCGCTACAAACACTTTTGGTTTCATGCGTATCTGTGATTAAAAATATATAATTAATTAAATGAGGAATTAACAAAAATCTTATTCTTATTATCTTAATTGTTTCGTGAAGATATAACTACAATTATTTTGTTTATATATTTTTTTCTTATAACATATGAATACTGTACTATTTTGCCCTTTATATAGGCTATCAAAATATATATTTTTTAATATTTAACTTTTTTGTTCTAGGTAACATTTATAAAGAAGAGTACCTATTGCTGATACCATAAATTAAATGGTACAACCTACATTACGTACGATGCTAAGTAGTAAGTAATCATAAAACTCAAGAGTAAATCAATCTTTACAAGGCCTTACGTCATTCATACATGTTTCTATTGTGTAACAGTAAGTCATTATAATTAAACGGCCCTTAGCAAAATTAAGTTTTACCTTTTTGAGTTATTTCAGTTATTTTCCTTTCATTTTCGTATATATGATATACGAGTCCTAAAGAAAATACTTCTAAAATAACTGATTTATAAAAGTAAGCAGTGTAATTTCATTGAAGTGCCTAAATTTTACAACCCTACGTAAAAAATCCTAATCATGATAGGAAGGTAATCTGAACGATATACCGCAAAAAAAAGAAACTCCACGATATATCGCAAAATTTGTAAAATAAAACTTGAAAAAAAAAATATTTTTCGTGTATTTCGCGGTAGCTCTTCATGTGAAAGTTCCTTTGACATTTTTTGTGTACGTTCTAACAAATTTAAACGTTTAGTTTACAAAGCTTTTGATGGTTATTGTGTATGCTACATTTAGAA
Organism: Dryadula phaetusa; assembly: GCA_032432895.1. Classification (NCBI taxonomy): domain Eukaryota; kingdom Metazoa; phylum Arthropoda; class Insecta; order Lepidoptera; family Nymphalidae; genus Dryadula; species Dryadula phaetusa. The sequence continues at coordinate 6,315,227 of JAOYRS010000064.1, forward strand.
ACAAATATACATAAGACAATAGTTTTGATATGTTTTTTTTACATAAAATTGTATGTAATGAAAACAAATTTAGCATTAATTAAAAACTCTTAATAATAAACTTAACGCTTTATTGACATAACCGGGTAGTCGGAGACAATCTAGTGTCAAAACACTCCTTTGACTGTTTTGCGCTCGAAGTAGAAATGTTGTGTGTTGAATGGGGAACTCAACGCCGCACTTTATTTTACCAATTACAAGCTCTTATATTTTACGAATGTAAAAAGAATAATTAGTGCGATTAAGATGTACCATAGAATATGGTTCACATGCACTACCCTAAGCAGCCCGTTGCGTAGTTAAGTCCATTAACCAATACCCCCTGAGGCATACAGCTAGAAGCGTATCTAATATTTATAGTTCAATGAAATGTGTGAAAATTGCCAATTGTTGATCGCTTAAAGGCATTAGTCACCCCATAAAACTTTCTTGTCACTTTGCTCTTCATTAAATTAATAAAAGCGTAATAAAATATGAATTTGAATTACGTATATATAGAACTGTTTTTTTGTACTGAACCCGTATCGTTATTGCTTTTGTTAATTTAGTCAATTATGGTAGATAAATAATGCAAGTCAAAATCAACATAACAAGCTTCCAATGTAGTTTACATATCGTTGAAGCTTTCTGCAAATTAGATTTATATATTTTTTGTAACTCTCGAGACGGTTGAAAACGAATCTTGGACTTTTAAATACTGTTGACACCAAAAATTCCAATTTTTGGTGTCAACAGTATTATATTACCAGTTAAACATATAAACAAATATAGACATATTGTTATGTTTTCATTCCAATTGAATTGTCAATAAAAATGCTGACTTTTTATTCATCAAAAAATACATAGAACTTTATGTTAAATCTAAACTACATAAACGCTAACGAGTACGCGTTTATCCCTTTAATCTATGAACGAATTTATTGAATTTTCGTCTAACATCAGTTCACAAATTAGCCAGTATCAAATACACAGCAGGGTGTTATAGCCCCAGGATATGATTAAATAACTGAATGTTGCCAATTTTGTTCAGGTCCATTGAAAAGATGCCTGGGGTTCTCTTTATTATTAAATTCTGCTCCTGATTGCTGTTATCACGAAGGAGGGCACAAAAAAGAACATAATTCATTTTACAATTGTTAAATTGTTTGTCTGATGTTATATAAATCACATCTCACGTCATCTTAAAACCGTCTGACATGTCTTGGTACTTAAGTAGACACATATTCATGATTCTCAGGAATATTGAAGGAAAAATAATTGGTTTTATATTTTTTGTTGGAATGCCACAAAAAAATTGTATATAAATATTTTTTGATGACGTGTTGGTCTAAACTTTGAGTGTGAATTCAGATCCCACACCAGGGAATATTAATATTTATTAAATATTTTCGGTACCTCCGGCCTGGTTGGGCTCACGCAAGGGTTTAAATAACTAAAGATGTTAGAAGCAAGACCTGAGTGAACTATTTTGATAACTACTTACTTCACTCTTATCTACACTTCTACACTATAGCCTTTGGCAAATAGTAGAACGTACTAGGACTACGTTCTCGTCGCTATGCGGAAAAAAATAAGGAAATGATAGATAATTTATTTTATTGCGTTAACAAATTTTATTTAAAACTTGGAAAATATGGATGGAATCCAATTAAAATTTCAAATTAGTTTTATTCGCTTACCATAAATAAACCCCTAATACTTAATAGCATTACTTTGTCCATATGCTCGTGACGGTAATTTTCATTACGTTATAAAGAGAGTAGGGGAGTCCAAATGTGCCAGTTCATTTCTAAATCCCTATTAAATCCGATGACTAATTTTGGTTTGTCAGTATAATAATAATTAAAATATTTCTTTCCTTGTACTGCTCTTAAATTATATTTAGGTATATATATTTAATACTAGGTGTATTAAGATATATGATAGGTAAAAATATTATTAAAAAATCCCATAATATTTATATGATAATATCAAGTACATTTATACGTATTATTAAATATTAATAAATGCCTGCTAAATTTATTTACAATAATAAAGAACGTAAGTAAAAGTAAGAACAGTTTTTCTCAACTAACAGAATGTTAGACCATTTCATATTACATTACATTATCGTTTCATAGTATAAGAAAAGCAGTCGAAGAAGTAGATCTTTCAATCTACGCAAGGCATTTTCATTAACGAAATTTCGGATATTAGGGAAAACTCGAAAAAACAAATAGATACAGTATTAATATTTTTCACTTTTATTGTATATTTACTAAAAAAATATTAGAATGCACTATATTTTTTTTTAGTATATAACAAAGTTTGATACTATAAATAAGAGTATACAGTATAAGACTACATACTAAAAACAACGAAAAATAACATTGTATACAACCTTTACTGACGTAATTACAATAACATATAGATATATATATATAAAATATTATAGTATATATATATACCATACATACTACATGTTGTATCTTAACACGAGCTTAATAACCATAAGAATTTGATGTAATCATCATCTTTGTAAACCAGCTTTTACATATATCCTTTATATAAAGAACATTGATATGCTCAAACTTCGAAACACCTGGCCACCTTTAACCGAGTTAACTTTTCTACTCTTTAGGATAGTTGTTGTTTTTATCTAATTCAGTTGATTTGATGAACAAAACTACGTGTATACCAGAATGGCCTAGGTCCATGTTTAGTTACTATGACATCAGGTGTCGATTTTTCTATTAATTAACAATAGTTAATAATAATAATAATAGAATGTAAATATATACAGAGCTACTCCAAAGAAAACATTATTTTTTGCCTATAAAACTAATATAAAAACACATGCCAAGAAACATGCAATGGCTTGCTCCTACAGTATACTGTCTTGGCGATTTAGGTAAACGGCCAGATTATACGGACAATTAGCACCAATATGTGCTGTATTTCTTATACTTATTACGTAATTAGAAGAATAGCTATTATTTTCACACATACTGATTCTATAGGATACATCATTTTTTAATCAAGCGGCGATTTTATGGTGATTTTGCTCTTTATTTAGCCATACCAGATGAAACAGAGAGAATATAGAATTCAAATATTGCTTTACGTGTCGGTGAAATTTAAAACGTCGCGTGTTTAATGGCGGAGCTCAACGCCGCACTTTGACTTACCAGAGCAGACAGGGGGAAGATTATGTTGACATGCTTAAAGTCAGACTCTGTTTGAATATACCTCGATGACTTTTACTAATAACATTACTAAAAAACTAGTATTTAATCACAATAAAGGTTAATTTAATTTACACTTAAAGAAATCAGTTCTCTTAGTTGTTAACATCTTTCAAAGCAAATTTTATAGATTTTTTTGGTGCAGTATTGGCAAATAACATATTTTTATATATGTATAAACATATTTAAGTTGTAACAGCTCTTGAGTAAAATTCATTCTTTATAATCTTTTATATTAAATATAATATCGAAAATTATTATGAAGCCAATTCTATTAAATAAAAATCATATTTGCTAAAGTGTGTGATTATAGCCGTAAGGATTCTTTAATACGTAATCGTTTTCACGCAAGACCGGGCATAGCAGGTAGCGTTAAATGCAAAATATAGTACATTTTTCCAGTATAAAAATATTTAGTGTATAACCTGTAGTTATTACAATTATATAATTTAATTATGGTATACATGCATTTCAAATTTAACTTTTAATTAAATATTTCTATTAGAAATATATATTTAACTGTTGATAATCAAAAAAAATTATAAAAAAATACATTTTGATGTAATATTTCGATACCTCTGAACCTTAGCCACTTGCCTATAATTAAAAGATATATAATATATAGATCTTTAAGATCATATTTATCATTAAGATAAGATCTTTAATACTGAAAATAAAATTATGGGAATATATTACAAATACCATTGTACTCATCTAAAAAGGATGAAGTCAATCATTTAAACAATAAAATATGCTTAAATATATGAATAATTCTTACAAAATGAACAAAATCTTGGTTTAGGTCATGGCTGTATTATGTCACGTCACGGGACATATTGCGTGTTACATGTAATGTATGATAAAAATTACATAATATGTCAAGTCTGACGCGAGGGGGCTGATTAATGACGGGACGGCTCACCGCAGGGGCATAACCCTGTGTCTGCCCCCGAATTTATAGCTTATCCATTCCATTATCAACATTTTGTTTATTTTGCACTGTGTAGGCACATGCACTACTCCCGATTCGTCCGATTGATTGGATTTATTTACTATAAATTCACGCTTAAAATATTAACGAAAAGTGTCATGTTGCAAAAAGTAACTACAAGAAAATAATTCATTTCAGACTCGCTTAATGAAGGTGTTGTAAGCGCCAACTGAACTTCACATGCAATTGGACTTGAGTCCAATACAAAATGTAATTTCCGAGAATAGGACTTTAAGTTATTGAATAATAAAGTAAAATCAAGTAATTGGCGAGAAAATTGAATTTCCTGGGTTATAAAATTTAAAATTTCAAAACTGCATTTCTGGCGATGCATTTGAGATTTCAAACGCGTCCGCTAGATGGAGCAATCTCAGAAGTGACGACGTGGTTTCACGGAGTTTACTCGTCCGCCGTTATGGATCTACGTGACCGCACTGGCAATCCATTGGCAACGCTGTTGTTATTTTTGCAATGAAATTGATTCTTACATATTGGACTTATGCGTATTATTTTTTTATAATTAGTCAGCATTTATAATGGTGTGGTTATAATCTCACGGTTAAGAATGCTAGGTTATATAATCTAATGAGATCGCAAATCATAGTGGAACAATTTCTTCAGAAAAAAATAATTAAGTTTCTCAGAAGAAGTGTAATTCCTGATTACTTAACTTACTTTCTTTTCCTACCCTATCTTATAAAATTCTTATTAGCTTTATCTCTGAGGGTTCAGTGATGACAGGAGGGTGAAAAGTAGCCTCTAGCCGAGTGTATTGTAGTTATATATTTTATATACAATAGAAACTATTTGATTAGGACTTCCTAGGGGACCTCCCCTTTATGTCTTCGCAAATGGGTATTTATTCGGGGGCTTTATACGAATTAGTTTCGTTACTTTTATTGAAAGGAAATTTATTTCAGGAGGGCTCTTTCTCTTATGACGTCGAAATAAATCATATTTCGTTTTATATTAAAATTTCCTTGAATGTAATGTGTTATAAATATTATAGTAGTTCTATTATTATGCTAGTGATTAATAACTTTTTTTATAAATATATTTTCCTTGCGTATTGACTTAGTAAAATAATGTGAAGTTTCACTACGTTTGCCTAAATTATACTAAAACAAGAGAGACCACTTTTGATGTTGCTTCAGTATTTCTTTACTGTGAATGGTTATTATATATAGAAAAAAATGAAAAACCTAATTATTTAAAAAATCAATACAAATATCCTTCTTAAATGTACCTACCTGTAGAATAATGCAAATAAATTTAAAAGTAATTTTAATAACTATCACAAATAAAATATATGTTTCTACAATTGGTATATTATCAAAGCAATGCAAACTAATTATCTGTCTCTCATATTAAATAAATTATTTATTAAAATGAATATTTATGTCTTATATTAATTTATAACACGTAGCATATGTTCGTTCATTGTGGCCTTTTCGCAGCATCTGTAACAAGTCGTCGCGTCACTCTACACCTTCTAATTAGAGCATTCAATTTCATCCTAGGGACTATCCGAGGCTATTTGCAATGGACCCGAGTGGACCCCAATTAGCCGATTCATTAAGGCGTCACATTGAAGAGAAATTGAAATTCGGCAGTGTCTGAACAACTAGATACTAGTGAAAAGAGGTGAATGAAAGTAACAAATAACATGGCATTTAATAAGTATTGCTCGGGAAAAATTTGGTCACTTAGATAATCAGAAATGGTAAATCAGTAGAAATTTTAGACAATAGAGCCCCAGAATTGTTTATTTGAATGGCAAACGTCCATAGACATATTTAAATTGAAAAAAAAAACCATGACTTAAAAGTAAAAATTGTGCAGATATTGGTCAATCTACAATAAATTACAGTGGCGATAAAAGCATTAAATATGTCGTACCAATATGCACATATACAAATCTATTTATTAGAATCATTACAATCTTACATTGAGAACCAAATATTAATTCAGCTTCATATGATTAAGATCGAAATCATTTAATCAAAAGTGATATTTGTTCCATATATAAAAACATAATTTACTAAAGCAAGTATTCCTTGTTACGAAACTGCCGGTGACAGTTTTAGTAGCGTCTCTCCCGTTACAATAAAAACTGTGGCGTAATGGAAAATGTAAGTGAATAGTAAGTATAAAAAGCAAGTAGTATGTAGTGGATGTATATATATATATATATATATATATATATATATATATATATATATATATATATATATATATATATATATAACAACCCCTGCCATTACCAAATAACACAGACAACAAATTATTATTTACGAGTAACTATCATAAAAAAATATTTATTTTACTATAATAAGAGAGTGTGATGAAAAAGAAAATAAGAGATACGATCAACTTGAAGGGCGATAAGAGCAATTGCAAGCGATAAATAAAAACCCCCATCTTACAAATAATGTTATTACTAGCTCCCTAATATTAATATTGTGAGTCCCCAAATATATGAAGCCCCATATAAAATAACAAATATTTTGAATTCTACTTTTTTAATGAGAAAATGCATTTTAATGTTATTTTTAACTTAAGCAAACTAAATTACACACATTCTAATTTTCATAATATAATGGGCGTAGCAAAGAATCTATTTAAATTATAAAATGTTAACAAATCTAGAATTTTAATTTCACAATCATTTTTGGAAGCCAAAGTAAAGAAAACGTTTATCCAATGCTCCGCTTTAATAAGACAAAGCGTGGCGTTTAGTTCACCATTTAACATGCAATGTTTCGATGTTGAGCGGAAACCAGTCAATAGTACATACACTCCGTATGGACACTAGGCTGTCTCTGACTATCTTTCTATGCATGATAAAGTAGGAAGCTAATATAATAAGTAAAATAAAAAAACGCATACAATTTCGATTCTTATCCTACGCTTTTTATAGGTTTTATAAAATATTTTATTACATATGATATTAACTTAAAATGTATTTACAACAAAATATTCGTGGCATCCACTGCTTTTTATATACATCGGTCCATAAAAACTAAAAACAAGAAAAATTCACAATAAAATGTCATAAACTGCAAGCAATATTATGTTGAACTCAACAAATGGATTTAAGTGCCTTATTGTAGAACAAATATTTGTAAAAGAATACGTTTCACTTCGGAGGGTCGTCTCTAGAGACGGCTGACCAAGAGTATAAGATAAAGCACATAAAATAGATTGTCACAGACAGGTACAGCTTCTTGGATTTATTGCTTTCCCGTTCAAATTGGATTAAAATCTATAAGATATTTTAATTAAAAACTTCTTCGTAGTTTTTTATGTGTGACTGTTGGTACTTCCCTTTTATGAACCTTGTTCATTGGTTCGAATTTTGCAACTACATTATTATAGTGAGAACAAAATTATGTCACTAATTTATTTGTCAATATTTGGAATTTCTAAAAAAGTGTTGTAATTTTTGTTTAAAATTACTTTTAGTATAAATATACAGTATACTTATACTAAAAGTAATATTATAAAAATAAATATTCAATGCCATACGATAATTGTGTTTTCCAAATAAATATATTTTTAAGTAAATCAGAGTTAAATATCAAATGCGTAATAAAAAAATGTATAAAAAATAAACATAATATATAAAAAATGCTTATTTGAAATGATGCAGGTGATCTGCCTCAGGCGCCTCTAAAATCTATTAGCAAAGGTTTCAACACGTTTTTAAACGTAGGATATTTTTAGTTCTTCCGTGTCTATGAATATTTATAGGCTCTTTGCCAGATTCGTTGCATATATCAAAATTGGGTTTTATTTTGTTAGGGTGAGTAACTTAGCGTAAATCCTACCTATACTCGAGTGTAATAATACAGAATAAACGGTTATAATTAAATATAAATAAACTATTTTTTAAATATATATATATTTGTATAAGATGTGTATAAGATTAGTTTTAGCTACGTTTTTTATTAGATTAAAGATATTTTTATTTACGTATATTGTATCTGTTGTTAGACAATTGTAATATATATTTCGATCATGAAATCATAAGTATCATACAATAGTCAAAAACAATTGAAACCAATACAAAAATCCTCATTGTTTTCATATAAAATTATTCCGGGAGTCCGATGTTAATCCAATCTAAACCATTTTAATGGATAGGCATGTAAATAAAATCTGCGTGTACAATTTAAATATTTTTTCAGTCCGAAATGGCAAGTCGACTATACTCGTATATTAGAAGAATGTACGGTGGAAGCATAAATGTGACGTATCGTATCAAAGCCGTAATTGGAACAGGGTGTAATGTGTGCAGAGCTTATCTGAGCCGGCCGGATATAGGACTTGCAAAAATGTTTATGTCCCACACTTCTGAATTCGTTTTCAGATTGCTTTTATGAAAAATGGTTCAATGTGTTTGATTTTATTGACACACTTACGGTTAAGTACCGTAATGGATAAAATAAATATTTTTTTAACAAGTAGTACTTTATTACCTTATTGACGTTGCTAGTTAAAGTTTAACTAAATTCTAAGGGATTTTGGATGTATCTTAGTTTGGCAGTTACGAATTCAAATACCCCATAGGGATTGTTATAGTACCTAGTATTTGTCGGATTTGTTCGATCATAGGTACATTCAGATAGACTTCTGAGATTATGCGATAATAACGTTTACTTATATAATTGAAATGACTACAAAAGTCAGTGTTATTATTGCGTTACTTTACATAATACTTATTACAGAATTCGTGCAAAATAACCTTTTGTAAATAACTTAGTATATGTATCTATGTTACATTTTAAACCTCTTCTTCAATTTTAACTCTTTTTCATCAATTTATTTGCTCATATGAATTTATTTATGTATATATATCTAGTTTCGTAGTTTAATCACATTTTTCTAAGCGCGGCGACTCAACGCGGAATTTCTCGATTTCGGGCGACAAGTATTCAACGGAGTGTCTTGGACACTACGTTATCACTGACTACCCTGCTATGTGGGATAAATCGTGAAGCTCTAAAAATGTATAAAAATGTATATTATGTCTAGTACAGAATTATTGATTTATTTGCACTGAGGTTGCTAGTCCAAATATTAAGGAGTTTTAAGTTATATTATAATTTTTTTGTCTTGATTAGCATATAACAAAAGCGAAAATGAATTCGATCCCCACTCGGGGGAGTGATTATATTTAAAAATTATTTTCACTTCCTCGCTCTGATAAAGACAAAGTGCGGCGTTGAGTTCCACCACGCAATGTCTCGGCTTTGGTGGAAAGCGAAGTACGGAGTGTCTTGACACTAGGTACTTTCTGTCTACCCTGCTATGCAGGATAAAGCGTGAAGCTAAAAAAATGGATTCTTTGTTAGACGCGTAAAAAACATGTAATAAATCTTGGTAAGTTAGTTTCATACTATGGTCATTTTATATTGTATACCGGACACGTGTACCAATTTTCAAGTTAATCGAACAGCTAAAGTGGCGTCCAAAATATATGATAAAGTACGAAAAACATATAAAAGCGATATACATAGGTACTTTTTGTTTTACATATGTAACAAATTTATCTTAATACGCACAATTTGCCGTTTTATTGATATTATGGAAGTAAAAGAAAAAATGTACACGAAAGCTATGTAGCTTTTATGTTTGTCTCACAAAGAAAAGCATTTTTTCTTTAGCACACTTATCGAAGCATTTTACGTAAATTCCATTGTTATTTTATGCATATATACCAATATCAGAGCGGCTGTGACGCATTTAGATGAACTTGTCCGATATTTGGTAGAAACGTGTCTAAATTTCAATACGATATTGCTTTTCGACTAACGCATGGTAAATAAAAATGCGTGAGTGACATACGTATTGGAGGATAGACGTGTGTTTGCTTTGTGTACGTTAAAATTAAAAATGTTCATAGGTATTATTCTATTCTATTTGTAAGTATAGGTACTAATACATACTGACTTGTTTAAACTTTCATCTTCATTATAGAGTCGAGTCTGTCGTGCCCACTTTGGTAGACCTTGGTGGAGGGTAACAAGGTGCTTCCATGCCACTCTGTTTTCAGCTTGTGCACGCTGCAGTCAAGAAGACTGTTGCTTATACTATAGAAAATCTATTCCGGATCAGCTTAAAATTAAAATCAGACTCCACTATCTGTTATCAACGACTCTCATACTTCGCCCACAGACATCTAACACAATCATACTAAAACTGGTTGTTGGCAAAGTACACGTATCTACCTAGCCGATAGTCTGACGCTGTCAGAGAGATCACAGGATTAGCTGTTAGTGAAGCGTTAAGTTAAATTTTAATTTGTCTATATAATATTAATGTCTATTTCATTATAACCACGTAAACTAATCGTACATTGATTTGACGTATAGTTACCAGTTAGACTGTCAAGTTATAATTGGTCTGTCATTACTCCAATTAAAATATATTTATGTGTTAATAAGCAATGTATTATTTTATAATAAAAAATATGGTAATACAATAATTATAAAATAAACAATAGTTCTAAGCTAGCTTCTATTATTTAGACGGTGCGGTCTAAGTGACCATCTGTCAGTAAAGCAATCAATCGGAAGAAGTGCTTTCGCGTTAAGTGCTCCAAATGTACTTGTTATTGGCCCTTGGCTATACGCCCCATTTAGCGCAACGTTACTGTTAAATAATGAAATAATAAAAAAGAGCTTATTGCTAATTTAAACATTTTTTCTTACTTATAATTAAGTAAAAATATAAAAAAAAAATTATTAACTTATTTTACGTGTTTTCCTATTGTAACAATTATTGTATTTGTCAAAAAAATGTGAAAAAAATCTCATTTGCTATTCAAATATATCAAATTCTATAGAAATCCCGTTGAGCGTCAAGCAACATTGTAAAAAGAATAGTGGTCTCTATTTACCGATGTGACATCGCTATAAGTACACTCCCGTCACGAAGTAGTAATTACAGTAGTTTTTCTATTACAGTTTGTTCAGAGAAATATTCAGTAACGTTACTGAAGATGTATTTTAAAAATGAATATAAGTCTTTTTGCTTATCTGTAAGTCATAAAGCTTTGCTTAGCTGAGTAATAGAATAAAAATAATATAATAATGAAACAAGTTAATTGTGATAAAGCTCACAAAGTTACAGGCGATGTATTCGTAGTGTTTATATGTACAAGGCGATTAAATAAACTATAAGCCTTATCGAAATAGATATGGATATACGTTGATTGCAGACAAAACATAAATAAATACTTAAATAAATAATAAAAACATACTTTTTATTAAACTTTAAACCAAATATTTTCTATTTTCAATGTACAAAGCTCACACACTTTGTCATTCATTTAAATATTTTATAATCCTCCCATCAAAAAAGCTTACAGACTAGCACAAGCTTAAACAAATATTTACATCCACGCTATAACTACGTCGAAATAATTTCAGGAACATCAATATGTAACACATCGGTATTCTATTTGCATATGTCATAAATGACGCCCAGATACGCTTCAACAAGTCGTATCTGAATGTGATTTATAGTCAGAATGCGTACTTCCACGGGATTCCATGTGGCTGTTGTAAAAATGTTTGTAGCATTATAAGCTTTCAAAAACTACGCTATCTCTAAGGCACATCAAAGCTTTATAGATATTAAAACTTTTATTTCAGCTTTTAAATTACGCTTTGCTTTTTGAAGTTAGTTAAATTGTTTATTTTAGGTGGAAGTTGGTTACTTATTTCACACAATCTGTGTAGGTTTAATATTTAACTTGAATAGATTAATATTTGTATATTTTCCTTTGGTTCTATAATGATGTTTTAAAATCACATACACTGAGTTAAACTAGATATCCCGTTGGCGCGTTGACAACGCATTGTCTTAGCAACAAGTATGCCAATATATAATGGTGTGTGTCAAACACACGGTAATGTATGTTTATTAATTTAATATATTTTTGTATTGTTTTATTTTTGTATAAATATTTGCACTTTTCACTCCTTTTCTGTATGATCTACAACTGTGTCAAATTTCATGCGTCTTCTTCTTCTTCTTCGCGTATTAGTATATAGATACTCGTACACGAGGCACTCTTACAGTTCAGCGCCATTGGTTGTGGGCTTTATTACCACTGAGGAAAATCATAATATTTACAAATATGATTTAATTCCTCCGCTTTGGTAAGACAAAGCAAATGTCCTGACACTGGGTTGCCTCTGATTTCCTGCTACTACCTCACTGTTTCTGCTACTGGTATACGGGATGAAGGGTGAAGGTAGGTATGTGAGCATATGATTAGTATAAGTATAGTGTTTGTACAGTGAATATTGTACAGTTTATACAAATTCACATTATATTCTACATTATTCCCACTTAGAAAGAATATTAAAGTTTATTCTGCCACATATTGTATATAATACAAAGGCAAGTCGAAATTGTAGTCGATTCTATCTCACCATCTCATACAAAAGTTGCATAACGCTAGATATATATTGTACACTATAGCAGCGACCTCACCAGCGCCCGACATTACCCAAACCGCTATGTAGATTAAGTGCTATACGACATCGGCATAAAACCTACCGCTTACTTTTATTAATGTTTGTAGTTTCTTGGAATATTCCATGGAATATGTCTTTTGACACAATTCTTTTGACTTCTAGCTTTCTAGTCCTATAGAGACGTTGATGACATTTGAAAATAAAACTAGTCCTTCGTTGACTTTAATGCTTTACAGTAGCATACATAGCATGTAGAGATGGTATGTTCCTATTTTTAGCCTACTGGAAGAAAATAATTATATAAACAATATTACCACATGCGGTTATGAACCTATAAACATTGTCTATTCGTCGAGATTGTAATAGCGGCTACCGAACTATGTTGGTTTTATTACGAATATCCTATACACAGTAATACACCTTTTGTATAATAGAGATAATAGAGTTTTCATTTGTACAATGAAAATTTTACTTGAATCTGACGTAAAATGTCAGAACTGCCGAAGTAACACATCCAAAGTTATTTATAACTTAACTATACAAATTACATAATTTAATACACGTAATTAATAATTTTAATAAGCTCATTAGTTGTACTGAAAATTTCACTCACCTTTCAAATCCGTATAGACAATTCACTAGAGCAAAAATAATCCAAACCTACAATGGTTTCCCCTAACATGATAATAATTATTACATCTTTGGTTAGTGTCTTTTTGGGTCTTGAGTACTATTTAGATTCTTCAAATGTAAGTGTATAGCTATAACCGGTTATGAGTTTAAACTCTTATGCTTGTCGTTATATTAAAATAAACAAAAATATCCTGTCCACGCTTCTGCGACATGCCTAGTAAGTTCTCTCTCCTGTTGATCAGATTGAGGCATGCTGCTTTTGTCTGACGGAATTCGAAAAGTATCAACACGAGGTTATTCGGAGAACATCTGCTTACAATTTCATATAATCCGTTGCAAGTCCCTAATCGGTAATGCATCCGGAAAAGCGATTCCTCAAATCAAAGGTCCTGTCCACGTCATGACACGAATTTAACAATCTTATTACTTGAAATAGACATGTGTTTGAACAAATTTCTTTCAAACACATGTCTCTGTAAATTTTTATATAAAAGTAAAATATATCTGAGTTCCTAAGACATTTTTAGTTCCATTAACAATAATAATTAACTAATTTAATATATAACTTGTTTATAATAATTTAAATACACATAAACATGTGAGACGTCTCTGTGACATTAATTAATGACATAAAGGTGAATGTTTTAGGAAGCCCTTTGCTACCATAATTACAAACGTAACCCACATCCAAATAACAGCCTTTCTCATTATAAGGCATATTTCAACATATTTTTATAGTATTTTATTATAGTGTAGAAACTAGAAACAAAAGTTGAAATAATTATAAGGCTTTGATGCTAATAATAAATGTTTCGACTTTAAAAATAAATTAATTGTTTTGTAACTGTATTATATGAAAATGTTATATTTTAATATTTACTATTTTTAAAGTGTTATTCCACACTTAGGATTAGAAAACATTTTTGAAAAAACGTATAAAAATTTGAACGCAGCGGGATTCGAACCCGCGACTCTTGGATAAAATAAAATAGCAATCTCTCTTAATATTTACTATTAAATATTAAAATGAAATAGCAAGCAATGTTATAAACGATTATTTCTTAAGTAGTAGAAATTTGTAAAAATCTCTCTACAGAGATGTTAAACAACATAAATAAGTTGTAAAAAAACTTTATACGTTTTTCAAAAATGTTATATTTTATTTGTTACATAATCAATGAAAGATAAACACAGGCGTGGAGCTCCGCTAAAATGAAATGTCTAGACATAAAATTTTTAAAGTTAAAAAAAAATTGATAATACTTATTTTCCCGTAAATTAATACTTGTATTGTGTGTAACCTAAACGGATAAATGTAGATAATTTTGTGAGTTATATGTGACCGCCGCAGTAATATTTACTAAAGACGTTATTATTTATTCAAGACCTTATCAACTATTTGGGTTATATATATTTGAAGTAAAATGTTCTAGAGATACTATATTATGAAATAAGGTATATTACTATTATATTGTTTTAATTTGTAATAGATCCTACTATACTAGTACTAACCCGTCCCTGCTTTGTATCGTATTGACCATTTTTTTCTACTGACCTAGCTGAAGTTTAATCAAAATCAGTCATTATACTAAAGTTTAACCTGAAACAATCAATTTAATCCTTATCGAATTTTCATGCAAATTTTGTCGTTTCGATAAATTTTTTTCTTAAAACTTGTCCGTTCTGTTGAATGTACCGTACATCTATCTGTCTATCGTCTATTTATATAGAAGGTATTATTATCATTTTTACCTACTTAATTAATATTTTGTCAAGGAAATTTGGCTGTACGTGTTTATTATATTTCTTTATTAATTTTCTTAAGAGCCTAAGCTGTGTCACGGTCAGGTTATATTTAAATCTATGATTGATGGGATAATGTCGTGTGTGCATTTGTCCGAAAACAACGTTTCATAAGCTCTCGGTCAAATATTGAATTCCTAAAGAAATGAGTTTCCTAACTATACTTTTTTAAAGATTACTTTTGTATTTATAAAAATCAGTTCTTTATTAATATTTCTAAAAACTTAAATGTAATTAAATTTAAACAGTAGCTGTTATAGTTATTTGACAAAGTATAATTACCTACTGGCAACTATTCTTTAATTATTGGAGAACACCATTAAAAATATTGTTAAAAAAAATTACTAATGTATTTCTAAGTATACTTACACTTTATGAATATATTTTGAATACAATAACAAAAAATCGTGATGTAAAATGAAGTAACCATCTACAATGCTTTTCAATTAATATTAATGCTTCCTGTGCATGTGCATTATCTACACATACAGCGGTCGTGGGGTTAATAGAAATATATCAAACAGTAATGTAAATGAATATTCTCTATTGTAATACATAGAAAATAAGTTTACCGACTTCGTTAAAGAGGGATTTTATACTGGCAGAAATAATAATTAAATATTAAATGGCGTATTTGCGCAGTGAATTAGTAACTGGCAGCCCGAAAGTCGAATACGACATCACCCAATATTTTCTTTTGCCTCGAGTCGGTTAATTTAGCTAATTATGTAATTATTGTTTAAATTGTATTTTGTTTTTGTTAAATAACAAAATATTAACAAAGTACACATTGTATACCTTAAAATTTGATAAGTACATTAGTATATCGTCAGCTCTTGGCACTTCTTTATTAATTACCTATTGTTTACCTAAATGGCTTAGATCAAGATTATTGCAAATCTTACATCAAGCGAAATATGTTCCTCTTAGACCTTTCGCTGTGAAGGGACGGCGTAAAATTAAATTTTCCTCCGCTGCTGGATAGTGTCCCCTAAGGGGCGAGTATCCCAGAATTGATGGTAGGAGGTTAATCGTCCGACTGGTTCACAACCACTATCATGGCAAAAACGATCCGCCAAATATCTGATGATGTGTTCCGGTTTGATATCATGTGAGCGAGCTTTCCTTATTCCCAACCGTCTTTTCCCTTAGAGTATGGCTCCGACGGTTTTGACTGCCGGGAGCACCACACTAATTCCTTTGACTTCCATCCCAATCTTCGCCGGCATCGTATCCACGATTCCAATGTAGATGTTCATGGGCGAAGGTGACCACTTACCATTAGGTGGCCCTTTTGCTCGTTTGCCTTTTTTCCTATAAAAAAAACACCATTAACTTCATAAATGCAGTCTCGATGACCGGAAGTGGATGAGTCATGGTTTTCTTTATTCTATAGAGAGTAATGGAAAATATCGCATGGACAAATGCGTGTTTGAAACAAATGTTACGTGACAGATAATTAAAAGTTTGGTTACTGGAACGAATAACATCATATTTTTCGTTCTTTCGTGACTCGGTGTTGTGGCTAATTGATTATTCTGATTTATAACATACATTTGATATATTATATGTTGTGAATATAATAAATGTACTGAGCTGAAGTAGAATAGGGTAGTTTTTCCACTATCTATGTATCTATATAAATATGATAATACGATATTGCGTACTCAGATATTATGATATTATGGTATTAAAACAATGAATGAAAAACCTTTTACGTGTAAAATACCTGAAAATAATTAAAAACAAACAAGTAATTTTCAATTCTCACCTTTAACGAGTTTCGTAGATCAATGTAAATATCCGCATTCTAAAACTTTTTTTTATATAATTTAACACAAATATATTGGAAACAGAAATCAAAGATGAGTTCTAGTCATTTCTCTATATAAATTAACGTTACGTGCTGATTTTTAATACTATTACAATAAGAATTAAATTTTAAAATTAGTTTTTATATGGTTTTTATTTTAATATAATGATATGCATAGATAGTATAATTATTAGGTAATATAATTAAGGAAGTCATACAGTTGCAAGAGTTAATATGAATAAAATATAAATGAGATGCGGCGATTTAAACGCCGCAAAAAAAATGTTAAGTGTCGGAATTAAACCTACACGTAACATTTTTTTTTCAATACCTTTCCTAAAGAATGTTGAAAAAATAATTTAAATGCATGCCCCCGAGTGGGGATCAAACTTACGACCATCGCGTTTACAGCCTGTAATTCTCTATCCACTTTGCTACGATGACGTGTACATATATATATACATCTTAACTTAGTAAATAATGATACTCGAATGCAATGTTGCATAAATTACAAAGTTATCTAACACTATCTAATTTAAGATGCTTAGACACTCCAAGTAATAAATGACGAAAATTTCCTAAATACTGTCCACATCGTATGACGGATGAGCATCACCGACAGCTTATCATTCATATTTAAAACTTTATGTATATACAAATAAGGGTGAAGTTATTGGTAACCACTCAACACATTGCATGTAGTCGAACACGTTGTTTTGTCCATTCTGTAAAGTAGTGGACTTAATTGATTATAGCGTAATGGATCGGATGGTAATGAGGAAGTGCATGCCAATATGATCATATTGATTTAATCAATGTTTCCTCCATTAATGTTTATAATTGCTAAAAGCTAATGTGTTAAGTATAAGTAGTGTTTAAACGGTAACTATTTTTTTTAAACCTAATTGAAAAAATAAATTAAAAAACTATATAAATTTTAACTCGGTAGGCTTCGAACCCGCGACTTTAGATACGTTTTTTAAAAAATATTTTACCATTTCTGTTTGTTTATTCCGCATAGCCTGGTAGTCAGAGATAAAATTGTGTCGAGACATTTCTTTTATTGCTTTCCGCCCTAAATAAAGATATTGCTAATTGAGTGGCGAAATCAAAGCTTTTTTTTACCAGAGGATAGAAACTAGTATAAATTTCAAATATAATCTACGCCCCGAGTGGGAATCGCACTCACGTTCACTCGATCAGACAGATCAGACAGACGTTGCTCCATTGCGATGCATATAAATAAAACTTATTTTTGTTTATTTATAAATATATACATATAAATAAAACTTATTTTTGAATAATTATTAGACTTTTACTCTTTCCTATTTTTTGGTTTCAAAGGATATACAAATAAAAGCTCACAACTAAACTAAAAACATCCACAAACTCACCACTGTCACACACATTTAAATTTTACGTTTTGCCAGATATTTATCATGTGAGTGCAGTACAACTAAACAAACGAAACAACCCTGCTCCAAATAGAGTATATTGTTGAAATATGATTATTTTCTCATAATGTTTAGATTCCTTATTATATATCTCTAGAGCTATTTACATGAGCAAATAATATAATATAATAAACCCAATATATTTAATTTCCAATTTCTTCTGATCCGAAGGTGTTATTGCGCTGCCTTTATTAAATTTCTATCATACGAGTTCTACTTATTTTTCACGACGAAATTGAAAACACCTTAAGAGTCTGAGATCTAAAAAGAAATACGTTCGCACAATATAAAGATTGGGTTTATTGGCTGTATAGATCGAGTCCGAGATGGGCAGGTATGGCTGACTTCTAGAAACGAAAGAAAATCGTAAATTCCTTTACGACAAATAAAATACTTACCCTTCTGATGCTGGTTCCGTTCGTAGCACGAATAAATCATTCAATCGCAAAAGAATTTTACAAAGCGAATGCTTTATACTTTGTGATTTATGCAACATTTATAATGTTCTGTAATTTAGCAGCAACTATGTCTTCAGTGAACCTAAAATGAATTTATTTTTTGTTTATATATTGTGTCAATCGAAATAATGGTTTATTTACAGGCAAATATGTGTGCAATGCCATTCGGTATTCGGTGTTGTCTGAAAACAAGGTCGCCTTTCACCTTTAGGTTTTTTCGTAAATAAATTTCTTGACATTTTATTTTCGTCTTGAGAAACATAACGCGAGCATTGGCTTAGAAATGGAGCTAGTGGAATATAAATTCAAAATTGGATCAAAAGGTTTTATACTTGATTAAATGAATAAGGGATCCGTCAAAACAAACTCCACGCGTTTCTTTGAATGATGAAATGCGAGCGTGAATATGAAAGTAGTATTAAAATGTCAATTTGTATTGACAAAAAATGTTAACATCAATGACTGTAAAATACATATACCGACTCTATTTCTAAGAAAGTTTCTTAACAAGCAGGTCTACGTACATAAAGATGTACTTGAACACGAGTACTATTCTTGAATTATAGATTCTGAGGCAAAAAGTTTGATTTACGGGTACCTTTCAAGATTTATGTTCACTCCATTCCACGGATTGAATATATAATGTTCTTAAGGGTCTTCGTAAAACCTTCAACTCAAAACTGTTATCTCAATGTCACCATTTATCTTTATTCAATGTGGCTTGCTTCTGTTACGGACATGATTCATTTTTATGTTCTTATTACTATACTAGTGAGTTTTTATTACAATTTACTTCGTTAAAAGTTTTGAGTTATAATTGTTGTATTTGCAGAAGTTTATCTGAATCGCTTTGATGTTCATATTTTTAATATGTCTTTCTTCTGGCATTTGGTGACCTTTTATTATCTGTATGTAGATGAAGGTCAGACAGAAGGCCTGCGTTAAGTGTCATCGTTGTCGGTTTACAAAGCTTTTGAGGAGCCTTCTTATCCGCCCTTCTTTTATTCGTTTTTCATTTAACTCAAGAGCTAATAAGAGTTTCCTTGATATCAGTCCTTTTCAAATGGTTAGTGAACAAATCTTTCCTAGAAGGCCATCAAAGTGTATCTTATGTGAAATCCGAACGTGTATTGTCCTGTACAAAATATTTTTCCATATATTTTTTATATTATTTCCTCGTAATACGGAAAATGTATTCATTTTAATGAATAAACGTCTATTTATTGATATATACATTTTCTAAATGTACGTGGGCTGTTTTATTACCTTGTTACAACGAAATATAAATCTGTTTTGTATACCGCTTTATACGAAAATATGTTCAAATATTTTACACTTTCAATGTCTTTCGATTTAATGAACACATGTACTTATCTAGACGTCTGATGAAGCGTGAGATACTTTCAATAACTTCTAATTGAAACTCATATTTCTTTGCAATAAAGCCTAGTTTCAGTTTATATGATTTGAGTAAACCTCTTACCTCTACAACAGAGTGTCAAATCGAAAGGTAAATATTTGACCCTTATCCTTTCTTCTCTGATTTCATCATTGCTCCAAATATTGGACCTTAGCTTATTTTAGTGTTTTTTTTTATTTAAGCATATATCACTAAATCTGTTTGTGTCATTTTTTATAAATTTCACGCTTTCTTTATATCTAATATATCTTCTTATTATCTTTATATCTAATTTTAGTAAGCTTGGCATGAATATTATTAGCAAATTGGGTCAACTGGAAGGGAACACTTTAAGAGATAAGTCCACCTTTGTGTACAAACTACTACTAAATTGTATATCTTTTTTTTAGTGCAATAAAGAGTATAAGGAATAAGTTCTGAATTACGGTTTTCGAGTTTTGGGTTTAAATAATATATACCTTATATAAATTTCTTTGGTTTGGTCTTTAAATAAAAAAATGGACTCATTTTGTCTGTGACGGTATTTAAATCCTTGTTTACTTGTAATAACGATTTATATATATATATATATATATATATATATATATATATATATATATATATATATATATATATATATTTTACACCAACTAACTTTCTATGCTTTCCAAAATTGGTTGGTTTAGTCAGAAATGAATGAGCTGTGAAGTTTTATATAGGCAGTTGTTCAAAGTTGATGTTATCATCGCTGCATTCACGTTGCAGTTTTTGTTCGTGGCAAATGCAGAAATACCGTTAGGTAACAAACATGGATTGTTGATGGCATGCTACGAGTATGGGAGTATGGGTGAGCCTAATGTCATTAGTGCTAGAAATGTGTGTTGGGTTAATTTATGAGAAGAGACTAACACATTAATGGATGTAAAGCACTTTTATTTCATTGCTATAGGCTCTTTTTAGGTTTGTATTAAGCTTAGATCCTTTTTTTTGGGACTATAAAGTAAACTTTATGTAAATTTTCTTGTTAAAATGATTGCCTGTACTTTTATATTGAAGTTTACAGTTAAATCCGTTCAAACCTATATTTTCTGGGACATCGTAAACTTAACTGTATGATTAAGAAATCCGTTCTTTCGCGATCTACAATATTTTTGATGAATTATCTGTAAAATATACGAAAACTATATAAAACTGTTATAAATTTTCAATTTTCGTCAAGCCTTGTCATACGTGTTACATAATCAAAACAGTGAAGTCTATCTTATATGTCAGTAATTGTGCTCACTGCATTATAACTCGACATGCCTAGAAATGAAACATTATCTGAGCTCCTTCTGACTAATACGTGATCTGGTTTTAATTTATCCTAATGATCGTACTGGCGCCTACGTACGTTCGATATCGCATTACCCCATATATCTTAACCAATGAATATAAGGACGATAATTGCATAAAAAATGTAAATCTACTTGACCCACGGTTAATGATAGATAATTCTTTGTGCAAAATTATATATATATATATGAGATATACGTTATCAGATTTTAGGAACGACAAGCATTTTATAAAATATCTATTTTTATTACTTTCTATAATAAATGATAAAATATTAGAAATGTTTTATTGAAATACTTTAAGTACTTTACTAGTTATAATAACAATAATATGAAAGTATTTATTTTGGTAAAATTTAAATTATGTTTCAAAAATACCTCTTTAAATATACGGACAAAATATCATTGGAAGATATCAATTATTTACATAACACCAATAGATAGCAGAGTTTATTGATTCCTTATCACTAAGTTCGTTGACCCTTATTGATATATGTGTTAGGTAATAACTTATGTAAATTAGGCGAGTTCGTTTGCTAACGACAAGCTGATTATATTACTATTATAAAGGAATATGTAAAAATCAGGAAGTAGATTATGTGTCTATCAAAAAATTAGTTTGTGTGAGATGAATATATTAACATATTAAAAAAATAGAAATATATGAATATATGAGAAAAATATATATAATTAATAAAAAATTGTAATTGATCTTCAAACGAAGATGATGTGCTATTCTAAATAATAATAATTCTTCAAGAACCAAAACTATGCCCTATTTGTAATAAATGTTATGTTTCCTTAGTATGAATCCTCCCAACGAAGTGTAAAGGTTCGAGGTGAGGAAAGTAAAGGGAGAATAGCTTATAGCTTCATGAAGTTCTGTATGCAATTATACCCATAGAAATGTAAAAAGACTGCTAATTAAATTTCATTGTAAATACAAACTATAAATAGCTCTCCTATATTAATATTCTTTAACAATATTTTATGGTATTCAAAACAAAACTACCAAATACGTATAGAATATTATTATTTACCTTTTAATTCCGTCAAAGCTATGAACACGACAAGGATTGTAATAAACCAGCGAATGACAGGGTATACAAGTAAAAACGTTTAATTAACTCCAACAAAGGGGTAAACGCATAAAACAGCAGCGGGTCCAGAATTATAAATTTAGTACCTCATAAAACTAGAATATCTATAAACAACATTCATGAAGACTTAGATCAGTATATATTCTTTTATTATCTAAATATTAACTATTTAATATAAGGTATAAAATACGTTTTATGTGTTGTTCTGTTAGTTTAATTCTACATTAAAGTAGCTATCTAATACTATTGGAGACAATTGATACAATTTCCTTGTCCATCCTCCTCATTTGTTTTTTCTGATTAAGGGACAAGTTTAGCACAAATTAAAACTAATTTTTTTTGCTGGAACTTATGAAGTAAATTAATGTATACTGTTCTGTGCAAGAACAGCTAACTGATTGTCATTTTTAACTGCTGTAGCTAGGTTTTTTAAATCAGATAGATAACTAACACGCAACAGTTGGAATGTCAATTGTTTCCATCAGACCATCCCTTAAATCAAATTCGAAATTGATTTGGACTCAGCTGTTGCAAATCTCACCTTGGTCAGGGTTCAGGAATGCTAAGTGTCATCATCCGTTAATTTAACAGGAGTCGGGCAAGGTCCGTTTGATCAATTTGGATCGAAAGCCCGCGTTTTCAATAGTGTCTGATATATCACATTATAGACATCGAACTTTGCAGGAACACTCTTTATGATATAAAATTATAAGAAACTAAAACTTTTGCTTTGTGTATTCTTTTTAGAAAATGCTTTGCTGAAACCATAGCCTTTCCTTTAACCGTCGTCTAACTTAAGCGCTTCTTGAAATAATGTGAATTTTTCCCATCCTACTTGATTTCGCTTCCTTTATAGAAACTTGCAGATAAAGAAAAACTTAACGGTTTTAAAAAGAATACAGGGAGCAAAGTTCGTGAGTTTAAAAAGAAAAACTACTCGCCCATATAATTCAGAGCGAAACTAGAATACACAAGAAGGAATTGAAAGTTCAATGGGCAAAAACAGATTACAGAAGCAACTTAAACGCTTGGACGATAAGCGATGCCAAACGATGCGATGTGAATTTTTATGCACACTTAAAAGTTCGTCTGATTTATTTTCAAATAGTTTTAGAGTTTTTGAAAAATTTGAATATTAGTTAAAATAATAAGTAGTTAGTCGTAATCGGTAAAATGTCAACGAAATTATTTTATCCGTCTCTTGTATAAATGAATGAAAAAAATCTTGTAACGTTTATCCGCCTTTATCATCAGTCATGATATAACTGGCCAACAGCTCCGTGGTTAAGGTAATTAAATCAGGCTCAGTGACACCCAGCAACATTGGTTTATGCCATGAGATATATATATACATATATACACACACACACATATATATATATATATATATATATATATATATATATATATATATATATATATATATATCGTATATTACACTTTTTCATTTTGTCTAGTCAATGCGGTTCTGTCTCATCCACTGCCGGCTCATCATTTTAACAAGGTCATCGGTTTATCCTTCTGGTTGTCGGCCCACGTTTCTTTTACTTACCTACTAACTGCACTTGGCATAAGTATATAAAAATATCATTTTTTTAAATACACTTTAATAATAAACCAAACCGATATCATATTACCCTATATTTTAAATTACGTACGAGGGAGAAACAATGGGCGCAATGACGCGAATAGATTGCGCTCTGTTGACAAATATTTATTATGATGCTTTGGTATTTACCACTAACACAACCAAGTAAAAAAATCATGTCTTCCTTAATAGTAGAAAACATTCATAAAGTAAACATAACCATCTGTATATATAAAATGTATATTTCACGAATTGTATTCGATGATAAATATTTATATCAGTACGTATTTTTTATGTTTTGTAGGAGGTATAGATAGGTAGGCAATGGAAATATGTTATACATCACCTTTACTTTTTACTTTAAGTTATTGCTTTTATGATAATGGGACTCATACGGGCTTATTTTAACTGTTATATGTTATGAGAAATTATTTTAGTAAGATTTTAACCCTTTATCGTCATCAGTAATTGTATAATATTTATTGTATTAAAACAAATTTTAATACGTAATGTAAAAGACTTCGTTCGTGTGTATCCTATTACTGAACCTTGCTTCGTATAACTAACCTACTTTAGAGCAAATATTACTTTATTTGCATTCCTCATTTGGACCGGTAGCGTTTAATTGATATCGCTCGTGGGCTGTTTCTTGGAAACGTGACTCGTTTGACTTTTAAAACTGAAGTCTTAAAAAATGTAACTTAACACGCGTCCTTTGCTTTGAAAGACCTTTTTAAATAAGATTTTAAAAGGTAAGCAGAAATCAATACTGTTAAAATCTACCAAGCGAGAAGCAGTAAAATTGTGTAATTATGACTTTACTTTGAAATGTCACGAATTTTATTGATATTGCTATTTTAGGAATAATGATATTCCTTGTATGTTACTTGTACTTCAGCAATATTTTGCTGGTAAGAAAGATAAATTATTTATTTATAAACTTATATTTACATTCTAAACATTTTAAAAGTTTTGTTTTCCACAGAAAACCTTGTTTTTCTAAAAATAACAACACAAAAAGTGTGCCTTAATGTCATATTGTGCTCCAAATTCCATTAAAGCTCAAGATTAGTCAAGGGTCCACGTTTCTCAACCTTTTATGAGTGACTGATGCCGGACCGTAAAAAGTAGGACAGATGCGTATACTGCTGATTCACTTACTGACTTATGACCTTATCATGACAATAGCACACGAATATATTCCTTAGTAAACTGTGAAATAAAGGTGATATTTAAAATACAATGGGGCAGCTGCTCCTATTATTTTTTTGTTTCGACCTCTTCCGATCACGATTTATCTGATGTAAATGTTTCCTGAAGGTATTTCTTTGTTATATCATCTTATCGTCCAACAAATGTCTTTTGTCGATAGAAAGTAATTATTACTGTGCCCGCCTAAAATATGTGCGCTTAGTTCAAAATGACGTAATAGGATCTTAGCCCGAGGAAATTTATTAAATTATGATAATAATTCTAACGTGATTTATCTAATAATCTTGTCGTGTTTCGAGATTTTCCCAACAAATCGCTGTAAATATCACAACTTTTATAGGAACATTAGCATAACGATTTTTCAAATTATCTTTTGTAGTAATTAATAGGTCATTTAAGATATCTAAAAAAATATAATTAATTTCTATATTTATTTAGAGTCTTCCTTATGGTTCTCATGCACTGAGATTTATGTTAATAATAAAAAAACGTTTTTAATGTCCAATTCTTATATAAACAGACAAGAGTTTTAAGTTGCTGTTTAAGGAGAATATAATATTTTTTTTAGCTTCACGCTTTCATCCCGCATAGTAGTACTTCACTGCGTACTTCGTTGCGTGTTGAGTGATGGAACTCAACGTCGCGTTTTGTCTTTACCAGAGCGAGAAAGTGAAAATAATTTAAATATTATCACTCCCCCGAGTGGGGATCGAACCCACAACCGGTCACGTTTACAGTCAGACGCTGTCACACTGCGCCACGACCGGCCTCTTAGTAATTTGAACGCAGCGAGATTGGAACCCACGCCTCTTGGATACCGTCCAAGCGCTCTGACCGCTAAGCCAATATTATTATATCTTTTTGAATTTCAACTGAAATTGCAATTTTAAATCTTATATTGAAAGCATTACTTAGCAAGGATGAATTCCTCACGCTCTTCACGCTCGTTTGAAGTACATGAATAAAATACACTCTTTTATAATAAACAACAATCCATAGCATCTTTATATCCTTTGTTACAAAAGCCTTGCCATGTGTGTTCACAAAAAGTTTGGCCAAAAAGCCTAGCACAGTAACGAAGATAAAGTGGTGTGTTTTTGGCCATCTGCTCGAATGCCGGCTCCGAATCGCCCGATTGTATACGATATTGGTTTCGAACACCTGTCGTTTTCGGTCAGGTGTTTAGGAAGGACCGGTTGGCTTTATTTGACTCTTTTATCTTTTTTAAGTCTTTTCGCGTGTGGTTTCCATTTAACGGTAACATTTTGAGATTCGGATCTCTGAAAATTCTAAATCCCCAGGCTTATTTATGTTAATAATACCTGAAAAGATAATATTTTTTAACGATTTACCAGTATACACTTTAAATACAAAGTAGCTAAAAAGCTGTCATGTTTTTTTAAAAAAACAACTAGAAGGTTCTATAATGATTCGAGCATAAAGTTACTCAGTGATGTTCATAAAGATAATATTGATCCTGGACTTATCCCTTAAAATCCAATTTGTTTGTGATAATCATTAATTAAATTTATGCAAACCATCCTCGGTTGTCGGTCTTCAGTAATGACATTTCCATATTCTTGTAATACTTATTTGCTCACAATATAAATATTTTAACATAAAAATATTGTAAATCCAAATGATTATGCTGAATTGTCGTTGGAAATTTAAGCTCCATATTTTATCTGATTTGGGAAATTTTTAGCGTTCAATGGTTGATGATTTCATTTGTGGTTTTTAAATAATCTAGATGAATTGGGAGTAGTAGATTATTCTTTTACGTACAAAGTCACACTTTATCCCACATAACAGGGTAGTCATAGTGAACCATTTCGACCCGAATTTAAAATGATATTCAGGGATAGATGGATTATTAAAAAATATATAATGTATATGGATGTCATTATTATTCAATAGGTATTATAAGATAACAAGAGAAAATATTTATACTTAAAATATTAAAATTTTCTTAGTAACTTGTAAAGCGATTATGCGGGTTTTGCCTCTCAATTAACAAGTTGCAATAAGAAGAAAACGGAGAAAATAGTCACTTATAACTAAACTATTTCTGTATTTTACGGAAAAAGAGAAAATATTTTATTAAGACCTATGATTTTCGTGATATTTACACATTTCTTCTGAAAATATTTTAAAATTTTGGTGTTTTCAAAATATATTTTTGAATACCAGAATATACACGAATAATAATAATAAGAAATAGTTGAAAATATTTTCATTTATAACTATTTGAAACATGCGGTAATATCGATTGAGGATTCTGATCTCATTTAAAATTTCTCCATCTCACCTACGTCTCGGTATTTATTATGTTTATTTTGTTGCAGGTAAGCGTGCGTCATCGGTGATGCACCTAAGAGGAATGCCACTAATGAACGAGATTTACCGACTGTTTTTTTTATTCTACAGTGGTTAAGGAAAATACTATAAAAATCTTGAGTCAATTACAAATAATTTGATTCGATAATTATTGATTTATTATATATTCATTAAAAAGATAATTTTTAAAACTTTTTTGAGAATAAAATACATTAAAAAAAATTAGTGATACATGTAAGATACATATATCCCTAATATAAAATTTGACAGATCTATCTTTCAAAGCTAACGACATAGTATATTCACCCAATCTCTGTCAGACGTGATGCATGAAAAACTTGAAGTTAATGATCGATGGTGCGTCGTTTGGGCATACGACGATGATTACTTTAACAGCTGATCTCACGTCTCATTAGTTCCAAATTGACTCTAATTAACCGTAATTATGAAATTGTAACATAAACATTAATTATTATGTTGTACTCTATTTCAGTTATAGTTCTTAATCAAAACTGCATTTTTTTAAGAGTTATCAGTTACATTTTGTTTTAATAGCACTATATTGAAATTCTCAAACAGAAATTAAACTTTTCATGATTTATAAATAATCTTATATTTGATTGCGTATAGTACAATAAAACTACTTCCATTTTTATAATGTTCACATATATTTATATTTTCATTCCACTACTGTTCCTACCACTTGTAAACTCAGCGGCTTTGTCTTTGAGCTGCAAAAACCTTAAATCAATCAAAAAGCTTTAGAAATTTATCTCCAGATTTTTAAGCATCATGAGTGATTATAACTAAAGCTGGCTAATCAAATATATGTTTAATAGTATCAATTAATATAAATTCTACTTACAATAATGTATTTCGTATACTTAAAAACATGTAAAGGTATCCAAATTGAAATGTATTCCGAACACCTGTTTACCTGCTGCTTAGAAGCCCTTTTAAATCTCTCGACCTTTTTTACTTAAATATTTCTCCCAGCAATTTTAATATGGATTGGCTCAAAAAGTTATTTACGAAGGCTTAACGTGAATATAGATATGGTTGGTTGTCAATATAAGTAACTTTTTTTAAATAAAACATAATTAGATGCAGTGCAAAATATTATTTTTAGCTTCACGCTTTTATACGGCACAGCAGGATAGATAAGATGTACCTAGTGTTAAGATACTTCACCGATTTCGAGTCATTGCGTTGAATGGCGGAACTCGACGCCACGCTTTGTCTAACCAAAGCAAAGAGATGAAAATAATTCTACTGTTCCTTTATTTTAAAACTAAACATATTTCCATATGTTACTTAAAATAAATCATAGCTTTTATCAACCTACGAGAAAAAAACATATATGAATAACATATATTCAAAATAAGCACTCTAAATATATTATAATTATTATGCAAAGAATTAAATACAGGTAATAAATGATCATAACACGCCTAATTATTTCCACTCAGATATAACTACATTAGGCCAGAATATCAACTATAACTAAATTGTACCAACAATATCACGTCCCTGTTAATAGGCAGCTACGTTTACATAGAATTATGTCGCTACATACCTAAAGTCAGAAATCGATCCACCTTTGTTTGCAAATGAATGCGATTAAGTACAACCTTATACGTAAGTTCTGAGCTTATTGTTCGTAACTATCCACGTGGAGAAGACGCGTCAATAGCATGACAGAGATTAGGCAGTGGCGTGGCTTTCTTAGCCGATGGTCACCAAGATATAAGATAGGTCATTGTATTGACATTGGTAGCAAATTTTCCTAAAAAAACAACCTATATTAAAAAGTGCATTACAAAACAACATGCATTACAAACTAATGCATTACATTACTAAACTAAAAGATGCTATCGTGGTGTAGAGGTGGGTAACCGCGATTGGTTGTGTTTTGAATTTCTATTCGCGAATATGATATTTAAAATTTATATACTTTAATTAGACAAGCGCGGCGCATAGTTCGTCACTCAAAACGCAAAAACGGGTGTAAAACAGTCAACGAAACGTCTTGACACTAGGTTGTCTGTGACTACACAGCTATGCGGGATAAAGCGGGTGAACCTGATTTTCAAAAATTGTAGCACGCACTTACTAATATTAAAGTAGGTACAGCAAAAATCCAAAAAAATAAAACTTTGATTCAGAAATGAATTGACCAATCACTTAATGCCGATAATAATTTTATCTCAAGAGGATTTTGTTATAAGCCAATGAAGTTTTAATATGAATAAAATAAATTGCAACAAAAATTCCTGATGCTCGCCCACTGTGTGAGTCAAAGAAGACTATAAGGATAGTAATAAACTCGTTTTGTCAGCCTGACTCATGCACTTGGACTCTATTCAATGCATACCTTTATGATGTCTAACCTTAGATTGTATAGAATTATATAGAGACCTTGAAGCTTGTGGTCAGTATGAAAACGTTATAATAATATTAAATGATAAAGTAAAGTAAACATTACAATTTCCAATCTAATTGTATCTATTACTGAATCTTTCTTTACAAAAGTTGTTTTTAAGAGATAGCTTGAAGCAATAAGAGATTTTTGCATTCATTTTGTATGCATATATACATATGTACATATACATATATATATATATATATATATATATATATATATATATATATATATATATGTATATGTATATAGTTAGAAAATTACCTACGTTTATACATATGATGTAATTTGTAACATTTTAATACTGATATAGATATTGTTTATAAAATTCCTTGTTCACTTATAGCGCATTTCTTATATTTCAATACTAACTGTAAATTACAGATTTAAACATAAAGTAAAACGATATGTTAAGAAATAAAAAAATCTTCCCGAAAACGGGATAAAGCGCTAGGGCGGTTGTTTGGCCGTTACACTCGGTTTCTAGTAACTGCCTTTTGCATCCGGTTCTTGATCGAAATGTGATAGCTTCTTTATTATTATTATTATTATTATTATTATTTTATACTATCTTCCATATAATAATATATACAAGGAGAAGTCATGCTGTTCCCTAAAACTTGAGTTTTTATGAAAATCATAAAAACAATTTAAGTTTTATGCCAGTAACAATATTTTCTTGATTAAATCGAGAATCGATTATTGAACATGACCACCGAGTGTACAGTACGCTACAGCTTAACTACACTTGCGTCTATTATATGTCATCTCATCTCATTTCATTCGCATCTCATTTTATTATTTCAATACATTATTTTACCCACATGCAGTTAGAGTAACAGACAGATGGCTCCACTCGAACTAATTTCGTTCAAATACAAACGTCTCTCAATCTCGTATCTTATTTATTGCTCGTCGTCGTGTTGTATGCACATTAAGACGGGCAATTAATATAATTTATGATGTTAATGATTTCTTTTTAATTGTAATGAGTTGTAACAAATTATTATTATTGAGTTTTAGTTATATCGGTGTGTATTATAAATAAAGTATTTCAAACGGATTAATTACGTATGTTAAGATATTCGAAAATACGCTATTTTGAACAATTTACAGTAGTTCGTGGTCACAAGTAGAATCTCTACCGATTCATACCGTACTGTACAATATACGCGATTAACCTGCTTAAAATATTTTCATTTAAAGTAATGCAAAAATCTTACGTACATATATATTTGTTTATAAATTACGTGCATGTTAAATCTGCACACCTGAATGATCCGTTCTAGACTATACATTAATATATTCTTCTTCTACTTCTTAGTGATGTAACAGGCTATCGCCCAAAACTTTAGGTCCAGCTTTTTGTGTTTTTATAAGGTCATTGAAATTATGTCTTATTGTACTTTCAATATATAAAGTAAATAAAATTTAATTGATAAAAGACTATTTCATTCATATTGTCATTTTAAATTAGATCATTAAATTTTATGGGAAATCGAGGTACTATATCATAAATTTTAATCTCAAACTTGTACAAGTAATCATTTATTAAACGTATATTTGATTTAAACGATTGTTAAAGTTCTTAAGGTCTTAAAATCAAAGCAAAAAAGTAGAGTTATAATTTTGACCAGGGATTTTATGTGTGTATGTTCATCCATTTCCCTGTAGCTTCTAAAATACTTCTCATGATTTACCTAATCGTATCGAACCGTCTAAATTGTAAGCTGGTCACGTGAAATTATAAAGTATATGGCGCCCTATAGAGGACTAAACTAGTATACTAAAAAAAACCTTTTTAATGACCTCGGTTTTGGTGTGAAATGAAAGGTTTTAAGCACATTTTGAAAATATATATTTTGTTACTTTGTTCTCCCCTTGAGTCAAACATAAATATTTTTTCTTCAAATGCATCTAATATTTTAAATCCTTAAATAATTTAAATAAAAAAATAGTAGTTGTTTTAATTTCTAAACTTATTTTTTTGCTTTTCTCTTCCAGTACAAGTTAATAGACAGAAATATTAATTTTAAAAATGAAATAGAATTGCTACATAATTGCGGTACATTTTGTGCTTTTAAATAATATATTCTACAGAGCTTTCAAATAACGGCGGCGGTCAGTGTATCGTATTACTACAATACATACAAAACAATTGGTTTTCGTTCGGACTTGGGTTTCGTAACACGTATAAAGTGTTTAAAATTTAAATATGTATTCGTTGCCGAGTACATACCAAATATTGAAAAGGATGTCGACGTTTCAAACAGATTTTTGGGGCCAGATCCTTTCTGCCATCCGGTGCCTACAGCAATTAAATCAGCCAAATTACATTCAATTAATAAATACAAGTTTAACTTTGTTTTATTTAGTACTGAGTGAACGTTATATTGACAGGAAATCTGTTAGCCTTTAAGAGATATTATAAAAAAAAACTTGTTAGCTATAGTAAATGACTGTTTATAAATATATTCACAGTCAAAAAGGATAAAGAGCGGTGTTAAATACCGCAATTTGACGCACTAATTATCATTTGGGCATTACATAAAAATTCTCGGTCTAAGAAAGAACATTCAATGTAAAGCATAATTAATTAGAGTTTCCGATTGTTGATCGTCTAGCATCCAGTAAGCTCAATTATATATATTATCAAGTTATTATTGGAACATATGTATATGCATGCTATTGTTAGAAGGGTAGTAAATACATTAATGCTCCATTGCGTTAGTCTACCGAATTAGAATTCTCAAAATATACACATATTTATGTATTTCGATATATTGTTCCTTTAGTTTATTAATATGATATATTAGATATGGAATTATTTTTAAGCATATGATAAAAACACAAAAATATTGCAAAAATGCATTAAATTTTTATTTCAATAGGTAAATTAATGGGCTGCATTGGCTTTTTTGAAATTAAATATAGACAGATCCATCCGAGAAATTCAATGTTGGTACACATTTTCCAATACACTGGTCGGTACTTCGCCAACAACGAAGTCTGTGTTCGCTTCCAAGTCAAAAATCGTGATTAGCATGTCCGTAAAGCCCCACAAAAAATATCTAGTAAAGTCAGATGGCACGATCTTACGGGCTCATGGACAGGGTCAAACCATGAGATGAATTCAAGCATGGTGGGCATGTTGTGTGGCTTAAGGCACCGTCCCTTAGATTGTCCACGTATTGTCCAAGACCATTTTTTCCATTTTTTGGTAAAAAAAATCAGTACAATATCGGTACTATTGACAATTCTATATATTACAAATATATTTAAATAAAAATCATCTATGGGCTCGTATTTAATTAATTTAATCAGTATTTTCTCAATATTAAAATGAAAAAATTGTATCAATAAAGTTGTACCATCAGTCTTCAACTTAATCTATTTTTAAGTTTAAATAGGGTTGTCTCTATTCAATTATACTACCATTACATGATACAACATGCCAACGTCTCCAATTATTAAATAGTTATGCTTTTAAAAATTCATTAACGGACTATGTGATTTATTATGAGCTTTTAGACAAATTTCACATTTAAGTTGTAGCTGCGTTATATTTGTTTTATTAATCAAAATAAGCAAATATAGCAATGTTTGCTTATAATAATAATAAAAAATAATAATAAAGATCCTTTTTTTATGATAATTAATTTTGTTTTTAATCGTAAAGGCTTAAAGCTGTGTCGCCACAAACTTGGGATTGGCAATTATCCAGTACTGAATTAATAAAATAGGCATACACAGAAATACACATAAATAACAGGGAGGACTCAATGTTCCACCAATTTATATTAATTGCTGACCATACAAAAGTTTAATATATTCCGAATAATAATTAAAATGTAAAAGATCGACTTAAAGCCTATGAAAATAGGAAAACAACTATAAAAAGCGCATGACAAACTAAATATTTCCTCACCATTAACAAAGGCAATACCTTTATCTAACGAAACCAGTTTCTCGTAGATACTCGTATATAATAAAACAATGATTGACTCCGTACTGGCAGGCGGGGACGTGACTTGAATTTTATGCCCAATTTTATACCATCGCGTAAAAACGCCGTGCAACGTGAAAGATTCATAACACTGTGAGCTCGTTCATAGTGCAAACGATTTTGTCACGGCTAGATTTTTTTGTCCCATTTTACGTGGTGCGAAAATTTTTGTGAATATTTTACAATAGATATAGTAAAGAGGAGTGTAAAACAAATATTTTGTAAGCTTTTGAATAAAAATAGGTATTTTTGTTGAAAAGCTGATGTGAAACTGTAGATTAAAAAAAATATATTAACGACGATATTTTTCTTAAAAAATATTACCTCTGTAATATGTTTTATATATTATTAAAAAAAATGTATATGAAATTTTGGACAAAATCGACGATTTTTTTAGTTTTTTCGAAAATAAATGTCTCAAAAACACCTTTGCGCGCTTCCTTTCTTACCTTTATGAAAATTTGTACCGCTAACAGCTAGTGTAATAAATTTGAAATGTGATATGATTTATTTTAATATTTTCGAATATAAATAGACCAAGCTTTTTTATAATAGGTAAGATATTCTTTTGTATATAGAAAGAAACATAAAAGGTTTTTAAGCTCAGGTGGCGCTGAGGTAGTGTCAGTAGACAGATAATATATAAATTTTACATATGAATATATAATTACCTGAGCCGTTTTGGGGTTCACTTATCTCCGTTACAAAATCATTATATTATCCTATTCATAATGGAGAGAGCTGGCAGCTCTTTACGTTAATTTATACCTACATGGAAGGATTTAATAGGTCTCAAAGGAATTCATTAAAAGGCCTAGATTAGCTTTATCCTAAAATTTAATACAAACACTATTTATAATACCGATTCATTTTAAAGCAAATGTGTCATTACAACCTATAATTTCAACATTGTTTACGAAATTTCGTTATAGAAGCATCATTTTATTTTTGTAATATGTTATATATATTCAGGAGAAGAATAAGAAAACACTATTTTGTATGAATTTAGAAGTTGCTTAGTTAACAGGAGGCACATTTCATTTATGATGAACATGAAATGTGCCTGACGATACTGATACTTGTATAAGACAAATTTGACGATTTGAACGTGCATGATTTATTTTGTTTATGATATTTTTAATTATTTAAAATATATTTAAGATCCATTGCAATATATAATTAGAATATGTTTAGTTATAAAGGCATTTATTCTAAATTGCTTTTAAAAGCTAAATTTTCAACTTTTGGTTGACGGTCATAATAGGTTTTAATTCAATAAAAACAGACTACAATACTACTATCAATAAGCTATTCTAAAAAAAATAATACTTTGAGTATGAATTTTGATTTATAAATTTTATCGTCGTATATTAATTTTATATTATAACTCGTTAAATAATAATTTTAGTTTACTCCAAACGTGCGTCAGAATTACACATATTATTTAAATCCATCGCTTTATTATACAGCTAAACCACATATGCATTTTAATCATTATTTAATACGCAACGTTTCACATATATTACTAGGCTACTATAAAGTTAGATTAATTAATAGATATTGTAATATTATACTTTTAACTATTATTACATATATATACATTCTTTATATGGATTCTTTATTGCTCTAAATAAAATATATAAAAATAAAAATAAATACAGAAATTAAATCCGCAACGGTTGACTTATCCAGCTTAAGAAACTTATTCCAGCGAACCTGTGGAAGTGGGTGATGATACAATAAGGTGACCAACCAAATAATATTTAAAAACCAACGAAAACAATACACATTTAAAATATACATAACATATTATAATAAAGTCCTAACTCGTTAGTAATTTAAAAAAATACTAATTTCAACATTAACTTAAGTCTTAGTCTTAATGAAAGACTACACTCTCTATGATCAAATTTGTTAAAATCATAAATAGCCCATATTACAGTTAACTCTTATCTAAATCTATTCAGCAGATGTTGCCCTAAATAGTAATACATATCTATCCATTCTTTTATACTTTCACATTTAGTAATATTAGTAAACCTAGAAGTTTTCTCGACTGTTATTATTATTATATAAGTATGAATTTTTATACACGACTTCCTTTGTACACCCCTTACAGGAAGTATACAATGACACCTTGCCTTCATATTATTTATATTATTCCAATCATGTTGATTTATTTTAACTTGGAAACTTCGTCAATAGCTATTTTACTATTTAACGTATTATAAAACGTCTGGGACGAATTTAACATGTAAAATTATGTTTTCAGACAATCAATACTTAGATAAAACCCGTAATTACTACTCTACTAGAGCTTAAAAAAAACTTTATTTTAATCTATCCGGATCTCTAATTGAATACTAGTGGTTAATAAAAACTGGCACAAGAAATTTAAACGTATTTACGTTGACGGTATTCATGGTTCAGGTGTGACATGATGAATGTACGTAATAGTAATGATACGAATGTATGCATTTATGTGTCACGGAGTAGTTTTTTTTCGGAAGACCAAGAGATCGATAACCTAGCTGATGGTACTATAATACTATAGATGAAAGACTGAATAGAAGATAGGGTGGCTCCACCAAGGCTTACTAAAGCGGACACAATCTTCTCCAATAATCTAAAATTCTTAAATCAAGCGGATAACTAAGAATTACATACAATTTCGACGGGAAATGATAATTTAAAAAAAATAAATTACGAATTAAATACCCTCCCTCATTACCAAATACCGACTTGTATAGTTTCGCGTGACAGGAAGTGTACGTACCCGTACCGTACCTAACTACAGAAGTTTAATTAAAATGGTGCAAATTGAAATTCTCGTGTTTCGGCGAGTGACTCTTGTTTTCATTATCATCAGCCTCTAATTTATCTTTGTTGCGTCGAGGACTACAAAAGTGCTTCACTCATTTGTAAATAGCTTAATTTGTACTCTTAATTGTCTTTTATATATTTAATTGACGGAAGGAGGCTTGTTGTGTTGTGTGTTGTTTCTAAGACATGAATTTTAGTTGTGGATATTTTTACTTTAAGAATATCCGTATTAATTTTTGTATTTTCATATGATAAAAAATACTTTAGTTTTTTATATTACTTAAATTTTATAGAAATGTTTAATAATAACTCTAATATATTTGTACGAAGACTGTTAAAATATAAGCTGTTAAGCTACGGCTCTAATACTGTTAAGGTAAGGCTTATATGACCTCTGTTTGCCGTTTCTATATTAAATTTTATTTAAATACATAAGCTATTTCGTTCTGGCTTTGTATGGCACATAATTGTTATTTTATTATATGTGCTAAACTAACTATACTAGGAAAATGGAGGATAAATATCACAAAAACTTCTAAAGAAGAAATGTTTAATTCAATAAATAATAAGAAATTTAACTACTTCAATTACAATTAAAAAGCGTGAAGTTAAAAAAATGACGTGATCCGATATCACCTTTTTAGGTTCAAAGGAATAAGATAAACAGTGTATATAGAGTGAAACGACCCTCCTTTTGCTGTTTTCCGCCCGATTTTGTGACGTTATGAGGTGTTATAACTTTGACATTTGTATTATATATCTAACCTATATGTTAGCAGTTTTAATAATTACAAGCTTTATTAACAGGTAAAATTCCATAAGCTTGTCAAGATTACACATATATATTTTTGAAGTAAAATTTAAAAGAAATTGCAACGTTTGTCGATACGCGCCATATTAATTTTTAAAAGTGCACTCACAGTGATCAAAATCCTATTTTAAATAAAATAGGATTTTGATAGGTTAAAACTTTATCTATTTTTGCTTAATTCAACCAATTACTGTAAATTTGCAAATAGTCATAGAGAAATTTCACTTCTTACGTGTGTGCGCTGATACACACATATTTTTTATGCTAAGCACCATTTGAACCGACCAAAAGTTAATATAAATTGGTCGCAAGTGAGTTACGACTGAGTCTATTCATTTGATTATTTGCACAAATTTAGTTTTACAGTATAATTCCATTAGGTACCTACTCATTCCCAATTCGCTTAAGTTTTAGGTTTGTTTAATTTGATTTGCAAAGTTAAATTGTATTTTAATAACTGAAAGTTATTTAATAATTCCTGCAAAGTGTTTGTTGTTTAAAAATTTAATTATTGTGAAATGATTTAAACTTTTCTTTAATTCACTTGTATTTTGCATATTTAATTATTTACTTAAAATGAATATTTATAACTTTTCTTTAGCTTCACGATTTTATCTTGCTTACCAGGGTACACAGGAAGTACCTAGTGTCAAGACACTGCGTACTCCGCTTTTCGCCGAATCCAAGCCATTGCGCGTTAAAAAGCGAAACTCAACGTTGCGTTGAGTTTCGCTTTAGAATGGGAATCGAACTCACAATCATCGCATTTACAGTCAGACACCCCGTCCCATTGCGCTACGATAATCTCTTTAGAACTTTTGCTACTATTATTCTATACATTTGTTTTAAGAATTAATCGAGAGAGCTCAATAATAACACATTATATGATAAACTTTCACTTGTTTAAAATACCTAGGAGTCCGTGACCTGTTCAGTGATGGGCATCGAACCAGGCTTCGTGGGAACTGCCCTCGCATTAACTCTGGCGTAGCATTTATTACTAACATTAAGAAGATTTCCTTTTAACTCGTTCTTTGAAACATGTATTGTCATATCTTATAGCTTTACGCTTAGTTAGATACCAGTTTTGACATTATATGACTTTTTAGTAGGTATGCTGTGATTTCATGTCAATTTTACAATTTACTATTTATAGTGAGGCCTGTTGTGGCGCAGTGGGACAGAGTCTGACTGTAAACGCAATCGGTTGTGGGTTCGATTCTCACTCGGGTGAGTGATTATATTTAAATTATTTTCACTTCCTCGCTCTGGTTAAGACAAAGTGCGGCGTTGACCACCATTCA
Organism: Dryadula phaetusa; assembly: GCA_032432895.1. Taxonomy (NCBI): domain Eukaryota; kingdom Metazoa; phylum Arthropoda; class Insecta; order Lepidoptera; family Nymphalidae; genus Dryadula; species Dryadula phaetusa. Next base: position 6,354,470 of record JAOYRS010000064.1, read on the forward strand.
ACACGCAATGTCTTGAATACGGTAAAAAGCAAAGTACAGAGTGTCTTGACACTGGGTACTTTCTGTCTACCCTGCTATGCGGTATAAAAAGCGTGAAGCTAAAAAAATGTATAAAACGATTAGGTTAATGCCTCTAGGATTTATTGTGTTTTAATGTAATACTGTGGTACATAGAATCGTGATGTAACAAAAGGATATATTTCATGTAAATCTTTTAATACTTAAGTATACTTAAATATGTATAATTATAGTTTGGTTTGGTGCTTGATGAATTTGTAGCACCACTAAAACTTAAGCTAGCATATCTTTTATATAAATGAAAAATAATGAAATTGATTTTTGAAATATGAAAATTGTTATTAATAATATTGTAAATTAGCTAGTGGATCGGTCAATATGTGCATTGTGTAGGTTATGTCACTGTCTGGTGTAGATATGGAAATTGCCATGTACTTTCTTTGGTATTGAAGATTGCTATGTACTTTCTTTAAGAGAGGATTTTCCGAATTTTTTATGGAAACGCCAATAAACGAAATTTTACAGTTTACGGTCGAAACTATAGTATATAGATATAGATGTAGTATGTACGGAAAGTGTCATAAAGTCCAAGATAGCGAAGTAGCAATGTCGCACTTTACAGTGACCGAATATATAATACAATATAATTTATTTATTTAATATGAATTTATTTTTATCTTATTATGTCAATTATCTCTCTAGTCTAATAAGGTCGTGAAAATAAACTGATGCATATATATTTAATATAAACAGTAATTCTCATGAATGTGACCCAATTCGCAATCATCGCGTGCAATCAGATAAATCCTAATTGCATCATGACATCATCAATAAAACTAAAGTATATTAAATGTTGATCGATTTAGGTACTTGGACCTTAAATGTAACGGTTTTACATACAAATGTCTATATAAAGATTTAATATTTTTATATATGACGTAATCAATCAGTTGTTCAACAAATTTGAAAATATACACTGAAAGCGTTTCGTTTTCTAAAATCCTTTATTTAAATGTTTAAATCCACAAATTTTCACAAGTCATACATTTAGGGGAAGAAAGTAATAAATTCTAAGCAATGAAAATCCCATTTATTGTGACAAATTAATTAGATTGATAAAGGTTTAAACCCTTCCCGCATTCATTTTGGCAAAGGAAATTTGCCTTGCTCGAGTTATTTCTTCTTAAGTGGTGAATTTACGAACATACTTATAAAACGTAACGACTAGTTGACTATGTTCAAAACTTCCTATTCGCTTTTACATGGCCACTGACTTAAAACACTAAAGAAAGCGATTTAAAAACAAAATTGAATTACATGAAATGAATTACTTAATAGTTTACAAACTTTTTATTGTATATAAAAATTAAAATCGTAACTGTTTAGTAATAATTTGTTCGGCAAATCAAAATAGAATAATGTTCGTTATAAGTGACTTTCAACACGGCATTAAATTTGATTTGTATCGCATGCTTATTGTTCATTTTGTTAGTGTATCAGTACTGTGAGAATATTTTTTTGTATTACGAAAGCGTGTGTAAATTTTTATGGAGATACTTAACGATTGTTGGTTTTCATTTTTTTTTATATGTATGACGTAAAATATTAATATATAAGTATACCAGTTTAAAGATCAAAAAACCTTGTCTATTTTTTCTAGGATTAGCTTGGTACTCGTTATTCATTAATTTTTAAACAGAATGCGTATCTCTGGATATGAACCCACGTCTTTTCGGTCCTGTACAAGCTGTTATTTTGTCAATTGTTTTAACATTACATCATTTACTAAAATTGTGCTGACTGAAGGAGGACAGTCCTCCTCCAAACCAAGAAATTATAGTGTTAAAAGCCTTTTAGTACTTATAATTAGCTTTAAAAAAGAGAAGTCTATATTTTGTATTGTGTTATTGGTTTTTGTATAATCTAAACAATAAATATATAAATTTTATCTATTCATAATGATATACATTAAACTGGAAATACATTAAAAGTTCAAAGGAAATGTAGACGTCACAATTTTCAAGTAAAACTATTTGTTTTCCTAATATATTTATAATTGCAACACTTTAATAGCTCTTGCTACGAACTTCCGCGGAAAATTGTGAGAGGGACTCTGTAATTAACGTGTTTAGAGTATAATTTAGACTTCAGAGGTACGGTTTTGCTTAAATTGTAAATCCTAGTTTACGGTCTTGGGTAAGTAAGGAAATAAAATGTTTTCTTTTAACTATGCTTAAGAAAATTTGTAAAAAGCAAAATAAATATACACATTTTTTTAGCCTCACTAAAAGGCTTGTAGCAGAGTAGATATGAGAAATTTATAGTAAAGAAACTCCGTACTCCGTTTTCCACCGAATTCGAGACATCGCGTGTTGAGTGGTGGAACTTAACGCCGCACTTTGTCTTACCAGAGCGCGCAAGTGAAAATAATTTAAATGTTCACTCTCCCGAGTGAGGATCGAACCCACAGCCGATCGCGTTCACAGTCAGACCCACTGCGCCACGACCGGTATCTTGATAACGGAATAATAAATACTTCTGAAATAAAATATATTTTTTAAAAAAATATGTTTTCACGATCCTTGTCCTTATTTTAAGGAGCCACTCTTCTAATAAAAGAAATTTGATGTTTTATTAGTCTTATATACTTAAGGAATTGAAATTCTTCATTTTTGTTAAGTAAGCTTGCTGTAATTCGAAATCCTTATCAAATTTTTTTTAAATTCATTTTCTTTAAAAACGTACATTTTACGTTATCGCCTTTGTTTATACATTTCACGATAAACTTTTTCCTGGTGTAGTATCTTGATCTAAAGACGTTTCAGGAGCATAACTCGCTTTTAAGACTGTTATCTGCGCCGGTGATTATGGAAGCAAGTCCCTTCTCACCTCTGAAGTCCTTATCTAGTAAATCTTTTAGTGATGTACCCTCTTTATCGAGATGCCAAACAAAATAAATGCATAATTTTGTTCCCTTTTGTTTTTCGGTTGAACTGGTGTTATTCTGAACACGAGAGATAAGTGCTCGTCAATGTAAAATGACCTGTTTCAGTAAAGTACTCCATTAATTATACTTAACGCAATATCGTTTTTGAGCAGAAATTCAATTAACATGATGTTTTTAAGTCTTTTAACAAGGCTTTTATTATATGTAAACATGCTAAGCTGTTTCTTTTTTTACCTATTATTTTTCATAATGTTTTCCATTATCGTGATTCATAGTAAAATTGTAATAAACTACACAGTCGTTATCGTTAAAGCTAAGAAATCTAGAAAAAATGGGCCATTAGTATCTAAATACTTTTTAAGCGATCGGAGACTTTAGGAAAAACAATCGCAATCAAATACGGTGTGCTTTAAATTCGTAGAAAGATAGATAAAGCTAATCGCTTAACTTGCGGCTTAGAGAGGTGAAGGAATAAAAAATGTCCCCAGGACAGCCATCGACATCGTTTACAGAACGTGGCTACACTTGAATATTCAAATTGGTCGGACACAATGGCCCCCCTAGCTCCCGACCTCTCCGTCCAGCCCCCATCGGCAAAGGAAGCCTCACAAAGGATTGCTGAGAAAAAAGCTAGGTTCCGGTGTCAGGAACACGCAATGCCTTGTTCAATACAGGTGCTCGAATTTATCTCTTATTGCGGATCTACATGACATATTTTTGTGTACATCAAAATGGTATACGTCTAACTTTTATACGTTTGTTTGTTATTGTAATGCCATACATAAGGGATAGGTTTGAAATGTACGACGGTAAATACACTTTTGTTATGGAATATAAATAAGTACACTTATTATTTTATGTTGATATTTCACACCTCTTTACTTTTTCGCAGTTGGTCTTTTGAAAAATAATTTTAACGTGATTTATAAACGTTTGTGGCGTGAATTAAGTATTGTTTTAAAAAAATATATAATTGCAATATTTTTATTATCTTAATTTTTAATCGTTACTTATACTCATATCTAATAATGTTTTGTATAAGCCGTGCTTAAACGTTATTTTAATGGATAATTTTATATTTTTTTAAAATACATATTATGAATTTCATTTGCATACAACGCGTAGACATTTAATAACATATCTTTATTTCTAAACATTATATCTTCTAAGAATTCACCAGTAAACGATTGTATTATTTCGCTGAGCTCAGTTTGTTTTCTATTACAAGTATATTAATGTACACAATAGCGCTACAAATTGTTCTCCTGAGCATTACCTTGAGTGAACTTTCGATAACATTTAACGGGTATGAAACTTTAAGGTCAATTTACTATGGAATTACACAGGAATTTTATATTGCTCATATATTTAAACATTAAATTTAATATATATTATTATAAGTGTAGTGATCGATCGCATCTCGGTTTCCGAAACTGACAGGACATCGATTTTTTTGTCTTTTAGGGCCAGAAAATCTATCAGGATAAGTAACATTAATATAATTTCAAAAGTAACTATTATTAACATTATTCGCGTATATTTTGGTTTAAAAAATCGTTTTTACAAACCCGACATTTCTAACGATTTACATTAGTCCGTGGTCACAGGTAGACTAATGTATTAACAGACGCTATCTCAGTGTATTATGTTTAATTTGGAAGGTGTAAAAATCGCAAAAATCATAGATGTTAGTATATTAATTAGTTGGTATAATATTGTTCGAAGACTTCATATTCGTGATCTAAAAAAACATATTCGGTTCTTAATATATCAAATAGCGTATACAAAATTTCAAGTTAACAAGGTTTATAGCCACAACCCTTATTTATATAAGTAACAAAGTCATTTCCATCGTTTTGACCAGAATTTTAATTGCTTTGCACTTGAGAAATTAGGTAATTTGTGTGCATACCAATGATTTTAAATATGTGGCAGTATTTGATCTTCTATTTAAAGATTGTTGTTAAGCGAGTCAACATCAAAGCGCTTGTGCCTTTGAGATGAAACCCACCCGCTATTTCCAATTTATACGATAATTATAATCAGAGTCTTATCTTCAGGAATCCCGAGTCGCCGGAAACAACAATTGGATTGTAAAATATTTAAATCATCTTTATAAGGCATTTAATTTACTTCAGTGCAAATAAATTTAACTTTAATTTATCAAACTTCCGTAACTCTTGTGTGCTAAGATTAAATTATGAGATTGATTTTTTATTAAAAAGTGTCTTTATTTTAATGACATATCTTTAGTATTTTCATATACAAATTCCTTCTTAGTAATGTTTTAGCCTTTAAATGGCAAAAAAAATACTTTGTAGAATTTCTTATTGTTCATCTACATTTTGACCGCATCACGACATGAACCCTAAGAGTTTTATTTATATTAGAATTCGTGCAAGCGATGACTCCTAACATTTCTCTTAATATTATAAATTGCAAATGAAAGAAAAATCTATCGTCTTACAGTTAAAAAGTGGCTGACAACATTTTATAGTATAATAGCAATCGATTTAAAATCATAAATCCAAGTGTATTGTAATCCTGGTGTGGATTCCTACAAGATTATAAATTTTAAATATATTTAAATTAGTGGATATTAAAGTATTCTACTTTCATAATTATCACATACGTTTTCAGTAACTGTTCTTTAAAAAATATATTTCTATATATATATATTACTTCAAATGTTCTTCAAAATTCTATATTACTTCAAATCCATTGGGTAAAAAACCTATATCAATCATGTCGGAGATACTACCATTTTATTCACCTCAAACATGATTAGTTTCTAAAAGCTCCTTTCATGTTATTACTCGTACGGCTTATGTTATTATATTTTATGTTAAATGTTGTAAATATAATATAAAACACGATTTGTTTATTTCATTGTGTCAAAGCTGAGGAAATGATATATCTGTTTTAGTACTAAGTCACTTTTGTTGTTTTTTGTTATCTATTTGCCTGAATATTTAACATGGAATATTTTACGTGTATCGATTGAGTGAGAACAATTATATATGAAACTATTTTTACCAGTTGATGGTAACATCACTTTGGGGTTATGGGGATATTTTTGGAAAACTCTTTAAAAAACCCACAGGAAATTTAAAATATTTAAAAATCGCAAAAATCAGAGTTTCTTTTTCAATATGATATATAGTGTGGACTAAAACAACGGATTGTTGACTCTAAGAGTGCCAAAAAAAATACGTTGGGTCACCTAATTTATTTTGTCGACACTACCATCAATCAGGCCTATGCTTAAAACGTATTTAATGTTTAATCCTATTTTGTTCTATATGACACATTAATCAAGTTCATTTAGTCTCTTGACGCGTTACAATCGAGACGGGGTCTTCGAACCATATCGAATTTGACAAAGGTGTTAGAAACAGATTAGAGGTCGTCAGTGGAAGGTAAATGAGCCGGGGTGATAAGTTTTAATTTTGTATTCAGTAACGAAGTGACATGATTTTATAGTTTGGTAATTGGACGATTTACTATATTTTTTGGCCTCTATATATGTTATACATATCGACACATATATATATATATATATATATATATATATATATATATATATATATATATAATCAGTACACAATGCCAGTAAACGCATTAAACTTTAAATCTTATAAAACCACTAAATAAAAGTTCTACTATAAAATTAAAGATATCTACGAACATAACATTGAAAACAAAATATCCAATTGAAGCGGACATTTACAATCATGGAACGGTTTTATCCTCTTCCCGTCTTGCGTCTAAGATTAATCGCTTGCTTACGACCAGTAAGCCTTTATGCTCTAACAAATGTTACCAAAGTTTGGAGCTTTCAACAATATTCCGTGGAGGAGCGGTCGGTGTATTTATTTAGGTGAATTGAGTACGTTTTGTGTATGATACATCACAAAGTCAATGAACCATGCCATTTTAATCCTCACTTTATGGTACTTTACGCGCAAGTCATCGTTCACAGATTACACGGACCCATGGGTAGAAATATTTGTTGAACAAAATTATAAATAACAATAAACAATCTAGATAAATGAATCAGACGTTTTATAAAGAAATTATCTTATGTGATGAAATAATTTGAAATAATGCTATGAAAAATAATATTTTTTAAATAAAATCATTGTGTATTGTTGTATATAATACTAAAAGAAAAGCAGCCTAGAAATCCTATTACTTCAGCTATCTATCTGTGAAAGTTCTGTCAAAATCGGTTAAACCGTTTAAGAGTTATAGTAGTATTAGTCGGAACAACCAGACACAAAAATTATACTAAAAAAATAATTTGGTGTATATGGTACATACACCAATTATTAATACATACATTTGCATTTTATAAATGTGGTTGTATAAATATTACAAAAAGACACTCCAATTTAATTTATTTATATAGGTTTATCTTTAAAGATAAATCTATATAAATTTATTTATACACATTATCAATATAAACTCTTTCTTTACTTTAATCTTTTATTTAACTTTGAGACAAAATACATTAGACTAATACTACCAAGCCATTTACAAAGGTTTAAAACTTCATTAGTATTTAGGCCATGTTAACAATTATAATACCTAAGTAAATTAAGCTTATCTTGTTTTATCACTCCTGCAGTAATATGTTAACAGTTGCATTTCGAAGAGACGTGATTGTTTGTAGCATTACCTACATAGTTGGAATACCGTATTTGTTTATTGTTAAACCGCCTTATCCTTTTAATTTTGAACTTATTTGATAAAAAATAGGAAAACAATAATTGAAATTATTATATAATGTACGTTTTTTAACACTTTCTCTCTACCGTTCGTTCGTTGTTATTCTCATATCTTACATTTAGCATAATATAAATAGAGACCAGTCATGGTGCAGTGGAACAGCGTCCAATATAAACTCTGGCTTTGAGTTCAATTACCAGTCGGGGAAATAACTATTTATATTTAAATGACTTTTATTTCCTTGCTCTGGTAAGATAAAGCGCGTTGAGTTCTGCCACAAAATGTCTTAAATACAACAGAAAGCAGAGAGGAGAGTCTTTTTAGTACTTTATTGTACCGATGATATGAGAAATAAAAGAGTAAAGCTACAAAAAACAAATAATTAATTAAATTGTTTAATCAAAATTGTTTAAACAAATAAAAAAATCAAATTTTAACAATGTTTAAGCAAAAATATTGTGTATAAGTTTTACGTACATTTGATTTTTAAATATAATTTATATTTGTTTCAGTTCGCGATCACACATCACACCACGTAACGAGGTTACGACACTCGAGACACCTCGATGGGTACCTGCCGTTGCACTCATCCGTGAGTATACGCTTATTTCGCCTAGTCCATCAATCTTTCATCCATATCAATCTTAATTTGGCCCACAAAGCTTTATCCCCTTAGAGTTCAAGTTAAGTTTTTGCTTATTTTTTGAATTTTAAATTATAGAAATATGCATGACGAAGACCGTAAAAATCTTGCTCTATTATGTAATATTTTATACTTGATATGTCTCTATATTAAATTAGCTGGCAAGGATGTATGTAAGTATACCACTACAAGTCACTGTACCATTCATTTCTACTCACTGTTTTAAATGATTCACTTTCTAAACTTCAACACAGGAATAATGTAAGTCCAAAAAATTGTAAGAATGAATCTTATATTTAGACTTTCTTGTTCTCTAAATGTCTTCAATCATGTTGTTTTGCATGAATTAGTATTAAATATTGTATATATAAGTGATTGAAAGATATTGTTTCCTCTAAGTTTATTTTATTTATAACATGTCTATATTAAAGTGATTTCATAGTCCAATTTCACTTGTAACTTTACTACAGTGTAGCTGCCTAGCAGTTGGACAATTGTGCTTATTGTAGCTTTAGTTGTATACTCATGTAGTGGCACACAATACCACGGTTTCAGTTCACGCCAGCGACATCACCGAAGCTAGCCGTGAAAGATAACCACAAGCCACTGTTCACCGAGTGCCTAAATTATAGGCCGACGTTAAAAGAAGAACAGCCTGTCGGAACTTACGTGTTTACGGTGAGTAATAGCATTTATTATGTAAATATTTTGAACTATTTGCTGTTTTAGTATAATTTTATACTGATAAAATCGTGTAAATTACATTTTTAAAAACAATATGTTATTTTTATGATATCTATTTTTATTTCTACATTTTTAGACTTAGAATTTAAATGTACACACCTACTCTATATGAATTTTGTAAAATTGTGTGATCGTATATAATTTTTTTTAAATTTTATTTTTTATAATTCTATATTTGTATATAGGTCCATGCAGAAGATCGTGATCCACCCGAAATGGGAGGTACGGTTACGTACAAATTTGTATCAACTCCTGGTGAGAAAGAAAGATTTCACGTCGATCCCGAGACCGGAAGAATTACGACGGCGGATGTCAGTATTTTTTTAATTTTATTCTAATACTTATATATTTAATATAATGAAACACAATTAATAAATTTATTTAATAATAATTTAATAAAATTATGATCTGATTTTTTAAATATTTTACTTGGCTTAGAATAGCTTTCATTAGGAAGTACAGGTAGGTAAAAGTATCTGTTAGTGTTGTTTGTGCTAACATAGTAATATTGTGCAGATTTTTGACCACGATGAGCCGTCACGTGAAAAAGAAGCTTATATAACTGTAAGAGCAAGTGATAATGGACAACCCCAGCTAGATGACGCGTGTACTATCAAAATTCTTATAGAAGACATCAATGATAACCAACCGGTGTTCGACAAAGTCGTAAGTATTTGTAAATACTCTAAAATCACTTAGGAAAACATTGGTCATTTCGGTAAAAGGCGCTCGATTCAAATGCGGCTCGATCACGTATTTGTTCTTAAATACTGTGTTATGTATGTTTTTCGGACTACGCTATGGCACCTAAATTAGTATCAGCTAAAAGATTTTAATCGAGTCATGCATTTATTTGAATGTTCGTCTAACATAATTTCCGTTCATGAAAGTTTATTTTGATAATTTAATCAATTAACATTTAACGATTCTAGGTCTTACGCTTATGGAATGTAATTTGTCAATTTTTTACATAAATATCTATTGTGACTAACTTAAAATTCATTCATTAGCCTCAAACCGTGGCGCAGACTTTATTAACACTTGCCTGTTTTTCGAAGGTCTTCCGAGGAGACGTTTGGAAGGTTTGTCCTAAGAACAGAGAATTTTACATGAGAGAAAAAGAGTTGCGCACACAAAAATTATTATAAATTAAACACTCTTGATATTACTAACAATTGAATGTTACCATTGCTTATATCAACTTTATTGATTTTTAAGCTGTGGTAACAATCAAATTTTCGTTTTTGTTTAAAAAAAAAGATATTTCTCTACTTGCATGTTGCTGCATGATTTAGGATCGTAAGCCGCCACTCAAGGCGTTATCGGTAATCATTCTGTATGTCTTGTGTGTTACATTCACTTATTTTGCACATTTTATAGTTGGTGTGTTTTCTTTAGCTAGGCTGCTCTTTTTCCCCTAAGCGCATTTTATCACACTGCACGATTATAATTATTTTGGAAAACTTTCTCTAAGCTTTAGGCATGCTTCGCGTAGAACATGTCAAAGTAAAATAATTAAGCTAACTCTAAGGCTAAAATGTTTTAGGTAATTATTATAATACCATCATATAAAGGAATTCCCTGTGACGAAATATACGAAAAATTTCACCTCTCACGTTGTATGATCTCTAGTGATTTTAGATGTCATATAATACAATTTTATAAATTATTTTTTATTTTTCTTTTATCCACAACTTTTTTTAATGGTATTTAAATAATTTATGATGTAATCTGAGTACTGATATAAAGTAATTTCTAAATTTCTATACAGTCATATTCGGAGTCAGTTCCTCAAGATTTGCCGAGTGGCCGCGAGGTGATGCGAATATCAGCGACTGATATCGACGATGGGAATAATTCCATTGTACATTATAGCCTAGATTCTAATTCACCAGATCAAGCTTACTTCTACATAGATCCAGACAATGGTGTTATATTTTTGAACAAAACCATTGATGTAAGTATTTTCTTTTATATTTAACTTTACGTTATAAATATTAAAAAGGTATAATATAAATTACATAATATTTGCAAAAAACATAATTATATTTTAAATAACCTATAAAATAAAGTCTTAGAGAACATTAAACTGTTGTAGATATATAGCCAAGCTTAAAAGCTATTTAAAGGCGATATCCGCTAATTTTGTTGTAAATTTCTGCAGAAAGTGCCAGGCTACAAATTCAAGTTGAGTGCGATAGTAAAAGACATGGGTGATCCGCCGCAACAAAGTTCGATCACTTTGGACATCCAAGTCGTCGAATCTAACAAGAAAAGCCCGTCTTTTATAGAAGTGCCCGACCAGCCGATAAGATTAAAAGAAAATTACGCGGACTTCAATACACCGATAGCAACCGTTAGAGCGGTGTAAGTATTCGAATTTAATTTAGTCTATCGAAATTAAACATTATCAAAGAGAGCTTAAAATAAACTCCAGGATTCGGAACGAATTAAATGGAATGTTTTGAGTTCTATATAATTTGAACAATTTCACAAGAAAATTAAAGAAGCTTATTGCTTTAGTTAGATGTTTCGGTTTATTTTACAATACTATAATTGTTTTTGACAAATATATTTTCATCGGTTTAATTTACTTTGGTTTTGTAGTTCAAATATACCGGAGGAGAAAAAATTACAATTCGAATTAGTTATGGGTCAAACAGAACAAACGAATAAATGGCATACATTCGTTTTGGAACCGGAGGCCGACTCGGCGTATATTAAGCTTGGAAACCATTTAGATTATGAAAAAATTACTGATTACACGCTAACTGTTCGAATACAGGTAAGTGATATGTAGTATTTTAAAAATAACTTATATATACTTATATATATACAGATATAAACATGTCTTGCGTCATATTACTATTCTTATGAATAATAGAAATTATGGTTATTTAATTATTATTTCAGAACAACTACAAGTTAGCGGCTGAAACGATAATCCAAATAGAAATAGAAGATGTAAACGACAATATTCCCATATTCAGTGAAATTAGATCAGGCAGTGTGTTAGAAAACGAACCGCCGGGCACTCCCGTGATGCAAGTGCGGGCCTTCGACGCCGACGGTACTTCCGCCAATAATCAAGTGACTTATGAATTAGGCGACCCATCGGACCCCTTCGCAATAGATAGTATCACGGGAAATATTACAACCCTCAAAATATTTGACAGAGAAGAGCGAAGCTTTTATAATATTAAAATAATAGCTACTGATAATTCCGAATCTGCTCTAATTCCGGGTAAACATAACGCCGGTCAACAAGTGTTCTTGATAGAAATAGCTGATAAAAATGACAATCCTCCCCACTTCACTCAAGATACGTATGTCGCAGAATCCATAGCGGAAAACGCTAATATTAATGAACTGGTCACACAAGTCACTGCTCTGGATACAGATACAGGTATTTAGTGTGTCTTAATTAACATGTCAATTTTTATGCTTAATTAAAATAAACCTTTTTTATATATATAAAATTATCTTAAAACTGTTTAACGTAAATACTAAATGAAATAATTATTTTAATGATGTTATTTTTGTATATTAAATCAGTGCTAAAGATAAAGACCTTTATCAATATTATATTTAAACATATATACAACAATTGTATATTTAAACTCTATTTGGTTAAATATTTATATTAATAAAGTATTTTTATTTCTCTAGTTCACTTTAAAAATTGCAGCGTTAAGTTCCGCTTATAAACACCTTAGTTACCTGGATGTTCTCTACCTTCTTAGTTCAATGTGACAAATTCGAGTACATAAAAACATACGATCTCAAGAACGTTGTTTATATTGAAATATTTAGTACTAATATTACTTTTAATATTTAGATATATTTAGTTTAAATGTATATATATAAAACAAATGACCGTTTCCAGCTTCCGTGGTTACGTACAGTATCGTAGCTGGTAATACATACGACGCATTCGTAATCCGTAACTTTACTGGCGAGATACGTGTTAACAATGAATTAGATTACGAGAACATAACTAGTTATAGTTTAGACGTTAGAGCTTTTGATGGTATTTACGAAGACTATGCCAAAGTATTAATTAAAATTGAAAATTTGAATGATAACCCACCTGTGTTCTTGGCTAATTACACGAAGACTATCGAGGAAGAAAAATTGTATGAAGGGTGTATTGTTAAGGTAATTCTTTTGACGTTTTACTATTTAATGTATTAATAATGACTTTTTTTATAGAAATATACTCTTTATAAGAAAGGAATTGTTATCAGCTGGTTAATGGAAATTTGTGACTGGCCATATTAAACTGATGTGGTCATAGTCGTGGCACAGTGGGATAGCGGCTGACTGTGAACTCGATTGGTGTTGGGTTGGTTCTCACTAAGGGGAATAATTATATTTAAATTAATTATCATTTCCTCGCTATGATGACAAATAAATAAAAATAAAAACGTGACTTATAAAAAGTATATTAAAAAAATACGAAAAATTAAATTTTATTCCAATACACTACGAATTTTATTGTATAGTAAAATATGTAATAAAACTTTTTTTAAGGTTGAAGCTTACGATCCTGACTTAGATAGAAACGAACCACAAAACATAGTGTATTCGTTAGTTAAACACGAACAAAAGGAATTCCTGCAAATCGACAACGATGGTTGTCTTCGCCTGACTAAACCGTTAGACAGAGATCAGCCGTCAGGTTTCACTAGATGGCAGATCCTCATAATGGCAGCAGACCACGGTGGACGACTTGGTTCAGACAGCTTGAGATCTACTACAGAAGTTATTTTAGAATTAACAGATATTAACGATAATGCACCGTTTTTGACAAATGTAAGTACCTTTTTATTTGTTTTTGTTACTTAGGTTCACTTAAAAGTTTCGATTAAAAATAAAACTTCTTCTTTCTATACTATTCGTCTAAAATGCTAGGAAATGCGTCTAATGGGAAGCGATCTGATAAAATACGAACGGATGTACAGTAAAAAATGTTACTTTGAAGACGGAACCCTGAAACATTACGCCATTATTGCTTTAGATTTGCAGCATTTTATTTTTGCTCATACAAATAATTACCCGTTTTAAATCTTCAAAGGACGAACATGCAATTTCCTTATAAAATCCATTCTAGTTTTATAGACCATTTTAAAGCAATAGCTGTCGATAAATTTAAATTGTACCATCAAGACTAAACCTTTTTGCGGAAACCATCTGTTTTTCGTCGATATTATAGCGATTCACCTGTTTGATAGGTTTTTGGAGAGAAATGTGTAAAAATGCGACCGAATTGCGATATATTACGAATAAAATCTTGAATTACATACATATTGCATGTTGTATTTTAATTGGTAAAATCCTTAGTTGTTAAATCATTTTGAATAATATATACTATTGCGCCGTAGTTAAGACGTTTTCTATCAGTGCAATTGTGTAGAAGTGTTTCATTTCTCTGTTAAAAAGGCGCGGCGTTAAGTTCCACATTCAATTTTTCTAAATTACCTAAAGTTAACAGAGCGACTTATCTTACTCTACTTGCATAAAATACGATATATGTATTTATTTGAGTAAAATTTTGCATTCTAATACTCAACCTTAGCTTTATCAGTGGTTGTTATTCAGTTTGAGTCTGTAATTCCGTTCAAATTACGTAGAATTAATTGAGAAACTTTTGCTTTTGTAGAGATAAACTTTAATATAAAAGTTTCGCTTGAAGCAAAGGTTCTGTATGTAGGATTAAAAGCTTATGTTTTAAAAATTGAAATAGTATTTTAGTAATGTATGAGGAAATAAAGTTCAAAATATATTGAAAATTGATGTTAAACTGCTTAGATTAATTCCGACCATAACAAAATTGTGACAAAGAGAGAATATAGAATAATTTTGGAATCTACGATGTCAAGTGACATCGTGGACAGTCAAGGACAGTCGTCTGTAAATATGATTGATTGTGGGATTGATAACAATTAAATTATTGTGTTTCTCCCACTATGGTCAGACAAAGCGCTGTGTTGAGTTCCGCTACTCAATAACTAATACATACATACTTCGATTTCAAGCGCAAAATGCAAAATGGATTGTTTGAAAATCAATTTATTGTCTAGATCAAGTTAGCATATTTATAATCCGAAGCAAACGAAATTTAAATATTAAAGCACATTAAGAAAGAAACAAGTTAATATAAAGTATAAACTAAATTTATTATAAAATTAATATGCACGAACCATATTAATTGTGTTTCTATTTATTGTACACAGTGTAAAAAATAAAATCCGTAAATAAAATCCATAACTATAGAAAGTAAAACTGAAATTCAACACCACCTCGTGTTCAATTTCAAATGTTCTCGAATATCTTGATTAAAAACGATTGTCTGCGGGAATTGCTTAGTTTTTTTGTATTGCGAAAGTACCTACTCGTTTTTAATTTTTGTCTTTGGTTAGCTGCTTGGACTGTAGAATTTTGAAATAAGTCGGTTTATTTTAAAACTAAAGTAAGGTATTTTTTTCAAAAAAATATTTGCTTGGAATAATATAAAATGAGGTCTATATGGCGTAATGAGACAGCCTATTCAAGCGACAATAGTGAGTTAGATTCCCACTTAAAAGACGATCTTTTAAGTGCATTTGAATGATTTTTGCTTCTACGCTCTGGTTTTCGCTAAACTGATTTAATTTGGGTTGGAAATTGAAAAACGAAGTGGTTTGAATTTCAAGATATTAATATTTTAAGATACCTGCTCTTACATTGTTAAAAATTAAAAAGCTTATACAAAATACTAATTTTGTCTCCCTTAGGGATATCGAGCTTACCCATTAACAACTTGCGTTACGTTTTAGACGTATTTTGTTTTAAAGTGAAAACCGTTGTCTTAATTTCCTATGTAGCATGAGCTTTTTACGACTCTAAAGATATTGTTAATCGTCTCATAAATATATAATATTGATAATATTCTAATTTAACTTCTATCTATTACTAAAAAACTAATATTTAACGTCAATTATTAAAAAAAATCTTTACTTATATAAATAATGGAGTTCTAAACAAAGTAAGACTGATATCTACGGGTATACTTGATGCACGCTGTATTAGGGCAGCTATATTGCTTGTCTATCAAAAAATCCCTTTGACGAGGGTACAAATACTGAAGGAACAAGTGTCTAATGTAATATTTCATAGCCTCACACTATATCACGTAGTCGTATCATAATTTACTATGTGATTTTCATATATTTACTTGTTTATATAAAAATTATGATTATATGGTATATTTATCTACTTGAAAAACAAGTTTAAAAAAATACGGATACTATTCTACGTTAAAATTTCGAAAATTCCTTTAATAACGGTTTGAATGCAGTGAACTTGTAAATTCAATTAAATTGAAAATTTGAAAGCTTTCATACAAAATTTATTACGATAGTAGTATGCAAATTAATACAATATTCGATTAAAGAAAATATTGTAACAAAAAAAATCATTAGATTTGCGTGTGCCTTTAGCATTGAAACTTAGTCCTGAAAAATATTAGAATATTAAATTTATACTTTGTTATTTATAAACTACCATATAACTGACACAACTGCAAGTGACGTAGACGTTGCTACGGCAACGAATACTTTACTCGGCAATCGGTTGTTATGTATATTCTAATTGAAGTTTGTCTCTAAAAGAAGTACTCAATATAATGAAACATATACAAATATTAGTTTAAGAGCTCTTAGTTCGGATACAAAGAACAATATTTCTATGAATATTTTGATCAAAATTTAGACTAAGCGTAAAATATAACTAGTGTGTTATGTAGGTAAGCCTTTAGAATTCAGTCTTGATACTTTCATCCATACAAAATCTCACCGCGCTTATATCCGAGAAATACATATTTATCGTAAAAATAATTTTCCTTTCAATTGAAATATATCCAAAAGCTGTTTGCTTCAGTTCGTACATTGTAGAGAACTAACGATGTCTAAGAATGTGTCTAACAAGACAATTTTCCAATGCAATTTGCTTTGCTTTTCGAATCTAGAGAGAAAACCATTTATTAAGCCCAATTGCTCCTCCTAAACGATTTAAGAGAAGCGAGTATAATTTGAACAGGGAATCCGACGTCCGCATGTGGGATCTGAAAAGTATATACTTAAGTACAATTCGTATCTCACTTATAAGTTTCCTTTTAGGTAAACCGCTGGGGATACCCACTTGTCAATTTTTCATGCAAATGCCCTACCTATAGAGTCCCTATTTTTTATTTGTGTTGTCCTTCAGGTCTCCATTTTGGTTGGATACCGCAATTTCCATTTTAACCAATCTCTCGACCTAAATTTAGAGCAATTCATTTTTATATCAAATTAAAAACTAGTAAAATTATTCTGGTCGCCTCTTTAACATTGGAACGAAGTTAAATTTAAGTTAATTTCTCCGTCTCTCAACACGTAATGTCTTGATTCGAGTGCAGTAGTCAACGAAGTGTTTCGACATTGGGCTGTCTCTGATAACTCTGCTATGCGAATTAACACTTGAAGCTAAAAAAAAACAATTCGAACCCAGAACCGATAGATATATCCTATGTCATAATTATAAACATTTACGCAAAAAATTGTGTGCAGATTATTTTCGTCGTCACAAATATAATTTATATAACCTTTTACCGTTACGTAACAAATATGAATATCGTGTAATAATTTTATCTACTAGAGTTGGTCGTTAAAATTGTATATGGAAAATATTGAATATATATTCGTACAATTTTTAGGGGCCAATATTTTATTATTAGCAAATATAGAGTGTAAACGCTTACGTAAATATCACGTGAAAACATATGCAGCTAGGATTGAAAACTGTAAATTTTAAACTATTGAACATTAATAAATTTTGTATTTGTACCCAATTTGGGTAAATAAATGGCCACTTTTTATCAGTTATCTCTAGTACAGCAATGTAATCGTATTTATGAATCTATTTATTTGTATATCAAAACGTAAAGGATAACTTTCTTCTCCTAATTAGAAAATTAGGCAGTCGGAGGAGTGCGAAATTTGTCGCACTTTATATGGAAATACAGAAAGTTTTGTGTTAAGTGTTATTTATATTTAACACTTAAAATCAGAAAACATTTTTAAAACATTGTACGTACGTATAAGAATTTCGACGTAGCCGAATGTAGGTCGCGTAGCTTAGCGATTAGAGCCTTAGGAGTATTTCCAAGAGGCGCAGGTTTAAATTCCGCTGCGATCAAATTTTTATACGTTTTTTTAAAATCATATAATCAGTTAAATTATAAAACTGACAGTTCTTTTGAAGCACGTTATAGCTATTCAAAGATATATAATGATATATTTACTAGTTTATTAAATGTATGTACCACAGAGTATGAATTTTGATGCTTATTTCTCTTACACTCTTAACGAGTCCTTTAAGAAATTAACCAATAAATCGCTTCCGCCAATAACATAACAAAATATAAGCGAGAAGCATGAGTGAAATACGAATGTGCATATGCCTATCTAATAAGGAAAATAAAAAGATATTTGTTTATTTTTATTTAAAAATTGCATGTTGGTTTTCTTTAGACTGGTAACGTTGATTTTTTAAAAAAATATAAAATTAGGCGGATATTTGAATTTTAAAAATAATATTAAACTATTAAAAGTCACTTAACTCTGAAAAGCGAATCCACACTAATTTTATAAATGGCTACACTTTGGAGTTTGACTTATCTCTCTGTTATGATGTAGACTGTACAGCAATATTAGATTAGGCGGTCGCCGCTGCAGTCAGGTTAGTTTCAAAGTCGAATAGATGAATCGTCCTTTGTAAGCAAAGACAATTGGTGGATTACTTTGAGAGCTTACTGTGGATTTACTATCAGGTTTAAACATTTTGTGTAATGAAATTTTTATATTCATAAATTGTACTTATTAACAAATTTATGCTATATTTATGATAATAATAAATTTGTGGCGTAGTGGAATCACACCGGAATGTCAAAGCGATTAGTTGTGGATCGATTCCCACCTGGGAGAATGAATTTCTCCTTCGTTGTATTACCAAAACCTAAAACACAAACTTAATTATACAATAAAATATCAAAAATAACGTATAAAAATTTAAACGCAGCGGAATTTGAATAAGGGTCTTTTGGAAACCGTCCAAGCACTTTGACCGCTAAACGTGCATGCGTTCATTTGAACATTCAAATTTTTATACGTTTAGAAAACATTTTTGAAAAAGCGTATAAAATTTTTTTCAAAAATGTTCTCTAATCTTAAGTGTGGAAAACACTTTAAAAATAGTAAATATTAAAATAAAATGGCAATCTCTCTTGTTAAACTATTATTTCTTAATAATCTTTAAGTAGTAGAAATTTGTAAAAATCTCTTTACAGAGATGCTAACAACATAAATAAGTTATAACAAACGTATAAGAATTTCAACGCAGCTGGTAGTAGAACGCATTGCTTAGCGGTCAGAGCGCTTAGACGGTATCCAAGAGACACGGGTTCGAATCCCGCTGCGCTCAAATTTTTATACGTTTTTTCAAAAATGTTTTCTAATTTAAGAGTGAAATAACACTTAAAAGATAATTAAACCGAATTATAATAGTATTTGAGACTGACCTGAATTAAAGACTTTGGCTTTGTTTAACTTGTATATTTTAAATATAACTATGTGCATGTACAAATAAATAATCGCTCCGAAATGTGTCATAATTGCGTAATAACTAAAAACATATAAAATAAAAAGAATAATAAAACAAACCAATACTTTAAGTTTTATATTAATAATTTATTAGTTTTTCTTAATAAGTTTAAGTTACTTGCCAAAGCGCTATAAAACAATCAATTTTTCTTGCAGACTCAACCAGTTATATGGTACGAAAATGAAGCACCTAGTCAAGTGGTTATACTAACAGCGAAAGACTACGATTCAGCTGAAAACGGCCCCCCTTTCACCTTTGCACTCAACGAATCAGCCAGCTTCGATATCCGATCGAAATTTCACATACAAGGTAAACCAATCTTTTCGGAAAACCAAAAGACTTTCAAGTGTTTTAGTTCTCACGCCTAAATCTGTTGAAGTTATATGTGAATGTTAATGCCCAGTGGACTTGTGGATATTAATGATATATTGTAGTCAGTTTGATATCAAAAAATATTCTAATAAATATAATATTTACTAAACTTGATTCGTGTCGCAAATACCTTATATTAAAAGAGAAATTTGTAATTTATTGTAGGCCAAGCTTTATAAATATTATGTTCAAAATAATTGCCCAATTGCTACGTACACATATACCTCCATTTTTTACTTTTATCTTTATTTTTTGAATTTTGTCGGTTCATTTGGAATTCTGACATCCGCAGTGTTTTATAAGCATTGTTTTATAAATAAATCATTCGGTAAATGTTAATTTTACGAGATTTTTATCTTTCAATCTTAAAGATTTGTCTTTCTTAGAATCGTTTGCTTTGTAGCTACAAAGCATTGTATAGTTTTGCATTATTAAGCTTAATAATGCAAAACTATACAATGTCTTACGCCTTTATTAAATAAAGCAAGCCTAAAGTCACCTAGGCACTTTACGTTCTTGCGGAGATGGAAAACATTCTAAGGCAATTTGTCTGAGCGGATATTCTAAAGCTTCATTCACCCGTCAATCTTCGGCTGAGCATAAGACACCGTCAGCGCACAAATAACATTTAAAATACCTTCCATAAAATCTTCTCTTAAACTTAAAATCGAATCGAAACCCTTATTAACCTCCAAAACCAACGTTCAGCGAAATTATTTTGACGCTAACGGTATAAACACTTTGAAGATCACTGATGCAAATTAAATAAACAAGTCGGGTTATTTAAGTACATCTCAATGCTGCTCAATCTCAACAACACGGAATTTTAAGGAGCCAACCAAATTGAATTTCCAATCAATTAATGTAGTTAAAATGCAATAAATGGCGCTCGAAACCAACTCGTAACTTTGTTTTTGGAGTGCCAATTCAATTTTAGTCGTTTCCTCATTCAAGTTTGCGTGTTGATAATTGTAACTCGTGTCTACGGAAATTATTTAGTAGGAACGTAGCAAAGTTTTTCGTTTAAGTAGGCCTTCTTCTGAGTTTAAGTCTTGCGAACTTTAAACGCGATCGTGTGTGTTCATTTTGCTCGTACAAACATTTAGAGGGCTATTAGGGGTATAACTTCGTAACTCGAGTACGTTGTGTAAACAAAATCTTCTTAATCAGATTTCCTTCTAGCTGCCGTGATTGATCAATTTAAATATCGATTTAATGAATAGAGAAGGGCATTTGCGACTTAGTAAACGATATAGATACCTTAATTTTCGGTGTACTTAAAAAAATGAATAAACTGATCCAATAACACTATGATAAAAAAAATCTATTACTTTCCTTTATTTCTAATGTATGTAAGTATTAATATAGATTTGTTAAGTTGAGTCAAAAATTTAGAGAATTCTACAACTCGCTAAATAATAAACTTTATACAAAATAATAAAATAATTTTTAAAATAGTGATAAAATAAAAATAATAATTTATAAATTGGTCAAATATTTGACATTCAAAAAAATGTAGCAATTAATAAGAAGTAATAGTAATATAACCAATATGATTTTTTACAAACTTTTTACATTTCATATAACAAATTGTATGTAACTTTTCCAAATACAATATATATATATATATATATATATATATATATATATATATATATATATATATATATATATATACGCATACGCATAAGTGCTTGCAATATAATTTGAGAATGACCACAAGCTTCCATTACGCGTATTTCTAATAAATATATCTTGCAGGAAACATATTATCAACGCTCGTTTCATTCGATCGTGAACAGCGGAAAGAGTACAAAATACCGGTGGCCATTACGGATTCCGGTACTCCTCGTTTGACGGGCGTTTCAATACTGCACGTCGTGATCGGCGATAGGAATGACAATCCGATGGGTCCTGGACATAGCGACATATTTGTGTACAATTACAAGGTATTTATGGTTTTTGCTTTATATTTTTACTGTATAAGGCCTATAAGTGATTTTTAGATTAAAAAAACATAAATTTGTTCACTTAGTCACTTCACATATCATTATCAGCGGTGAAGTAAAGGTACTTACTACATACAATTTTCATGAAATCGTGCAACATTTGGATATGTATATACAATTTTATAATCCCAAAACATCTCATATTTAATGTTATTTTTTAATAACAAACCATTAACTAGGTGTTATTCAAATAAATTCAACCAATTTCACCAATGTTCACCAGTTTCAGTAAAAGTTCAGTTTCATTTATAAAATAATATTAGAATTTTGCAGAAACAAAAAACATTTTTATAGGAGCGTAGCAAAATTTGATCAACATCTATTAAAACGCTTTTGGAACAAGCTCCGACGTGAACGGTTTCGACGTATTGATACGTTCATAATGGATGTAACAAAACGATACTCTCACTTCGCAACGGGTTTTTTATGAAAAACTTTTATAAAAGTGAACTCACAACGAAATTATATTCAATATTTAATACGATTCTATGCGAATATAAAACGAAGTATAACGAACAGATTCAGTATGAAATCTCATACTAATCCTTCACTATATAATATTGTCAGATTTGTACTGTCAGATACACTTCTTAGGTACTTCAAAGAAATTAAAATCAAACATCACACGTTTGTCGTCAATCAAATACTACGAAGAACAATTTGAAACTCTTATAAACATACACACATTCATATATTCCTAACATTATTTTCACGTGTATTAATATTTAATGTATTGTTCCCCATAACGCTATCAGACGGAAACGTATTTCAACGAAATATACAGCTGGCGATATTACGTGAGTATAAATTGGCAATTTGTGTTTAGAAAAGACACTTTGTCTTCTTGTTCTTTCCTCATATTTCATTCATGTTATTTTTTTGGGATGTACCTTTGGGGCCTGATCTGCGGCCATAAGTCATTTAGATTAGTTAGGTTAGTTTCATTTTAATTTTTTTTTCTTCATATAATTCTATTTTTTTTACCTTCGAAATAGCGAATTTTTCGTTATATTCTCGTGTTAATTGCTAGCATTTTAGTCATATTTTATAAAAAAAATGCCAAAGTAATTTCATTGCTTAATTAAATATTAATTAAACAATAAATTCATATTCGAACAATCAAACAAATCTTCATAGTTTTACATTCTTGATTACTCTACATTTGACTATAATGTTCAAGTTACGGCCCTCTTTTTCGGTGAATTTAAATTATAACCTTGTCATTGGCATAAATTGGACATATACATAATTTTACCTAATTAATATAACACAAATTAAGGAAAATACAGAAGAGCAAATATCTCATCTCTTATTTGTAATGTTTACATTATTACAAATTAACTTTAACTACAAATTTAAATCGCTTTCCAACATTATATATTATTTAAATAAATTAATATAATAACGTGATTCGTCATTAACATTGCAAATTTCAAAATCAATAAGCGTGTAATTTTTAGGTACCACTTGAAATATATTCATATAATTTGGTACCAAATAATTTATTGGCTGTAAACTGACGCGAAATAAAATTTCGTTGTAATCGTATTTCGTGTGATCCCAATTTCCATTCCTCGCTATTAAACCAGAAACGGCCTTTAATAATATGTATTAAGTTAATTAAAACGCTTTCACGTACTATTTGGTTTATTTTTATATTTGTTTCGCATGACTTTGTATAACTGCCGAATATCATTCCGTTGTGTCAACATGTAAATCATTTACATATTGAAATGAATAACTTCAAAGTAGTAACTGACATTTTTTATTAGTATAATATTTTTAATATAATTATAAATAACTAAAAAATAATTTAGAAAGAGCGGCGTTGAGTTCCACACTCAACACGCAATGTCTCAAATTCGTTGGATAACAAAGTACAGAGTGTGTTGACACCAGGTACTTTCTGTCTACTATGTTAAGCTAAAAGCGTGAAGAAAACATATATAAATTTTATTATAATAAATGATTGGGCAAGACATAGTGCAACCTACTCTATGCACAGACGATTTAGACGTTTACAATGCAAAGATAACGTCTTCTTACATTTATAAGAGACACTATTAAAATAAAATTTACATTCAAAAGCTACAAAGTGTCGAATAAAACATGAAAATATCTGTAACAATGGCGGTTACGGATTCATTGCTCTTTACAAGCCACTATAAACGATTTTACGATTCCTCGTAGTACTCTACGACCAAGATTTTTATTTTCAACTAACAAATTATACTTTTTGTTTCTTTTCCACATTCTTTTATGTTTGTTACTAGATAAACATTCACTATAGAACATAAAGGAGTCATTTTCTTAGAATTTCATTGTAAAAAAGTACAATATTGTTTATTATTAATCATATTACTTATTATGCTTGTCTTTTACACTGTATACAATAAACTTAATTTTTACTGAATAGCTCTGACTAAGGCCACATACAATAAGGATACAAAAATAAAAAAAAAGAAAATATACATTTCTATTAAATTAATTAATTTATAATAAATTAAAAAGTGCACACAATTTAAGAGCATTATGGAAATATTCATATAAGTTTACAACTACTGAATCCTATATGAATAATTTATGTAATGTACAAATATAATAACGATTACGATCACAATGTCGTAAAACTTTCAAAGTAAAATATGAATTATCTCAATCTTAGAGCTTGTTTTATGTATTATTTTGAACAAGCGGGACACTTATTTATACATGAACTGTGCTCGCGACTTCATTCGGAATTTAATATGTATCTTTACTTTATAAAATACAAAAATTACCGAGACTAGATTAACTCAGGCTTATAAAATAATGTATTTGTTTTGAAATTATAATTTTAAAATAAATTAAAAATCGATCCAGTCGTTTCAGAGGTTAGGTAAAACAGACACACAGACAAAAATTGTAATTTTTGTTGTATATGTACGTATACATAAGCATCAAAGCAAAAAGCGGTTGTTTTAATATAACAAACATTAAAATAACGATCGATTTTATTTATATTTATTTATAGGTATAGAGAAATATTCAGATAGCTTTTTTATATTATTTTTTCATTTGTTTATCAATAAACAAAAAACAACAGATTTTTTAAAAATACATATGTAAAATCGAATCTGCGACCAATACAATATCAGTTAGAAATGAGTCACTGCACCACAACAATGTAGTGTTTTATATTATAATATATGGCTATTAAACGTTAATTTCGTTTAATGAAAGCGGTTTTAGTGCGTGCGTAAACCGGGATTACTGGGAGGGGGTACTTTTTACTGCCTGCCCCGTTCCTTGTGTTAGTCCGGATAATATTGTATATAGTGTTGTTTCTTTTTTTTCTAAAATATTATTATATCCTTTTTATGAGTTCAATTGCTTATATAAATATTCTTTAAGGTATATTTATTATATTTATTTTTATTTCTAATAATCTATTCCACCATAGAACGTTGAATGTTCGACCATTTGCTGTCTCGACTTCAAGTAAAAAGCAAAGTACAGAGTGTATTGACACTAGAAATCTCTAACCGTTTACTATTATGGAAACAGTCTGAAAAGTGGTTTTATATTGTACATTCTGTTAAAGAGGGCAAGATCGAAGGTACTAATATAAGGGAATTGCAATTTATGATCATAAACAAAATGGTTTTTATATTATAGTTATTATATCATGCTCTTCGCTGTACAAACTGTCGGTAATGCTATAAATTTACTAAAATATATAACGATTCGACTTTTCGCCTCTGCCAATGACAAGAGTAATCTTTTTTCTCAAGAATTGTGACTGCCAGAGCCATTTCAATGTTGACAGGATATATATTATTTTACTATTTTTAAAGTGTTATTCCACACTTAGGATTAGTAAAATATCTTGATTTGGTTGGTCAGAGCTCTTGGACGGTTACCAAGAGGCGCGGATTCGCATCCTGCTGCGTTCAAATTTTATACGTTTTTTCATTATTACGTATTTTACATTATATTTTCAATTCAATTCCTAAGTGTGGAATAAAACTATAGTAATAGTAAAATATAAAAAATAAAATAGAATTCTCTCTTACTAAACGTTAATTTCTTAGAAATAATCTTTGAACAAAAATTATTAAAAATATCTCTCTAAAGATGCTAACAACATAAATAAGTTGTAACAAACGTAGGAGTACTTTGACGCAGCCGGATGTAGGACTCATAGTTTAGCGGTCAGAGTTGTTGGATTTCCTAGAGTTCGCGGGTTCGATCTCGCTGCGTTCAAGTTTAATACGTTTTCACAAATGCTTTCCTTTTTGAAATCCTAGAGTATATATTGTTAATATACAAATATAATAATCACTCTTACTTATACATTGGTAATATTAAATAATTTTAGATATTTCTATTACCGATTCGTTAAACATTTATCTCCCAATCAATTGTTCGTTCAACCAGAATGTTCGTTTTCTACGCGAAAAAAGAATCCCTTAAATTTTTTGGTTTTCAGCAAAATAAAAAGGAAATTCTCGAATTAAACACGAAAATTTTGGGCTAAATATCATTAAACATATTCACAAAGAATTTCTAATCTACTATGACTATAAAAATTACAATTTTCAACCACGAATGTGTCTACATTGCCTTTATCTGCAATTCCTTTATAGAATTTTATATTTTCACTCGGAATATATTCTCTATACACAAAGAACCAAAATTACAACGTGTATAATATTTGAAACGTGTACGATATAGCGTAATGAGTATTAAAAAATATCAAAGCGCACTCCGTTGGTGGGTCTCTATTGTTCAAATTTTATTACACGATCCACGTTTCTACTGTAGTGTAAATTTATGAATTCAAGGCCACTGTGTCGCCTCGGTCAACTTACTTCATTCATAGAACAGAAAATATTAAAAATGACATATTTATTTTTATATACAAAACTAATAAATGCCTGCAACTTTGCTCGCGTGCCCATAAGCCTTGCTATTTGTTGAACAAAATATTTTAAATTGGTATAATTTTCAAATTTACTAACTTATTGAAATAAAACAAGTCATGTTAATTGCAAGTTACAAAAATAGAGAGTGAAAACTACATTTTAATCGGTTATACCGTTTCCCAGTTTAGCGTGAATGAACGTACAGATAAATAAAAAGAACAATTAAAAATCATTTTTTTGGCTTCTACTTCGTTTATAAATGGCCCTAATATTAATATATCTGATATGTCTTCCATAGACAAACAATATATAACAATTGTTATATATAAAGATTTTATGGGTTACAAAAATAGATAAATGTAAAATATTTTAATAATTATCAATTTTTTTACATACTTAATGAAAATTATAAGTATGTACATATTTTATATTGCTTAAAATTTTCGCATACATTCTATCGACTGTTTAGTACATTTTAAAAACGTAACTTGCCGAAAAAAAAGCTTTATATACGAAATTATTTCTTAGATTTACCATTAAAAGCAATTAAAATGTTATAAAACGTACATTAATATGCCATTTCTAACACACGTCCGCCTGAGGTATAGCCGACTTAGTTAATGAGGCGACGACTTGCCCGCAAATGCGACAGGAGGTTCCACTCCTAATGAAGTTTATAGCAAACGACTCGTTTAGGAAATAGCTTTCCATTCAGCTCGTTTTGTAGCATAATTACTTTTTGACATAACTTGATTACTTTTTTCTTTTTTTTTCCTTTTGTATATCATATAATTTGTATATGTCATTCACCTATTGTGACCTAAATATATATATATATATATATATATATTTTTAAATTTTATCATAATATTTAAACATCAAGTGACACATTAAACATTCGTATATATAGTGATAATATGTCTTTTTTTGTTTTGAAAATAAATTTATTAACCCAGTGAAAGATTGAAATAAATATAATAAATATTTTCTCTTTCTCTGTTCAATATTATTTTTTATCAAAAATCAATAGTGACCTATAAACGTTCAGTTAAAAAGTGCCTCAACGACAATTCGATCTTGACAAAGTTTAGAACGCAAAGTAATTAAAGCAAAAAAAAGCAACTTGAAGTGCTCTTACTTTATAGTATAAGAGCAAGCGGTAATATAGGATTATTATTAATTTCATCATAAATTTTTTTTTACTGTGTTTGAAAGGCACTAATAATACATAGTTTGTGAACTCAATAAATCTTATCATGAATTCAAAATTTAAAAGAAGAGAAATTCAAAACTTATAAATGAATTTTATGTATAAAACTATGAAATTGAAGTTCCAAAACTGAATTTCCTTTTAATAACATGAATTTATATTGCAAAATCTATATTTATTTATTTATTTATTTCATTTTGTATTTAGGGTGAAGCACCAGATACAGAAATAGGTCGAGTTTTCGTGAATGATCCAGATGATTGGGATTTGCCAGATAAAAGATTTATGTGGCTACCGTCCTACGAGCAGAGAAGTCCATATTTTGATGTTCATAGCAACACTGGCATGATTACTATGAAGGAGGGCACGCCGAATGGAACTTATTTGCTACATTTCAATGTAAGTTTATTGCTTGGTCATTTATTATTTTAATCTTTAAAAAATACAATTAAAATGCAAATATTGTGTTATAAAACTAATTAGACAATTGATGTATTACAAATTAAACTCTGCCATCTCATTTTGTTATTCGATTTTGTACCTATTCTGTTGTTACATACAAACAATTATTCGAATAATTGTAATAAGAATTAAAACTTAAATTTGATATTTTTCAGTAAGACCACCCAAAATATGTTTCACATAAAAAAATATATAATTCGATTTTTGGCACCGGCTCATCTTTCTTTATAGTTGAAATATTAATAAAGTCTGAAAAGAGTCGTTGGCTCCCGTTCTATTTGTGTTTGCGGTCTCTGGGGTTTGAAGTTGCGGGGAAGTTAATAATTAAATGTTAAGCATTCGCCGCGTGACCTGACCGACTCCGACTGAGCTATGAGCTAGGAACGTGCCTATTTCTATTCCAACTCTGTACAAATTGTTGGCGATTTAATTTAGTGGAATAGCTGATTCTCTTTTGATTATATAATTTATTGTTAGACTTGTTAATTAGTATATATGGATTGAAAAATTATTTATACATTTATGATATTTATTCCTCTGGTAAGATAAGGCGCGGCGTTCAGTTGGAACGTGCACAGTAGGCAATGTTTTGATTTTTAGCGGATAGCAGTCAACGGAGTGTTTTGACACTATGTTGTCTTTGACTACTCTGCGGGATAAAGCATGACGCTAAATATTATATAATATTATTAGACCAAGGTGCAAATAGAATATGCCTTACTGTTAATGACTTCCATAAATATATAAAGATTTTTACAGTCTAATTTGACATTTTTGTTAGGTAACATACTCTAAATATGCCTTTTCTGTTCTCTCAATATAATTTGGTTTATCGTCAAGTTATAGAAAGTGTTTATAATAAATAAATTTTCCAAGTAACCTAAACCATGTATGTTCGCATACAATATGTGCACACATACACATCCCAACTGATTACTTCTTATCATAACCCTTTTGAGTTATAAAGTGAAATAGCTTCGCACAAGAAACTCGAACGCGAAGTTTATGATTTATCAATCTTCAAACGCTAAGCAAAGTTGGGAACTAAAGTAAAATGATGTAATCCGTAGTTGATGACGTTGAATTTAATACTAGATTTACATCAAACTAACGAGTGTTCGTCGAAAGTAGATAAAGTTTTATATTTTCCATAATATTGCAACTTTATCGTCTCTCAATAGTTAATCTTATAAACCATAAATGGTTCCATTATACTTTTACGACAATATCTTTGAATAAAAGTTATGTTTGTTTGTTCATATGTTGTTTTAATTAAAAATCGGTTTTAATTAATATATATTATATATCTATTTATTTCATGTATTTGAGGGATTTTAATGAATTTAGTGGAGAGTATATAGACTAAAGAGTTTTCTAATCTTTCTTTCTAATTCACATTATCATTTCAATTTATTAAAATTCAACAATTCCAATTGAAATTAAATTACAACTATCGTATGACGTCAGACAAATTCCTTAAAAACGATGCCCTCACCAAAGCATGTTTATATTTGAATTAATTTAATTTCCTCGCTTTGGTAAGATAGAGCACAGCGTTTAGTTCTGCCACGTAACACACAATGTCTCGATTTCAAATGAAAAATATAGAATTGACTTTTAACTCGAGGTTTTTTCTATATATTTTTTTTATGTATTGTTATTCATTTAAATTATGTTATTAGTTTAAGTTGAATATTCCTGTTTAATCTCTAGGTGACTGAGGAAAACGAGCCACTAGTACCGTTCCATTGGGTGGAGGCAACCGTCAATGTAACTATAAAGGAGATTCCCGAAGAAGCGGTCGACAAATCCGGCTCAATCCGCTTCGTGAACGTCACCGCTGAAGAGTTTATTATACCGGAAGCAGATGTGAGTAGCTTAGTACGAATTAATGCTAGTTAGTAGTTACGATACTTGCTATATATATATATATATATATATATATATATATATATATATATATATATATATATATATTTATATATATATATATATATATATATATATATATATATATATATATATATATTATTACTACAATTAATATTTAAAGGCTTAAATTGATAGTTAAACAATAATATATGAAAGCTTTTAAAAAATATTGACAAGAAAAACATAAAAAAAACACCTCACTATAATTGTTTTTTATAATAGGTATTTAATATGAGCTATTTTATTTTTTTATAAAATTTAGATCTTTATATACGATTTTCGAAGTCGCAACATCAAGTTAATTTATATAGTAATTACAAGGCAAAATTTAGGTATACTACATTAAAAAACAAACATCTCTATATAACACAGACTGCACTACTCTAAATTTCAAGAGTTCTCTGTAAAAGAATAAATCTTTACGGTAGACTTTAATTTTTATTAGAACTGCATTTACACATGCAGCCGCAGACCTGAGAAGCTCCTTTGAGGTTTTTACTTGAAATGCTTTAAATAATATGTTACCTGAACTACGTGGGGCTATTAAAATTACCTTACTTTGCTCGTGAAATAAAATGTGTAGATAAAATTGTTTTACTTTCACGCCTTATCCCACATTGTAAGGTACTTAGAGACAAGTTAGTCAAGAGAGGAAAATAGAAATAAATTTTAAGTGGGTATAATATTTCTGCCGAACACACAACCAATCGCAGTTATAGTCAGACTATCCCACTGCGCCACGATGGTCTCTAGATGACATACCTACTGACTGTTATATTATATTTGTAGTTGACCTAAAAAACGCAGTTAAATTACATTTAATTATCCATTATTGAGACTACTCCATGCTAAGTGGCGGGCCTTAACACCGTGCATTCTCTTATTACCCGTGATAACTATGTGAATATAATGATTGTCTTGCTTATACATGGAACTTACTACCCCACGAAGTCCTTATTCTATATACTATATATAATATAAATATAAGACAATAGAATTAATAGTAAATACTTTTACACAAACTAGTGAATTTAGCGCTTGTCACTTCGCTAAGATGCTTTCACTGTAAAATGTTCTAGAACTCTAAAAACTTTAAGTGAATCGATCTGTGTACTAAAAATATACGTGTGTATAGAGCAAATTAGGTCGCTGCATATCGGATGTAGTGTAGGTATTAAAAGACACAAAAGTTTTTTGATAATGCTTCAGTAACTAATATTATACGGGGTAAGAAAATAGTGTCTTGTTTTTCCGTATTCTATAAAATATTTAATAGTTGAGAATATTTCTAAATAATTTTTAAGGCCTATTAAGCTATTTAAACTTCACACTTGTTATTCTTAGTTTCAAGAGATTACAGGATCACGCATTTGTTTCTTAAACAGCCATACGAGGTATTATATGGGGCAGATTATTATAAATAATGCTAACATAACTGAGCTTTGCAAGTAAGATTTAATAGCGTTTCTTAACGAATGCTTTGTAAACGCAGTTGTTTTTAGTAGCGAATGTACACTTTATAGGTATACATATTTAAAAATTACTTTGTTTTTATATCCGCGCTTTATTCCGCAAAACATCGTAAATTAGAAGTACCTAGTGTTAAGACACTCCGTATTTCGTTATCCGTCGAAATAGAGACATTGTGTGTTGAGTGCCGGAACTCAGGGACGCGCTTTATATCACCAGAACGAGGAAATGTAAATAATTTAAATCTAATAATTCCTCCGAGTGGGAATCGAACCCACAACCACTAGCTTTTAGAATAAGACTCTGTCTCACTGCGCCACTATCAGCAATTACTTTTAACATATTAATAAAACTTCTGAAAAGCTTTCTGGTATTTTTAAGTGATGAAAAAGTAAACCAGGCGCGGCGTTCAGTTCCACTACTTAACAATCTCTTAGTACTAGTTTTACTCTGACTAACCCAGTCCAGGATAAAATGTGAAGCAGTACTAAATATGTAAATAAATATGTATTTAATTTCGGTAAAATAATTTTACTAACAAAACAACTTACGCAGACTTTCATATTTATACTCATTATTTTTATGCCAACAATATCAAATACGAAAATATTCGATTCCAGTTTTTATGGAATTTCTGCGAATTTTATCGACGGTCACAACCGTTCCCAATTTTTTTTTCTCCAAAGTATTGGTAGACCTAACTTTGTTTCAACGGGTTTCCTATAGTATACAAAATCGCTAACTTTCAATAGTCCAATAAAATAGAAAACTAGTTTTTTATATTCACTATGGTAACAATACAATATTTACAATCCAGTTCAAAAGATGGACAGTGTTAGAGTATAGATTTATCTTTTTTTAATGTCCTTTTAAATTAAATTT
This sequence comes from Dryadula phaetusa, assembly GCA_032432895.1. Taxonomy (NCBI): domain Eukaryota; kingdom Metazoa; phylum Arthropoda; class Insecta; order Lepidoptera; family Nymphalidae; genus Dryadula; species Dryadula phaetusa. The sequence goes on from JAOYRS010000064.1 coordinate 6,387,477, forward strand.
GTCATTTTTGATAATATAAAATTTTATTTGCTATACAAATATTAATACATCGTAAAGAACGGCATAAAACAATTATTATGCGAATCATGATTATGTTTTACTCTTAGACAGAAAGCTTAAAAATAAACTTGCAATTCAGCTATTACTCAATTAAAAGCATTAAACTAGCTAGTTAAATTAACACATTTGTTTGGCACACAAAATATCCAAATCTGATGTCATCGTGGTATCCATTTGGCTGTTCTGTTACACAAAACGCGGTGTTGTGTTCCGCTATTCTATACACAATGATCTCTATCAGATTATCAGGAAGCAGTGAATAAAGTGTTTAATTTTTAGATATAACATCTATATTATTTAGCCAGTTATTATACGTGTTTTCTTTTATATGAGACAATTTTTACATATTTTGTATTATTTTCATTTAAAATTTTGTAGGTGCCAATGCGAATTAAATGTCGATAATCCTCTCGTTGCGTAGCTGGTGAACCAGTTAAATAGTTGAAAAAAATCATACCATGGCTTAATAGCTTGCAATTTAAAATTTATATTAATATTTTTTTTCATCAATAATAGTGTAGAGTTTACCTTAATAACTCGAAAGGGTTAAATGCTTTTTCATATTTCGGTGTACGAGTTTATCTTATAGATGTAAGTGCATATATATTTGATATGTATGTATAGTCGTCAGGTTGTACAAATAAAATTGTAACAAATAGAAATCAACTTCTTGCTTGATCCTGCACAGCAAGGTAGTTAGAGATAGTAACTTAGTGTTAAAACACTCCGTTGACTACATCCCGCTCGAAATTAAGAGATTACGTGCTGGGAGGTGAACCAAACGCCGCGCTTTGTCTTACTAGATCGGAGAAATCAAATATAATAGCATTATAATTGATAATGTAATCTCTAATAGAAATATAATAAAGTATTATAAAAAAAGCTCTATTTACCTGGAAAATCTTACATTAAGCACTTTCTGGTATTCTCTGTATTACCAACAGATTAAAAGCTTAAGCAAGTCAAAAGAACTTTAAGCTCGTATAATTACGGTCAATATTTGAACAAACACAAACTTCCTTTTAATATTAAGCTGAAACTAACTTTAGTAAAGTTTATATTAGGTTGCGGGGTAACATTCCAAGGTCAGTTGAAGTTACGGGTCTCAAGCGATTGTTGGCTTTCAACCGCACCGTCATGTCTACATTGGTGCGATGATTAAATTTGAATTATACATTTAATTATATAAACACAACGTACACAAATTATTCGTTTATCTTTTTGTTTAAGATATAGCTTATATGAAATATGAAATATAATCGGATACTTTGCGGAGAATTGAACGATTTATTTAATATATATAAACAGGAGCCCTTAAATCTATAATAGTAATAATTGGTGAATGATAAAAAAGAGTATAAATAAATAAAATTGGAGTGTCTCTGTAAATAAAGAAACCGTTTTTTATTGAATGCATATATATATATATATATATATATATATATATATATATATATATATATATATATATATATATGTCATACGGCTAATTATTTGAACGACTAGATCGATTTTGACGAGGCTTTCACTCGTAGATAACCGATGTAAGAAAGAGTAACTTAGCTTACTTTTATTTTAAAATTATAAAATAAAAATTCAGAGATATTAAATTATAGGTGGACAAAGACTCGGACACGGCTAGTTCCTTATATAACTTGCTTTGATTATTTTTTCCATCACATTATACACAACTAACCTTTAAAATACCCTCTATACTTGCAGATATAGTACTGTTATTCTATTGCAATAGAAATGAACATAAGTGTAATATATATCACAGTTTATACCATATTTTTATGTAATTTTCTCAGGGCACAAGCAAAAAGGACAAGCTACATCGTCGCCTCTCCGAACTCTACAACAAATCAATGGATAATGTTGATGTGTTTACGGTATTTAATAAGCCGACTGTGAAGGACGCGTTCCTAGACGTGCGATTCTCGGCGCACGGCTCGCCGTATTTTGAAGCTGAAAAGTTAGACAGTATGGTGACCGGAATACAAGAAAAGGTATGTGTTATATTTTTTCAGTACACAAAACTAATATTTTTTTTCTATTTTGTCAACAAATGTTCTTATTAAGATTTTCTTTAAAAATTCATTCATTTTTTTATTGCGAAAGTGATTATTTGTGTTTCAAGTAATATTTAAATGGAACTATTAAATAGTTATTGTTTCATCTTTATTACAAAATGTTAAACCGCTTAAAACGCTTCTCACGTGTTATAAATTGTGACGAAAAATTTATAACCTAAATATCGACCAAATCCCCTTTTTGCGACGAAAAAGGTTATCGCAATGAAAGTCTTCTATTTAAAAGCAACGACTGTATTCATATCAAGTTGTTAACATTTTCAAACCGATCTTGTTATTTTTGTATGTTTTAATTCTTTTTAAATTAATTTATGTTATTATATTAAATATTATTTTTAAAATATTTTATGAATAATTCATGCTTTATAAACATATTTTGCCATTATATGAGAACAGTCCATACATATCAGATTTAAATTCCTCTCAACCGTCGAGTATTATGTCAATTGTATCAATTGACTGTCTAGTATTCATTATTAGGTCTTTTATTGTATATTTTAAATTTATATACTATATAATTGTTACTTATGCAGCGTATGTGTAAAAATAATTCTTTGTTGTCTATCAATCAAGTACACTTAAAATACAAATAACCGATTGAATGGTTTGTGGTATTGTTTTTAAACTTATTTTCTTGTGAAAAAAGATCTATAGTGAATATTATTAATTACTTTTTTCTTTAATGAAAACAGGCTTAGAATTGCAAATTTAGATTATTAATAACGAACATTCAGTAACATAGTTACTTATGTAGTAACTATGTTACTGAATAGTAATATTACTTATGTAGTAACTATGTTACTGAATAGATATAATATTTGGTAGGCCATTGAAAATTGTAATAATCACCAAAATACCTCCTTATACAGCCTTTGTCGCTTTGACATTGACATTTGTGTAGCACCCGCTTAATGTTGACGAATTATTGGTATGTTAGAATTAATTCCAAGGGCTGGGGACCTTTAACCTATAAGAACGTTTAGAAACGTATAACACGGATTAACTCTCTGTCACATTAAAACACATCGTAATCTACATAATCTAGACAAATTGTTGCCTCGTAATTTGTTTGCTGAAATGGTTATAAAGGAAGAAAAACATTATAGAGGAGTTTTTTTACTTTAAAAAGGATTGTACATATCTAAATGTGTATTTAATTTTCTGTTCCTTAAGAGTGAAAAAGATATCTGTGGTTTTAGTTAGAGACTAATAATAAAAAAAACATCTCGTCTTAATACCCAAGTTCAAAAACCAAATATAACAAAAAAGGGCAAAAGAAAAAAAGGGCACAAAAATTGAAAAAGAATTCAGTACATTGACTGATCAAAAGTAAAGAACCACAAACAATAAAAACAAAAACAATATTAATATACATCAATTATACAATTAATCCACAATTTTAATAAACTTAAACAGCTTAAAATGAACGAACGAACCTTTATACACAGCACATCTGAAATAATATTATTAATAAAATGCATATGAATATGCATGTTTACATTTTTAATGTAGTACCAGACTAGTTTAATCAAAGCGTTCTAATGACATCGTTAGCACACAGCTACATGAGACTAGCAGTGCCTCTAGAATTTCCTATACACATATTATGAAGATGATACGTGTTCGTTTAATTATTGTACCGAGTGCAATTCAGTGTATTGTTATTAGTGGTAGAAATAAAATACTTCCCGTGATAAATCAATTGCATTTTGTTTTTGTTTTAATATAAAATTTACATAAACTTATGTAATAATGTGTACATGTCCCGCGGGATCCAAAATCAGTCGGCATATTTAGGCAGCAAGAGCAAACAAACAAAGTGTAAACTATTATAATAGGAAAACACCGGGATTTGAAATATAAACATTGGCCTCACTGGATTTTCAACTAGCAGCGACTGTGGACAATACATAATGTTAAATTGATATATTTTGAATTACAATATTATAATTATCTAAGTATCTTGTTCTTGCTCTGGTAAAACAAAGGACCGCGTTGAGTTCCGCTTCTCAATACACAATGTCTCGAATTCTGTGGAAAGCTATTTACGGAGTGTCTTGACACTTTTGTTTTCAGTCTACCCTGCTGACCAGGATAAAAGTGAGAAGCTAAAAACTATTCTGGTGTTACAATGTAGTTGACCGGGGAAACTTCGTATCGCCTTAGAAATCTCGTTCCATATTTGTGAGAAATGTCATATTTGTTTGTTATCAAATATTTTCTTAGAAAGATATAACAAACTACATAAAAAAATCTTAAGAATAAATTGAAATAGAAATACTATGAAGAAGTAAACGACCAATGCACAAGTTATATTAAATCATACATATGTCATATGTCAATCCAAGCTTCCCTTCTTAGTTAGTGCTTAAATTCCTTTCTTGATATTTCATTTCTTAACATTGGCCGGAGGCCGATCGTGGCGTAGTGGGACAGCATCTGACTGTAACGCGATCCGTTGTGGGTTCGATCCCTACTCGGGAGAGTGATTATATTTAAATTATTTTCACTTCCTCGCTCTGGTAAGACGAAGCGTGGCGTTGAGTTCCACCACTTAACACGCATTGTCTCGAATTCGATGAAAAGCGACGTACGGAGTGTCTTGTTACTAGGTTCTTTCCGTCTACCCTGCTACGCGCGATAAAAGCGTGAAGCTTAACATTGGCAAGTTTTTAATATTCAATTTGTCAATTTTTATGGCCATATAATATTTATTTTACAATTTTCATTTTAATTTCTGTATGGTTTCTCATCTTTTAAACGTTCCTTGCACTTCTGGAAATATTTAGAAATCAAAATAGCTAAATCAGTCAAAATAGATAATCAATCCTCGTTTCACTTTTATATATATACTACATATTCTAGTCACGTATGTTTACGTTTATTATGCCACTTACAAAACATGAATATTATTTTTCTTTATTTAAATGTTTCGAATTCAAGCAGCTATTCCGCTTCAATAACACAGATAAGCTACCTTCGGCAAATCGCATTGTGAACCGCTCGGCATTCAGCGAAATTAATGAAAAGAAAACCTTTTGTTACCAATCTTTTAAATGTATGTAGAAATTACAAATTCTTTATTCTCAACCGAAAATATTACCATCGAAGATTTCATATCGACAAATCATTTTTCTTAGGGAAGTCAGTAGGTTTTATTGGACGTTCGCTACGTTTGCTAAATTCAGCGAAGGATTTTGGGATAAAACGAAATGAGAGCAAGAGTTTTACGTCTTACCTCATACAAAGATATTTTACAACGTTCTTACATTACATTGTAATAACATTCAGTTACATTTAACATTACGATCATGTTAATAAAGTATTCAATGCGTAATGAATTCATGAATTGGTGAAATAGTGAAGTTAGTTCAACAAATAATTTTATTCTTTATAAAAGTAACAATATACTACTGGTCATTGTTTCTGTATCGCCGCTGATTGTCAATTTAATCCTCTCACAGTATAAATTTAAAACGTACAAATAATTTTTTTATTCAATAAATTATAATTAATCGAGATATCGATTGATTGATTAAATATAATAGTTGGACAACTCAATTTTATCCGGATTTTCGTCTTTTTTTATATTTTTTTTATTTTAATTTTTCTTTAGAGGACTATTTAAAATCCTTCATATTGATACCTCACTCGATAAGTTTGTTATACGTATAGTTTTTATTCCAAAATCCATAATTTTGGTTTTTATATTTTCATGTACCCATTATAACTTGCGTTATCAGGAGGTACCTAACGATACTTAATACATTAAATTCTACTAAAATGACATAGAAACCAATATACACTCGAAATACATAACCCTTCATTCTTCTCGTCGCAGTTGGATAAAAACAACAAATCAAATAATTCTGAATGAAAGTATATGTTTATGTCATAAAACAGAAATCAACGCCTATTCTCCCTTTGTTATTGGTTCACGAAGTAATCGCTAACAAAATATTCTCTATTTCATCCATGCGGATAAACTTACGCTCGGCTTCTAGTATGTAATAACTTTTAAAAGCAAATTTTGCTGAAAAACTATGTAGTCACTTCGCAGAATACGAAATCGCTCGCGTTCTTAGCAGACAAGTTTCTCAAATTGAAATAGTTTTATGCGAAGAATTTGTTACATTTTATTTTAGTTTGAAAAATTATATATTTTCAATATATTATAAAACATTCGAGAAGACCATATAAAGTGATGTAAAGTGTTACTGTTACGTCCATAACAATATGCATTCTTTATTTTGTACTATTAAAAGTTTTTAACTTAAGCTTTTTTGCTTGCTATTTCTATCAGTTATTTTACGCACTTTATATAATATGTCAAGTATTTATAATATACTTAATGTGTTCTTGTAAAAAAGCATTGTTTTGAAATAATATTAATAATATCTTTTTTTTAGCTGGAGGAAGAATTACAAGCAAAAATATACATGGTACGTATCGACGAATGTCTGATAGAGAAAGAGCAGTGTGAGGACTCGTGTAGAAACGTGTTAATGAAAAACAATGTACCGCTCTCCGTGTACACCAACACTACGAGCTTTGTAGGTGTTTCCGCGAGTGTCGAATCGGAATGTACTTGCCAAGTTGAAGAACCTCTCATCTGTTTGAATGGGGGTGAGTTTTTGTGGTTAAATTGATTTTCTGGTTTTTAAATTACTCTCATGGAATAGTTACTTTTGATAGAGCTTATAATATGAGACACATAGTGTTTGAATTTTTAATATAATTTATATTTTAAGACACTTGTGACGCAGTGGGGTAAAGTCTTACAGTAAACGCTATTGGTGGAGGATTTGATCCACACTCGGTTCAATATAATAATATAATTGGCATTAAGATTTTGGACTAAAAGTAGCTTTAACTCTGTTTTACGCAATGAAGCACGAAGTTAAAAAAATAAACTTAATATAAGTCCAAAAGGATCAAAAGCCCTGTAGGTATTGTAACATAATATAATACAATCACAGTCAGTCATGACTTCGTTTCCCTTCTCCTCTTTTCTCGATTTTTTTTCTATAAAGAGGAATAAGTCTATGCTGTGCTCATTGCAAAAGAAATAGCGTGACGTTAATTTAATATGTAAGTCAGGCAAACTGAATGTTTTCTGGGACAAAGTATAAGCTTGTTAACATCACCCAATGGAACTTGTACAAAGCGATTGTAATCAAACTAAACAAAACAATTATAGGATTAGCGATTAGCTCCCAAATAGGTTAATTGAAAATGTTGGATTGACGGGGTCCTAAGGAAATCCCACCACTTTGCCAATGTTTATTTTCGTTTCAAACACGCTTTTATTGGTGTTATTCGCGCAATAGAATCTTACGTAACGCAAATATGAGCTACAATCTAATATACAGCTCGGCTATTTTTGAGTTTGAATTCATTGACACCATAGCGTTTCTTTTGAAAAAACAATAGAAAAATAAATTAAATTCTGTTAACCAAACTGATTCCCCACACAACTTCACACACCAGTCGCTCTGCACGTCGATTTTTTCTATGCTATATACTAAATCAATCTATTAAATGAATATAAATTTTAAAACACATTTATTTTGCTTTTATACAAAATGTTAATATTGTTAAAAATATACTTAAAATCTGCAACTGTCGAATAATTTTAAGCTACAGACAAATTCCATAATAACATATAATAGTAATAAATATAGCGCGATTTCAAGTTCCGCTCAACACATAATATCTTAATTGGACGGAAAGCAGTGAACGAGGTAACTTGACACTTGATTGAATTTAACTGATATGTGGGATAATGCTAAAAAATATATATATATTATTTTATATCCATTGCTTATATATTTTTCACAACCAATAAGTAAGTAAAAAGTTAAAAAGTGTAGCTCCATACTCTATTGTTAAATGTTCAGATCGCAATAGCATTCGCGCACAATAGAATCCGCTTCATTAAGAGTGCTTCAGTGTCATTCGATATTCAGTCAATTCGTAGAAATTGAAATTATTAGACTCTCATCATGAGTTGTGTTCTGGAAAGTAGTTATATTATTATCAATGGTTTTGTTAACTGCTTATTATTTTTAAGGTCGACTATTTTGTTTATGATTTAAAAAGAAGTGTTTATACATACTGCTTTGCCTAGACAATGCAAATAACACAGTAGTGTGTGTGTAATATTTATTTAATATATTTTAAATGAACTTTTATAAAAAATATTGGACTTTTGGACTATAAATTACGGCCGGTCGTGGGACAGTTGGACAGCGTCTGACTGTAAACGTGATCGATTGTGGGTTCGATTCCCACTAGAGGGAGTTATTATATTTAAATTGTATTAATTTGTTTGCGCTGGTAAGACAAAGTGCGGCATTAAGTTCCGCCTCTCGACATTTAATGTCTCTAATTCAGCGGAAACTGTATTACGAAGTGTCTTGACACTAGGTACTTTCTGTCTATCCTGTTATGCGGGATATAAAAAAAATTACACACACATCAATTTTCATATTCCTCAGATAACTAATTCTTATGTCAACAGGTACTCCATTCGCCGATAAATGCGAATGCCCCGAGGGTTGGAACGGACCGCATTGTGAGCAAACTAGCATAGGTTTCCATGGCGACGGCTGGGCTATGTATCCACCACCGGCGGCTTGTCATGAGGGACATGTTACTCTTACTGTGACCTCACACACTAGCAACAGCTTGATATTCTACGTTGGTCCGTTGAAGTATAATCCATTGCTTGATGTTCAAGGTTAGTTAATATGTTAATTCAATAAAAAAGCATGTAAATGTGTCAGTTTATATTCAATATATGAATATGAATGGAAAATAAGGACAAATAAAGGTTTTCCAGCTCCTTTTAACTTGTAAGAAAACTAAGATTGAATAATTGTATTTTTTTGGTTCAATTTTTAATATATATAATATAAAATACTGTATATATTAATTATTAGTGTATATCTATACAAATAAATATAATTGTAGTGTATATTTATAATATTAGAATAACTGCTTATTTCTAAATGCAAATCTATGTAAACACGGTACATATAAAAAAAACATTTTTTACAATTTTTGTCTTTTGTCTGTCTGTCCTTTTGCTCAGGTTAACCTCTGGAATGGCAGGATTGAATTGAAAGAGATTTTTACTGGCAGATAGCTTGATGTAGTAAGGAGTAACGTAGGCTACGTTTATTTTAGTAGAAAATAAAATTATTGTAGCTTCAGTACATAATTTTTATTAAAATTAATTACTTTATGTCTCAAAACCCTAGCCTTACTTAGGTCTCTGATATTCTGGTCATCGTAAAATTGGTCAAATTTATCATAAAATTTACTTTATAAATATCTTGTTTTGTAATTTAATACATATTCTTAAATTCCAATAGTTTATTGTAATGTAAAATTATAAGGAATCATTGGTTCCATTTATTTATTACTTAGCTTTGAATCGAATACAAAGCTCCAAGCGTTCTTATTGAAACTTCTAAACTATTTATATAACCAACCTATTTACGAGTTAGCCTATCGACTTCCCTTGCTTGTACTAAATAAATTTGTTACAGTTTTTCCATAATTTTCATTCTAGTAAGGCCTAATGTATTGAGCATCATTAACTCACGACTACTATATTGAATTATTTATGACTTCTCGTGTTTACTCTCCAAACTAATTTTGTATCGTGAACTCTAGGATTTAGATGAAAGAACTAAGAAAATAATGTACATAAATAGTAATATCAATTAAAGCTGATATGTATAGAGCCGGTATAATATAACTAAGCAATAAAATTAATTACATACAAAACTCTACATATATCTTATATTTATGTACAGCTATCTTTAATAGGCTTTTAATTAAGCTGTTCTTCATTAACTAAATGAGGATAAAAAATAAGTATATTTTGTGCAGAATGCGTACATATACTTATATAAAGAAGCTAAAGAGGCGTACAAGGACAGTGTCTGACTGTAAATGCGATAGGTCATAATTTCGATGCCCACTCACATGTTATCGTGGTTTATTACTCGGGATTTAAATATTATATTTAAAAATATTTTTGTTTTCTCTTTCGAAAATATTTTTTGGTTAGATAAAATCTTATAAATTTTTTGGTTAGATAAAATCACTAAACAGACAGTCTTGATATTTTCGGATAGCGTCGATCGGTGTATCTTGACACTAGGTTTTCACTGACTACCTTAGTATATAAGATAACTCTGAAGCTAATTTTTACAGACATACCAATGAAAGATATATTTTAGATGTCGAAGATATATATCTATTTTGTTACTATTTGTAAAGAATTTTGTATGTTTTAATTGTTTTATAATTGCTATAATTGTGTTGTACTTCTTTTAAATATATTTATTACATAAGTAGCCTTTACATACTGTAATCGTAGGTTTGGTTTACATCACACTCGGACAAATGTTTGTATTTAAAATAAATCAGTTCCTCTAGTCTGAAACGTTGAATGAAAGTTATTTGAATATGTATATCAAATCACTGGGTACGTGAGATTTTCTTTTATTCTAACAAGTCGTTTGTCAAGATCTCAAGGACAAATTTGCAAATTTTTGGTTCTATGTAACATTATTTTATATAGAGGCTGGGTGTGTCTTAGTGTGACGGCGTTTCAATGCAAACGCGATCGGTTGTGGATTCGATTCCCACTTGGAGGAGTGATTATATTTAATTTATTTTTATTTCCTCGCTTTTGAATTTGATGAAAAGCGAACGTACAAAGTGTCTTGACTCTAGGGACTTCTTATCAACCCTGTTATGCGGTATAAAAAGCGTGAAGCTAATATATATATATATATATATATATATATATATATATATATATATATATATATATATATATAAATTATAATATTTTTAAATATCTCAACTTATATTTAGTTAAAAAAATGTTTCCACTAGTGCATTGGGGCAGGGTCGGACTATACGCGATTTGTTGTGGGTTCCAATTCTCACTCAGTGCAAGTGTTCCTACTTATAATAGTTGAATATATTCATTTCGCCGCTCCACTAAGTTAAAGCGTTGCATTGAGTTCCGCATTCAATAGGAGAATGGAGCTTTTGCGAGAAAGAGCGTGAAGTTGAAAATAAAAACAGAACAAAATAAGATAAATATGTGCAGTATTACTTTCAACTATAATTACAGTAATATTATTATTACTGTAAATATATCTATATTATTATAGCCTATATGTGGTGGATTATTACAAACTCACGATGGATTTTATTAATCTATATCAGATTAACACACAATTATTGGAAACAATGAATGATCCATAATACATTAACGCCTATCAAATACTAACAAACTGTGTTGCCGATATTTCATCGCTTATGAAATAGGTCCAGGGAAATTCGTGTCGGAATAGTATTCTAGCTTCATTTTGTATGATTACACATATTGTTTATATAAGAAAATGTAATATATATTTAGATATATATTAGAAAAACATAAACATTGATCTTTCGCGATTAAAAATATTAACTAATTAACTTTTATTTCTTCACAAAATAATGTATCGTCGGCCATTGTTGGGCATATTCGAATATATTTTCTTATTTCTTTGAAAACTACTAATAAAATAGCTTCACGGTTTTATCCCAAATAGCAGGGTAGACAGGAAGTACCAAGTGTCAAGACACTCCGTACTTCGCTTTCCATCGAATTCGAGACATTGCGTGTTTAGCGGTGGGAACAATTTTTAATAGAATTTTATGTTTCATTAAATCCAATGGTTATAATAATTTGAAACGTATTTTGATAAATTAGTAAAGTCAGTAGTTTATTAATTAATTTTATTATATAAAAGTACATGCTTTATTTAGTGGATAGAAGCTATCGTAATAGGCCAAGATATAAAGGCTTTTAGTAATATATTTAGCTATTGTGTGTATATTTGAATAATTAATGTCACCTCAAACTAATATAGGTGTAAATGGCAAAGTAAGGCGGTACCTTTCGTGTTTGAATTCCTGCCTATGATTAATGGTCGCCTTAAGTAATCCAATAATACTATCTTATAAAGGAATCTATGCTAGGCCATTACACCTCTGTAACGTTTACTTTGAAGAATTGATAGTATGGCGTGGCTTGGCAGTTGGCCCTAGTTGGTGAAAGTAATTATGATAAAGCTACTGACATTTATTCCCTAGATTATCTAGTAATCATTGAGACTATGGAAACAAAAGGTGAAGGTTCGTTCGAACATTTATTCAGACATATTTATAAGCATATTTATGATTTTGGCTGCAAATCGAACGTATTACTAAAAAATCATCAATTGTCTACAAAAAGAAAAATAAACAAACAATCCTAACAAAAGTGGTGAAAAACGTTCACCATAAAAGATCCAAATTACAAGTTAAACATATTGTAAAACCGTTTCCTACATATTAAATCAGCGCGATAAATATCTTGAGATAAATATACACTTGCACTTTGGCAAGGCTAAAGCTAGCGAGCAAATATTTCTTCTGGCGTTGCCAAATTGGCAATACAGCTAAGTGGATTGCACACACTTGTCGCAACAGATACGTCAGTTAATTTGTGTCGAATGCACTTGCGATTTCTGAAAACCTGCTTTAGTTTGGTTTTAGGGCTTATTCTAACTCGACGATTAGTATTTTGTTTTATTTACGAGACTACTATGCTTTGCGGTAGAAAGCGTGTAGATATTTGCCGCTTGCAGAGCTGAACGCTGTGATTTTATGGTCCTCTTTTTATTAGCGTAAAAGTATTAGGTATTGAAGATTGTAAGTGTAAAGGTTACAGATAAAGCAATATCATCGATTTTAACTTCATTTTCACGTAATGTCATTACCTTACAGCAAAAATACCTGCAAAAATTACAGACTTAGAAACTAAAAGCTGCAATATTCAATAATAAAATTAATAAAGCAATCTTATCTGCCTATAAATAACAGTAGAAGTAACATCGTTAAATACTTGAGACAATATTTGTACCATGACTGACTGACTGACTTAGACTATAAAGAAAAGTTCCTTACTAAATGCACATTTTTAACATAAATATAAATTATATAAGACATTTTTGTTAGCTTCAACCTTATCCCGCATAGCGGGGTAGACAGAAAGTATCTAGTGTCAAGACACTCCGTACATCCCTTTCCACTTCTGCGTGTTGAGTGGTGGAACTCAACACCGCACTTTGTGTTACCAGAGCGCGGAAGTGTAAATAATTTAAATATAATCACCTAAACACATCCTCTGATTGGAAATCCAACCCACAACCGATCGCGTTTATAGACAGTCTGTCCCACTGCGCCACGACCGATCTCATATAAGTCATTACTAGGTTCTTTTACGTAAATAACCTACCGTGTGTTTATTTTTAGATGCAACGGCTACGACCATCACAAATAGTCGAGATTATAGCCGGATTATCCTATATCTAGGCGCTTTAAACTCTTTAGAACTGTAATAGCTTTGTCACACAATACAAAGTACCCTATAACACTAGCGAAAAAGTTGAAACGGTTTCACTCAGTGTACTGTAGTACACTTCTATTCGAGTATTTCACGTTTATACAATAATAGTATCCGCTATTTTAAACAAGTATGTAAAATTGGCTTAAGAAAGATGAATTGGAACGTTAAATGACATTGTTGATTGGTTAATAACGTGAGTAATCATTTCCTACAAATTTCACAATCGCTCCCTAATGTTCTGGAAATGTTTTTGTTCCATTTCACCGAGGATTCGCTAATATGTGGGGGCCTTGAAAGTATCTCTTTAGCCAATATTAAGGTCCAAATTTAGAATTTCATATAAATGGTTGTCTTAGAATTAGCCGTAGTTATATGATATCTATTTATGTTATATTTAGTTTCGATTAATTTATATAATTATCAAAAATAATTATATATATATATATATATATATATATATATATATATATATATATATATATATATATATATATATTCGGTAGTACGATACCTACAAAGCTCAGAGACGATAGAGAATCAAGTAGACGGCGATAATTTGTTACAACGTTAAATATAATCCGTGCGCCGTTGGCCACATTAAATTAAATAAGTTGACGATCTAATCAAACTTACAATCATATAAAAGCTCTGTACAAGCCATTGTCGTGCTAAGCTCGTCCGCTTTCACCAGTCACTGTAATGATTTTTTAATGATCACATAATGACTGACAACCGTGCTGCCATATGATTTATGAAAGTTATTGTCGCGTGATAAAGTAGCTATTATTCATACGTTACTTACATTTTGAGGATATATTAATTCCACCATTGTTTGTGTTGCCCTGATTTTGATTTGTGTGTTTGTCTGTAATAAATACCTTTGGATATATAATAGTGTGTTCAGGAATTGACGTAACGTGTTAGACATTCTCGTTATACGGATATCGGGTTACACAATTAAGACAATTGACGTGACATGCTTTCATAATATGATAGGTGACTTGGTATGGTGTTTTAGATATACCTATTACATGTTGGTGCAGGATTACTTTACGGGTTCGTTTACGTTTCTTGTGCTTTTTAAATAAGGGAAAAAAATGATCATTTATGTTTAAAAATTTCCTAATACTGTACAGTTTAGGGGCTACGTTCACGCTGACTACTCCCAGGGATATAGCGAAAAGTAAAAAAAAGTCATAATAAATGAGATATTATAAGTTACAATATAATTAGGTCTAAAGCTGCATAAGACTGACTCGTTATTTGTAATTCTACCGTAAAAAATCCATATTAATTTTGTATATAAATAACAATTCGCTGTACGTACTCGTATTATGAAAGTAATTGTATCCTTAGCGTAAATGTGCCGAGGATAAATGTGGGATATAGGGTATTATGTACTAATAATGAGTTGCTTCAGAGAAGTCCGAAGCTCGCCAAAATACACTAAAAGCCTTATAATCCTTGAACTTCGGCCAAGATTGTTGACGCTGGTTATTTGCACATTAACATTGCGGTCCCATAATAACTTCACAAGTTCTAAGAAATTTTGAATAGTGTTAATTAAATTGAAACAACGGCCGCTTTGCCAAACGTTTGAATTGTAAATTATTTAAAGCTTAGATTTTTGAGATTATATTTATTTTGTTAGCAAATTTATTATTAACTCCGTTTTTTTATGTACAGAAAAAGCTTGTAAATCTGTGCTTTTTCTTATAACAAGCTAATAAGTTTTTTTTTTATATTTACATATTTTAAATGATATTTACATATTTCTAGTTTTTGATATTTACATATTTCTATTTTTAACGGATTCATCGCGTATATTTTGGCATTTCAAAATATATTTAGACACCGTCTACCTGTGACCATGATCAATCCGTTTAAAATAGTTTCATTTAACAAAAAAGGAATAAGCTTGTAATTTAAGTTTAAAAAAAATTTCGTTGATTTTACGACTATATGAAAAATCGTCGAGCTTGTGATATGTTTCCTCTCAGCTTATAATAACTTCGATATTTTTTTTGTATTTTTTATATTTATCATTTTTGTTCAGAGACTATAAAATTTTCTTCTATAATACAAGTAATAATGAACTTAAAGCAGTTGTAAAACACACGATCTTGAAAGGAAGTACACTTGTGGAAGTTGTAGTGAACAATTCAAAGCGTAATTGGTTCGATATCTTGTACCCAAGTTCTTGGTAGATTCAAGTCACGTTCAGAATTTTTGAAAAGTTATTCCTGACATTATTAAATTAAACTGAATTCTTATATTTTCTCGTGACAGTTGAAATGTAGGAGAGATAGGACATTTTTCTTTTAAATTGCCAAAAATTATAATAAAATTTGAGGTTATGATGGCGCAGTGGAACAAAGTCTGACTAATCGATGAGTTAGAGTTCAAAAAATATTTTTAAATACCGTATAAAAATTTGAACGCAGCGGATTGATTCAAACCCGCGCCTCTTGAATACCGTCCAAGCGCTCTGACTGCTAAACCATGCGTTCTACTACCAGCTGCGTCGAAATTCTTATACGTTTTGTTACAAAAATGTTTTCTAATTTTAAGCGTGGAATAACACTTTAAAAATAGTAAATATTAAAATTAAATAACAATCTCTTTTGTTAAACGATTATTTCTTAATAATCTTTAAATAGTAGAAATTTCTAAAAATCTCTCTACAGAGATGTTAACAACATAAATAAGTTGTAACAAAACGTATAAGAATTTCGACGCAGCTGGTAGTAGAAGACATGGCTTAGCGGTCAGACCGCTTGGGCGGTATCCAAGTGTCACGGGTTCGAATACACTTTAAACATAGTAAATAATAGAGTTAGAGGTTTTTCAGTCTCCCACATGTGGGAATGATTATGTATATATATATATATATTGTTTTCTTTTTCCTACTTTCAAAACAAAACTTAAAGTTATCTTTAAAATTATTATAATTTCTGGCTATCTACTATACATTCTATATTTCCAGCTTATACTCTCATAACTTTCATAGATTTTGTTGAATAAACAGGAGAATAAGTGATGCATCACTTCGTTCTCTGTCTTATGTTCAAGGATTTGAGAGTTTTATCAGCCCCTAAAATATTTAAATTATAAACAGAAAATCGTCAGTGACAAATATGAATTCGCTACTGCCATAGATATTCCAATTACACTATTACAATACCATAAATATACAAAAATACAGTATTATAAAAACACAGTAATATATTCTTTGTTACAGATTTCATGTCCTTAGAACTCGTCAATGGTTTTCCAATACTTCTAGTAAATTATGGATCAGGCACAACTCGTTTAAACAACAGTGTTGTATTCGTAGCAGATGGAAAACCTCACCTTATCGAAATTGTATTGATGAGAAGCTCCATAGAAATGTTTGTAGATAGATGCAAGCTGTCCACGTGCATGAGTCTTGCAGCTCCTACTGGCCCGAGAGAAATTTTAAACGGTAAGTTAATTTTAATTTAATTGTACCTGTAATTAGTATTACAGGTACAGATTCAATGATGTCAGTTTAAATTCTGAAATTTAGTACTAAAGTTTACTATTTTTCATAATAAAAGTACCAAATATAACAAAATTTATCGTATTCTGCGAATTTCATTCAAAAAAGTAGTTTTTTTTCTAAATAAATAATATAATTGGCTATAAATTGGCGATATTAATAACTTAGGTAGCATAATGGAACAGCATTTCACCGTAAATCTCTGGTTACGGGTTCAAATCCCAGACGGAGGAGTCATTTTTATTATTCAGTCTGAAATTTCTCGTATTTTAACTAAAATCGGAGAATGGAGTGCCTTGACACTAGATAAGTAAGGTGTACTTATCCTTCTTTGCCACATAAGAGGTAAAATCACTTCTTTTCACTAATGCCCTTGGAAAGATTATAAAATTAATTATAAAAATAAACTTTAATATAAAGCTGATCATATAATAGCTACAATTTGATACACAAACCGCATAGGAATTTATTTTCTAAATCGACAGACACAAAAAAAAGACTAACGTACAAATGGCTGGTGAATTTTTTAAAAATTGCTTGCCACCCGTCACCAAAATTTAGAAGTATTCTCAAATTTCGTAGATATCGAAACGTATTTGTTGATAATTTGTCAGTGAAAATTTTTAGTCTTATAACAAGTAATCTTCAATTCCATTTTAATCTAACACGATTTTCCTATATTAAGCAAGCCGCCTGTTCCTGTTAATATTGTCGTGTATGTTATTTGCCTTCAGCTTTTCATTTCATTAAATACTCTATTTTCTGTGGATTGTGGAAACTTATTAAAATATATAATCAGTAGATTTTTGTTCACCACCACGACCACTATCACAGTTTGTGCAATAAAAAAATAAATCTTAAATTTTTACGGGTCTTATACATCCGATAATATTATGCGAGCACTACAGTCGACATATAATATATATAATTAATTTACATATATGAATTCTGATAGAAGTCAATAAAAATAATCACTTAACATCTCTTTTACTTACAATGTTGATAACCTACATAGAAAATTGCTTAGCACAAATTATTCTGAATCTATTAAAAAATCTTGCAGCTGAAGGTTTTAATGCCGCACGAATCTATATTTGTAGTGACCATACCGACATTTGACCTAGTTTCATGGGAACAAAGCAAAACTTTAGATTTCGTCGCTTATCATTCAATAACTCAATATAGACCTCGAGCTTAAAATTATATATCACTGTCTTTATTTTCCCGTAGAAATTGTAAATAAGACCACCGTGGTACAATTATTGTGTGTCTCGATATAGCTTCTGTTATAAGCTCAATTTCTTCTCGTGGTAACCTATCAAGTATTGTTTGCTCACTTAGAGATATTTAAAATAGTAATCCTTATCAGTATTCAGTCTGATTAAATTAAAGGGTTATATTAAAAAACACGGTATATTTCCAGCGGTCAACGGAGTCTTGACAGTAGGTTGTCTCTGACTACCCTGTTGTACGGGATAAACATTGCAACTGCTATGTTTCTAAAATAATATAAAGAAAACAGGACAAAATATAAATAAAAAATAATTTATCTTAAATTTCATGTCTCTTAGTACGGATATTGTATAAGAAAATATGTGGAAGCATATAAGTAGATCTTTATGATCAACTCGTCTAACAAATAAGCAATCAAAAATAAAGATTATATTCACGTTTAGGTGTCAATTTCCAAAAATGGTATTGTCTTTTACATCATATTTTGTTTGCAGTAAATGGGCCATTACAGCTCGGAGGAGCCAGTATAGACCTGCAGAACCTCGCGCGATCGTTCGGTTGGCGGCACGTACCCACAAATCAACACTTTATGGGTTGTATCAGCAATTTTACGTACAACGATTATGTAAGTCCTCCTTTGTTTTGAATTTTACTACGTTTTAGAATATTTTGGCCTATTTTTTGGTATAATAATTTGGTTATGTATAGGCAATATTGAAGTATCTGTGTTATGATTTATCTGTGTACTAAGTATTAATTAAATATTTATATCTCACTAAAGTTAATAAATTAAAAAATCATTTTCTATTTTATACATTTTGGTCATAATACATAATATGATCGAGGTCGTGACGGTGTTTGGGATTGTTTGTGGGTTCCATTACAACTCGATGCAGTGATTATATTAAATTATTTCCATTTATCCTATCTGGTTAGACAAATTGTAGCGTTGACTTACTACTCAGCACACAATGTCTCGATTTCGGATGGAAAGCAGTCAACGGAGTGTTTTGACAGTAGGTTGCCTTTGATAAAGTGTGAAGTTCAATATATAGCACTGATTATTCAAGTATTAATTGTAATATTAATTGTAGTAGTAGCAGGTTCGATTATTATTATTATATATTAAATTTAAATATTATTTCTCCTTAGATGTACAATTTAGGCAGACCGTCGGTAGAACGCAATGCTGATCCCGGCTGTCAAAAGAGCGTCTTCACCGCTGTCACATTTGGCATCGACACAAACTTCCTAGTTGCAATACTTGTGTGCACATCTATATTAATAAGTGAGTATGATTGTTATAACATGGCTATATCATTTTAAATGAAACTATTTTAAACTGTTTAATCGTGTATTTTTTAGTGTTCGAAAATATATTTTTGAAAACCTGACCTTCCAACATTTAACAGTAGTCCGTGCTCACAGGTAAACCACATCTACTGTAAAGTGTTAGAAACGCAAGGTTTATATATATATATATATATATATATATATATATATATATTTTTTAAATTATAATAAATTAAGTCATTTAATCAATATCAAACAATAAAAGCAAATAAATGAATACATTTGCTTTGTATAATAAATATTCAATACAGTTATCGTATTATCTTTGTCGTTCTTTAAGCGCTAATTAAAATTTACGAATATGTTTTAACATGTAGCTTTAATAACGACTTCACAAGATTAACAATATTATACAACCTTTTATAAATCACTATACAGTATTATAATTGTAATAAATTGAATTAATTTTATCAATATTAATTATTGGCCATCGTAGCGCAGTGGATCAGCGTCTGACTGTAACAATCATGTTTATGAGTTCGTTTCCCACTCGTGAGAGTGATTGTATTTAAATTATTTTCATTTCATTGGTGAAACTAAATGCGGTGTTAAGTCCCGCCACTTACACACACACACATTACGTTACATCTCTATTTCGGGCGGAAAACGGAAAGTGGAGTGTCTTGACTCTAGGTTCTTTCTGGTTCTAGGTATTTCTAAGCTTAGAAAAATATTAATTATGCCGTCAATTAAGAACCATTTCGCTTTCTTAATAAAACGTCATATTTTTGTGTGGCATACAGAGAAAAAATTGAGTGTATTCACTAAATATATAAGAATATCGTTTAAAATTTTGTTATCAATAATTATATTAACCATTCCAGCGGGCTTAAATCCTCCTATTTTCAATATTTTAAACTCATCTTTATTAGTTTCAATTATCTATCTGCTCGTAGTTCTTACCGTTTATTTCCTTAAATAACTTGCCTTCTCAAATATAGTACGATAGAATTACAATATTTACAGTGTATAGCTTTGGGAAATTAATAAAGTACTTAAAGTTACATTAGAAATTGACCTAAAAAAATTAAAAACAATTTTTTTTACAGTACTACTATTAGCTGTAGTGGTGCATCGGAAACGAGCAGATGCATGGGCGGAAAAGGAATTGGACGACATCAGGGAGAATATCATAGCATATGAAGACGAGGGCGGCGGCGAGGGGGACGCCGGCTACGACCTACACGTACTGAGGCAAATGTATGACGGACCACCTCCCGATACTGACGCCACTTTTATGCATGCTCCAGGTAATATTGTTTTGATTTCCATTGGAGGGAATGATTATTTTTAAAATTATCATAAAAGAAACCGATCGTCATATTAATACACAGCGCAATAAAACTTTAAAAGAGTAATTTATAAAACATAATCCATAGATTGTTCCATCAATTCAATTAATACGACCCTATAACAACACGTGTTGTAACCCCAATTGAAATGCACACTTGAAATTTATTGGATCTTTGATGCAATTAAGTATATTGCATTCAGTATAAATAGAGTTTATTTACATGCGATGTATAAAAGCTTGTAGGAACTTTAATAAAATATACTTTAAATATTATATCATGAGGCCGCACGCGGTACAGCATCGGAATGTAAACGCAATAGGTTATGGGTTCGATTCCCATTCCGGAAAATTATTTGGGATATAGTTATATAATTTTCATTTCCTTGCTCTGGTAAAACAAAGCACGGCGTCGAGTTCCGCCACTCAACATGCTATGTCTCGAGTTCGGCGGGAAGCGGCGTAAGGAGTGTCTTGACACTTGGTACTTCCTGTCTAAAAAAATATATTACGTGGATTTATTCACTAATAAGTTTTTCATTTATGAACAAAAAAATAATGAAGCTAATTCAATAAAACTGCAATTTGTAATTATGATAGATTTTAATTAAACTTGTTTATATAAATACGTGAATGGTATTTTGTTATGGTATTGTATAAGATAACACTTTAATTGATATTCATTGATTTCAATTGTTAAGCTGTTTAGTACTTATTATATATAGTACTTATTATTTTATTATTTGCTATAATTTTTTTTTTAATTTCACAGTTTTATAATTGTATCCTTTTAATGTATTTTTTAATCTATTATCCATTACTATGTTATAGACAAATATAAAATAATGTCGTGATGTATATATATATATATATATATATATATATATATATATATATATATATATATATATATATATATATTTACATTAGCTTCATGTAGCCGCTGTAGTAGTACTTAGTGAAAAAAGCATTCCGTACTTCGATTTCCACCGGATTCGAGACATTGCGTGTTGAGTAGTGAAGCTCAACGCCGCACTTTGTCTTTACCAGAGCGAGGCGGTGAAAATAATTTAGTGCCTCAAGTGAGGATCGAACCCACAACCGATCGCGTTTACAGTCAGACGCTGTCTTTTTAGTTCGGCCTCGCAATAATTAATTAATAAATATATTAAAATATGTTTATATTTTCCCAACAGTGGTAGGAGCTGCCCCGGACCTATCCGGTTTCTTAGATGACAAGAAGTCCGTCCTAGACCGAGATCCAGATATAAACCCGTACGACGATGTGCGGCACTACGCGTACGAAGGCGATGGGAACACTAGCGGATCGCTGTCGTCGTTAGCTAGCTGTAAGTTGTGATGATTTTTCTATACACCTGTATGTATGTATATATACATTTTATTATATATATTATTTTAAAGAAAATTATATACATTTTTTAGTAGTAGGTAATATGTTTACATTAACATGAAATGTCGTGCGATGTAGTTGGTACAATACCATATATTATATCAATAAATATAAGTAGAAAGAAACACTAATATATTAATTTAAATAGTTATTTAGCATGTAACTTAAACATTTTATAATTCTTTTTCTCTTATAGGCAAAAAATTAAAAGATTTTTGGTTTTTACGATTTTGCGGATTTAAGCGGATTTGGTATTCGAAAATATATTTTTGAAAACCTGACATTTTGTTCTTCAATAATCCGTGGTCACAAGCCTACCAAAACATACGTTTAATCCGTTTAAAATAGTTTTATTTAAATCAAGATTATTGATTTAATAATTAATATAGTTTTATTTTAACCGCGTGTTAACCGCATAAAATTTATTTTCATTCTCTAAAGAAATATGAACATATGTTTATTACTAATTCATCATTTCTTTATCTAAAATTTTGAAGCAATTACTATTGCGAGTACACCTCTAAAATAAATAGAATAACAACTTAAACGTCAATTTATTAATTTCGTCGTCTGTCGTAGCGCAGGAAAGCTCGGAGGAATTACAATAATATTCATTTTCTCGTTCTGATAAAAAAAGCGCGGCGTTAAGTTCCGTCACTCAACACGCAATGTGTCAAATTGAGCAAAAAGCGAAGTTTGAGTGTCTTGACACTAGGTATTTCCCGTGTACCCTAGCTTGCTATGCGTGATAAAGTTAAAAAAAAAAGAAAAAATCTTTGCGCCTCCATTACAATGTTCAAACACTTGTTATAAAAATAAAAATGAATATTGAAGTAATATCGAAACTTTCTAAGGATTATTAATAAGACTTCTTAAGAAGTCGTCGCACGTATTCTTAAGAGATTCACTTAAGAATTTTCCAGAGAATTCTAGACGCTTGTATTTTTTATCGCGAGGAGCCAATTAGCAACGATCCTACTAAATAGGGTGACATAAAACGCCATAGTAAGATCTGCTTAACTTCTTGTGTGTATTCCATCAATTTTTTATTGCTTTTTGTACACAAACGTTGATAAAAACGTACTTTTGTTTTGTTTTTATATGTTTTCTTGCATTTTTACGGCACTTTTTATTACCATATACGTATATATGTACTACGTATCGAGGTAAATGATATATCGGAATTACAATCTTTTATTTAGTTTTTTTGTCCGTTTGTCCAAAATAACATATGATATATGCATTCGACGCAAATCTCTTATATATAATAGAATAATAATATTACTTAAGTAACAAAGTTCTATCTTTTTACCTAGAAAAATACTTAAACATGTAAAAATATCTATACTAAAATAGATTTAAATCGAAAATGCATATTAACGTATCCCGCATTAGCCAATATCGGAGTCGATTTTTGATTCAAATTCAATTTCTCACGTGATATGCGGTTTGAACTCGGCGCATCGCTAAAACCTTTGAATGCTACTTATCGCGATATTTAGGTTACGATTTGCTAAATGCTAACGTGAAAGGTTTTCTGTACAATTGCTGTAAAATGCTATTTTCATATAAAAAAAATTATATTATGTAATTAGGCCACAGTAGCACAGTGAAACAGCATTTGAACTGTAAACGCAAATGGTGGGTTCGTTATCACTCGAAGAGATGATTAGAATGACAATTTATTTCCATTTCTCCTCTCTGGTAAGACAAAGCACGGTGTTGAGTTCGCCCCACGTCTTGGTTTCGAACGGAAACAGTCAACGGAGTGTCCTCAGTTTATGTTGTCTCTGACTAATTTAAATTAAGTTTAAATATATTTAAACTATTACAGCGGAATTTTTGAAAACCCGATCTTTACACTCACATCGGACTATTGTAAAGTGTTTGCATTTAACAATAGTCCGTTGTGCGTGTGTCCAGTAATAATAGTTACCAGTATTTTCTTATTAAAAATAAAAACTTTTTTTAGGTACCGACGACGAGGATCTTAAATTCAACTATTTATCCACATTCGGCCCCAGGTTCCGTAAACTAGCGGACATGTACGGCGACTCCGACGACGACAGGCCACACGAGGAGTCGTGGTGCTAGCGCCGAGCTTGGCTTGTGTAGCCGGAATTAAAAACATTTTATATGTAAGTAATTACAATGCTTTCATGTAAATTTGGTTTAATGAGACCAATAATTATTAGTACCCTAATTAATTTTTAATGATAAGTTTAAATTATCTTTGACAAAATAAGTTTGTTTGTTTAATTTTATTTATCAATACCGCTTGATTTGTTTTTGTGTGCAGTTTGTGGCAGAAATGTTATGATTGATATGATTTATTTAAAATTAGTTATTTAAAATAATTTTCCTATAGTTTAGAGACGATTATTATTTAAAAAAAGGATGCATGGGAGGTGTATAAGCAATTAACAAAGAAATATTATTTTTTAAATAAATCGATACATCTAATATTTCTGATACAAACAACAAAATTGCATTAATTTAGCTAACTGGATATGTTTTAAAAAAATAAACTTACTTCGTCAAAGGAAATTCTATCGTAGATTTATGTCATAATGTTCATAATTCAATGACATGAATGGGCTTATTGTTATATTTAAAAAAAGGTACTTGGCGAGACCAAGCAATGCCTTAGGTATGGCCCACCGGTAAAGGCCTGTGATATAATCCTTTCCAATATGTTTATTTGTGAAAATGCTATAATTTTTAATTATTATACTATTTTAAACTAATATGGAAGTAAACAAGGCAGTTAATTTTCACTAAACGATCTATATATCGTCTTAAATATAATAAAGTACGTCAAAATAAATGTTTCAATATAAAATTTGGATGATAATTGTGTATGTGTGGGAATGTCCTCGGATGGTAGAAATTAAATTTAACGGACTTAAGGAACAGACTGATATCGCGTTTAGGTATCGTTGTAGATACGCGTAAATTCTTGTAATTTTATATTTACGTAATATCGATATAATAGCTATATATTGTTAAGTAAATATTAAGGCGACATATTCGATAATTAGTTGTTAGTTACTTTTTCTTTTAATTTTTTTTGTAATTTATTATTAAACATTGTTCGTTGAGTATTATGGGTCATGACCATGGTAGCAGAGGGAAGCGTTTTGACAGTAAATTAATTTATTTTCATTACATTTATGAATAAGTAACAGAAATATTTCAGATAACATAACGTCACGAAATTTGATTTAAAAATATATTTTTTAATTATTTGTGTGTTGTTAAAGTCATAATTATCAAAAATTGATAACATTTCGTGTTAAATATCTAAAAAAATATTATTTAAAAACAAAATTGTTTAGTTTTGACCTACCCTGCTATTTTAAATAATACTTTCTAATAGAAACTTAACTCACTTTCAATTAGTGATGTGCAAAATTAATTTATTGTCATAACGCTAGCCTCGTTCTGTATTCTTTGTTAAATTTGAGTGCCATTATGATCATTTTTATACTTTTAAGTTGAATTTTGCAAGCGTTCTGAGCTTTTAATCGCATATGAATATTAAACATAAGTAACATCCCGCCCGACGTTGACTACGTTAATTAGGTTAGGTTACTTTTTATATCTTTTGCTATTATTTTTTTATCAATTTTTTTATATAGGTCATAAATATGAATTATATGTAGCGCATTCCATTTCGTAGTAGTATTATATACGAATATTTTGCAATTTTTCCTTATTACTTTCTTATTTTTTTTCATAATCAGCTTTGATTTAAATACGAATCAAGTTTTTTAGTCACATATATATATATATATATATATATATATATATATATATATATATATATATATATATATATATATATATATATATATAGGCCTAAATGTATATATGTAAATTTCTAATTAAATTTAATGTATGTTAACTTTTTTATAATAAAGTTATACAAGGTGTCTTAAAACTGCATATCAAAGAATTATAAGAATTTCATCTTATGTCATCACTAAAGTTAAATCTCACTTAACGCTTAGAATCTGTTATGCCACTGTTCATAAGTTCCTGTTTACTTAGCCAATAAAAATAATGCCGTCTCTTTCTCATAACACTAAAATGAAAAGGACGGCATTGTATCTTGTTAGAAGCTCACTCGTGTATACTACTTATATACATTCAGTTAAAATAAAGAATATATTTTACTGATATATCAATCCGTTGCCACAAATATGCTTATTTTTACATTCCATACGAACATCACATTTAAATATAAATATTTAAAAGGAAATATAGATTTTATTTATAAATACAAATACTTTAATTACTTATTATTATAAATATGAAGATAATATGATAAACAAAAATAGATTTTTTAGCTTAGATCTCATGCTATGGATTGCAAGTCGTTGTAACGTTTTACAGACATTTTTTTTGTGATGTATCCTCTTGTATAGATGTAATTTAATATTAAAATTGTAATATAGTATAATTGAGGGATTCTTTCATTGCTGTCTGGTAAGTGACTTACACAACTTACCTCTGACCTTTTTTAAATATTAAAAAAGGTCATCGAAATCTATATCGACATCTATGAGGAACTTGTTAGACAGTTGTAAAACTAGATTTAGTACTTTAATATCAGTAGTATAGCAATTCTGCTGGTCTACAACTTGCATATCAATGGTAATTTAAGTTTGAGTAGGCACGAGGAACTTTTATATTAGTTATAGTAAAAAAGTATTTTTTTTGTATATATATATCGTTTCGTATCAATATAAAGTAAATGAACAATTGAGTTAAATATTTTTATTCCTATATTATATAGGATGAGACAAATGCATTTATCATTATTATATATGATAATGTAAAGTGCAGCTTTATTCGTTTAAGATTTAATTCTAATATTTTTATCATATTTTATGATACACGTTGTAATTGTAGATCAGCAGAATTGCAATATTATTTCGATGACTTCGCCTTTACCCAATATTTAATCAAACCAGTGGTTTAATTTTTTAATATAAAATAAGGCTTTTTTAGATAAATGCGCTTTTTCAGTTTAACGCTACGGATCGACGATAGTTTTTTTTTTCTAATTTTTTTTATAGTAATTTAAATGTATATCAAGAAATATTATAGAGCTGACAAAGCCTTGCTGAATTTCATGATTTTAAATTCATGACCTTATTAACAGTAATGAGTTGAACAAAGATTGTATGGGACGTCCATTGTGGTACTAATTGATATACTTTGTTCTTTTTTTTAATTTTACCTACACCTGCAACGGCTCTCAAAAATTTAAATTTAATAATAATTTGTCTTTAATTAATGTTAAATTTAATTGACATTTTTGAGTGTTGAAACAACGATTTTCTTTTTTATTTTTATTTTATTAAGAGTTTTAGTATGTAAGAGAGACTTTGAGTTAATTATAATAATATCAGTTCACTGGTTGCTTATAACTTTGATACTTATAAGAATTTGAATAATGTATAATATTTGACTGTTTCCTTCAAAATTGTTGACAGCTAAATATTCATGTACTAATTATAGATTAATTTCTCTGATACTATCTAAATATATTAAATAAGTAAAATTGCTTGTATATTTTTTTTATTGTGTTATCGACGCTCCCAAAGTATAATCCAAAAAGTGTTCACATTATTTGCATTCTATTTCTTTATTTTTTTTATAAATAATTTATTTTTAAAAATCAATTTTAGTTAAATTCTAACAATTACTAAGTTATTGCTTGGAGTCGTCGATACATATGAGATACACACCTCTGTCACGGTTAACTTTGAATTTTCAATTTTTATACCTTTTTTTATAATTTTTTTTATAATCCTAGTCTATTAATGGATTTTCAAAATTGAAAATCTGTACAAATATGTATTATATTATAGAAAACAACGTACAGTTCATTTAAAAAAAATATTGTTAACATAGTGTTATTGGAGCAATTATTCGTACTTAGAGATGGTGGCCATTAATTTTATATACAGGATCAAAAATGTGGATAAATAGTGTATAAGTATTAGATATAAGTATTCACTTTGTAGATTTTGATCCACCCTATATAACTTGGCCATTATCCAAAGCACTGCCGGTTAATTGTAACTAGAATAAGGTTTCAGCAATTAACGTGTTATTATAAAACATAATTTTTTAATGTTAAACCTAAGTCCTTAGTGTAAAGTGTGACATTGTCTATATATACATACATTCATACATACATAAAAATGATTGTATTCACATTGTGTACCTCATAATCAATTGTTGTGGTCGATTTTTTTTCTAATCATAAAAATAATTAACAATATTTCACTTGCGAGTATTTTTTACTACAACGTTATATTTCTACGACATATTCCGAGTATTTTTACGACTTTTGCTAACGTAACTGCCAAAATTTATATGATTGGAGGAAATTGACCATAGAGTGTGAGACGCGGCCATTAATGTTTAAAATTAAATTAAATTAAAAGGAATTAAGTGGGAAGTGAGTGTATCCTAAACGATGTCCGACTGAAGGGTATATATGATGTGTAGAATAAGTAAGCCCGTGTAATTTGTAACATTGTTTATATAGATAAAAAATGTGCGATTAATTAAAATAAAGCGACGAATTTTATATGAGTTTTTCTTTTTATTTTTCTTTTTTTACCTTTCCCTTAGGTCCGTTTAAATATTACGTAACAGATTTATTACAATTATTCTCCCTCCTCACCTCCTTTATCAGCAAGTTTAAGCAAAGCTCTTATTAAGCTCTCCAAAGGCTTACGTGAATTTATTATATGTATTTATTATATGAATTTATTGTATGTAGTATATATGTGAGAATGCCCGAAAACAACAAAAATATTCCGTTTTTAATCATAGACAATGTATGAGTTGCCATATTCAGTGTAAAAAAGTAAACAAATATTATAAACATATATAAGTAAATCAAAGTTGATATCAGCCCATAACATCGTACGTAATAATTGAACGACACCTTATTATATGTATGTATTTTAATTATTGGTGACATAAGTACAAAATACATACATTTACTCGAATTGGATTCAAACTTAAAACAATCGTACATTACACACATTCACATATAAAACTAGATTAGTATTGTTGCAAATAGTAAATTGTACGTAATTTAAGTGACATTTAGAATAGTTATATTTTTAATAGTCATTATTCATAGGCAAAAAATATGTAAATACCTGAAATAGTATATGTTTAAATTATACTTAAGTGTAAGTTGAGTTTAAATATATTCTTAAAAAAATATTTTATGCAAATATACACATTCGACGTCGGACGTCGTGGCACAGTGGGACAGCGTCTGACTGTAAACTTGATTGGTTCTGGGTTGCATTCCCACTCGTTAGAGTGATTATATGTAAGGGTTAATTTTTATTTCTCCGCTCTGGTAAAGAAAAACACCACACCATACCGCACGCAATGTTTAGAATTGGAGTAGAAAGACAACGGTGAGCCGAGTAATAGTGTATCTTTTACTTCCATGTTATACAGGATTAAGTGAAAAGCTGAACAAAAAAGGATTCCAGTCTACGTAATAGGCCCGAAAGTAGTTAGATGTACCGAGAGGAGTAGTAGCCCCGGTAGTTCAATGGAACAAACGCTTAAGTTAATAAATTAAGGTTATTTTCTGCTCTTACCTAATACAACTGAAATAAACATACAAAACTACTTAGCAAGCTACAGACACTTGGTCTGTTTCTATTTCTTAATATGTTGTTGCTAGTTTTTACTTTACATAGATATAATTTTACTTAAAACAAAGGCTAGGTGATTTAGACGCGTTTTTTTTCCCTAATTAAAAGCTGAATCTGACTGTGTTGTGGGTTCGATTCCCACTCGGGGAATCATATTTAAATTATTTTCATCTCCTCAATCTGGAAAGCACAGGACCTCGAGTTCCACCGCTCAACACTCAATGATTCGAATTTTGACAAAAAGCCAAGTACGGAGTGTCTTGGCACTAGGTACTTCCTGCCTACCTTGCTATACGAGATAAAAGCGTGAAGCTAAAAAAAGCTCCGGAATCCATGTAAACGGAAACCAGTTGGTGTTTAAATAAAATTATTACTCGTTTTATTGTACTTTTAATAAAATAAATAAGTTTAAATAAACTGCCATTAACACAATAATAAATTAAAGTAATAAGTCTTTTATGTAGTTTCGATGAAAATAACTGCCTGAAATTTAAATTGACAATACAGTTTTCAGACAATTTGTAGGCGGTCGAGAAGTGGTCGGCTGCGGACAGTACTCGATCATTTCACAAATAATTGATATTATTGACTTCCATTTTGATTAAAAATTTAATATATAAAGCTGCTTTGGATATATTATTATTAACTATAGTGAATTATATTAAATTGATTTTCCAATACTGATTGAGCTCAGAAAAGGCGGAGCAAAGCATCTTTGAACGATCTAGATGGCGTGTTCGAAGGCAGGAAGAAAGTACTAGGTAACAGAAACTTTTAAAACACATAGTAATAATATTAAAAAATGCTTTAAGATTTTTCACGAAATATTATCACGCAATTGGCAGAGACCATCTAATATATATCATATCTTACCCAGTGGTAGAAATCAACGCCGCGTTTTGTCTTACCAAAGCGTAAAAATAGAAATAATTTAAATATCACCTAAGTGGGAATAGAACTCACAACCATTCACATAAAAATTCAGTAGCTGACTGAGCAACAATATACTTAGTAATAATCCTTATTATCCGTTCCTTCCTGATAGTATTCGCGACCAAGTATATATCAAGGCCGTTCTTGGTACAGTGGGATAGCGTCTGACTGTAAACTCGATCGGTTGTAGGTTCGATTCTCCTCGAGGGAGTGATTATATTTCAATTATTCCCAGTCTCTCGCTCTGGTAAGATCAAATGCGCCGTTGATATCCAACACACAAAACGCAATGTTCAAAAACGGCGGAAAGCGAAGTACGAAATGTCTTGACACTAGGTACTTTCTGTCTATCCTGCTATGCGGGACAAAAACGTGAAGCTAAAAAAAAGTATATTTTTAAACAAGTACTTACGGGTATAAGACGATTGTTCATAAAACTTGTAAAGAAGCCTTGTAAAACCCTCGTTATGCCGTCTAATTTATTTCCTTATTTAGATTTGAAACTTAGATTACAAGTCGTACATCTTATAAAGGCACGCCATTGTGGGCGAAAAGAGCAAACAAACAAGTAAAATTATACTGAACTAGTTTTGTACCACTTCAAAACTTACATTGTTTCAGTGTGAAATCGTAACAACCTCCTGTATTCATTGCCAATAGGTATATAGGTGTTAAATTTTATATTCGATTAGACTTTTATGAACATATTACCGTTATCTACTTGCAAAAGCTTCTTATCGTTTAGGTTGAGATGAGTTTTATAAATTGAATTGGCTTCATACATATATTAAGATTTGTATGTTTGTTACACAATACTCGTACTTGATCTGTTTATTATTTATTCCTTGAAAAATCAGAAATCCAATTAAAAAAAATTCATCGTGGCGCAGTGACGCAGCATCTGACTGTAACGACTGTAGCATAACGGTGTTTCAGTCTCAATTCTCACTCGTGGTAGTGATTATATTTAAAATATTTGCATTTCCTCGTTCTGGTAAGACAAAACGCAGCGATGAGTTCCGCAACTCAACACGCAATGTCTTTGGTTCGGGCGAAAAAAGAAACAACAGAGTGTATTGACAGTAAGTTCTCTCTGCCTTCCTTACTAGACGGGATACAGAGAGAAGCTAAAGAAAACAAAAACTAAAAAATAGTATATCATAAAAATCTGCACAGAACTAGTACATATGAACTATCTTCATATAAGTCTGTCCTGACATGGAATTTGACTAAAAACACAGCGACGCGAATCACAGTAAGAGATCGCAAGTCAAATAAAATGACTCACTAAGCCCCCTCCCTCCAATTCCGTTTTCTCGCAAAAAAATCCACAAACCAGCGATGTTACTTATCGTCTGTAATTAGAATGTCTAATCCAATAAGGAAGTAATTTTCGGAAACAGGAAAAACGGTACATTCATTATGCTCTTTTATTTCCACTGCACGAACAATTAAAATGTGTTAGACTGGTTTCTGGGGTATTAAAACATGTTGTATTGAATTTTACTGTTTTTAGATTTCAATGAAAGTTTTATTATTTAAATGTAAACTTGAATATTAGATTTGACTGCTATAGGACCGAAGTGTCTTGATACTTTGAGGTAGTCTTTCACTATCTTGCTATGCGAAGTAAAGTGTGAACCAAGTCATATTTGTTTAACTATGAGTCTCAATTTTTTTTATAGTAACACAATTATTTTTATATTAAGAAAATTATTATATAAATAGTAGTAGCCTGTGCTTTACACTGATGTACTCATATAAGCAATATTATAACATGGTTTGCGTGTGAAAGAGGTTTGTTCCTCTTCCAAATATTTTTACAAACATTGACACTTGTTATATTAGTATTTAGGTAAATTATATGTGAGATTTCACAAAAACCCTCCATTAAATTACAAGTGAGATACGCACGGAAAAACAAGATTTGTATGAGACAATGAACAATGTTATTTGTCACTATAAAGTCTATACTTTCTATTATCTATTCATTTTTATTGCTCTTAACTTAAGAAAGTTCTGTATATTCTGACTATATTTAGTTTATTTTATATACAAATACATAGTTTTATAAAACAAGAATCTTCACGCTTTATTCCATATAACAGGGCAGTGACAACCCAGCGTCAAGACAATCCGTTGACTGCTTTCCGCCTCAAATTGTGTGCAGAGAGAACTCAAAACTGCCTTTTGTCTTACCAGAGCGGAGAAATGAAAATAAATTTTAAATAAAATCATTCCTCCAAATAGAAATCGAACTTACAACCAATTGCGTTTACAATCAAACGCTGTCCCACTGCTGACACAATGGTCTATACAGAATGAGAAGTAATTTAAAAAAATATGTATACATACATACATATTTTTTCACATAAAATTCATATTATACATGAAAATCGATAAAGATATACACAATAATAGAACGTGTACAGCAATCATGTGTTATTGCCGTTTGCTGGCACTATATCAATACTTTGTAGTTGACTGTCAGAGTCAGAAATAAATATTGGTCTGTAGTGCATACTGGAATAAAATTGATACATTTATTATTATTGATTAAACATGAAGTAGTAGGTTCGAATAAAGTAAGAATAAATAAATAAGACTGTGAGATAATTTATGTTATTATGATAATTGTGGAGAAATTAGTCACTTGATATATAGTATTTAATTGAATATTCCGGTCGTGGCGCAGTGGGACAGCGTCTGATTGTAATGTGATTGGTTGTGGGTTTGATCCCCACTCGAGAGAGTGATTATATTTAAATTATTTTCACTTCTTCGCTCTAGTAAGACGAAGTGCGGCGTTGAGTTCCACCACTCAACATGCAATGTCTCAAATTTGGTGGAAAACGAAGTACGGAATGTCTTGGCACTAGGTACTTTCTGTCTACCCAGCTCTGCGTGATAAAAGGGTGAAGCTAAAAAAATGAGTATTTAGTTTCTACATAAATATAGTATAGTATATTTTGATATGATACTGTAATATTAGTATAAAATGGACCATAAACAGGACCTTAAAGGAATTACTATGTCAAGATATGTCTTTTATATACTTACAAAAAAATCGTTCTATTCTATGAACGTTATGGTTTTCTATTCTATGAACGTTATTACGAACAGTGCCTGTTTTTTTGTAAGTATATAAAAGACATATCTATATTTGCATTAACCAATAGATCAACAGGTAAACCAAACTAAAAATAAAATATGTCATTTAAATTATATAACAATATCATAAATTACACAAGACGAACTATTTGGTGTACGAGACTGCATTTAATATTGGAAAACAGTTATTTGGGACAGGCTACTAAAGCCAGATGACGTTTGGTGAAATTTAACTAAATTTTAATTATTCCGAACTGTTTTGTTGAAGTTTCGTAGCGTCTCTCAAACTTTGTTTAGCGCTTTGAGTGAAAGATGAGTGTATTTCAGTAATACAGTAAACAATAAATACATTTTTCTTTTATTATATTTTACAATGGCATATTGTTACATGAGTTATGGCTAACAAATTATGGTAATGATAACGGTACTATGTACTGTATAGTACCTGTATATAGAAAAAATGATGTCGTGATAGTGTACATGAATAAGAGAGCTTGGAAAAAAGAGCTCGCAAATACAGGAGCAAATTCCGTATTAATACTTAAGTTTGTCAAAAAACGTTCTAAAATTTCACTTAAATCGCTATTCAATATGAAGTAGATAGATTCCATGCCTGAGCGTGTTTGAATGAAAATTACTCAATAGCCAAGTCGAAGCTCGATTTCGGGCAATGATGTGTAAAAACGTACTCCGGCTGGCGACCCGCCAATCTTTGAAATAGGTAAATGGATTTTTGCCACGCTTGCTGACAATACGGTAGCCAAGTTTTGTTTTACTTATACTTTAGAGCTAATGCATTTATATTTATGGACCAAATAACAATGACGCTAAGTAATGTTCCGTTTAAAATTTTCTTGTTTCTCATTGGTAAAGATTTTAAGTTGAATTTTTGTTTTAGTTTATATATTTGTAAGTTATACTTAGGATTGAGGCTCCGCGGCACAGTTGGATCGCGTCAAACTACAGTTCATTTAAAAATACGATTGGTTCTCACTGGTAGAAATGATCTCTGGTAAGACAAAGCGTGGTGTTTGAGTTACGTCTCTCACCACAGTAAATGTCTCGATTGAGATCTTTTAGGTCTTTTTTCTTTCTTTTCTTCACTTTCTTCATACTAGATTTCCTCTGTTTTCTCTGTTAAACAAAAGAACTTACTATAACATACATGTTTTGCTTGAACCAATTACCGTTGCAGTCACATGAAGATATTCTACCTCAGCCTACTACATAAACTAAGAAATAAATTATTTAAATCTGTTTATATATGAATATTTTTTATCTAAACTAGGCGACATAAATATATATAATAGACAAGATTCTGAAATAATTTTTTTTTCCAAATCGTTCCATATGAAAATAATAAAAGGAAAATATTCCAACAGAATCATAAATTAAACTCTTAATAATTATAAAGTGCAACAAAATGAACAAAAGTTTTTATCGCTGGAATTTCTTTTGCCTTGCTATTATTATGGGAATGTGTAGCTTATGCAAAACATTTATATGCAAAAAACCTGCAAGTCGTCGATTGCGTGTTCCGTAATTGTGATTAATACAGCGCCACCTCTTGAAATTGCTTCGAAGAAATGCTTTTAGATGTTTGTGTTCTTTACAAAGGGTGCTATGAAAATGTAATTAGTGACTTTTGATTGCAAACATATTATACATTTTGTAGAAACGTTTGAGAAACGGTGGGCTTTTATTCAAATACTCTTACCTAATGGAAGGTAACGAACTCGATGTATTTAGCGGTTTCAGACAGTTATTTTAGTTCATACAAAGATTGACAGTAAAAATAATTACTTAGAAAAAACTTACTTATGTTTCTTATTGTTATTGCCTATATTTCTTAAGTTATTTAAAGTATCCTAATAATATATATCTATATATATATATATATATAGCAAGCAAGTCATATACGGCTGCGAGGCTCCCGTATCCAGTGGTTCTCGTAATTCTTACCAGGTCATCGGTACACTTGAAAGTAAATTAAACCACTAAAGTTAAAAAATAAAACAAACCCTTAAAGTTAAATAATAAATGTACTCTAACCTAAAAACTACAGCGAATATTGAAAATAAAAAAGATGACTGACTATTTCACAATCAGTTTTTAAATTCGATTCCCACTGGGGTAACTGATTATATTTTAATTATTATCATTTCCTCTCTTTGGTAAGACAAAGCGTGGCGTTGAGTTCCACCACTCAACACGTAATGGCTCAAATATCTTTAAAATTGACACTAGGTAGTTCCTGTCTACCCTGCTATATGGGATAAAAGAGGGAAGAGAAGCGAAAAAATATAAATTAGTCAATCTTGATAGTACATTAGTAAGTATATGCTGCAAATTTAAGTAACATCACAAGTCATTTAAATTATAAGGTAGAGGCTGAATACGAATGTGTGCTTGGGAACAGAAGTCTTATGAACTTTTTCGCTCACGAGTTCAAAGTTTTTGAATTGTCATTACGTTGACGAAATTGTAAAAATTTAATAAACGAAATAATAAAATTTATTTTCAAAATAATATTTTTTTGGTGTAACAGTCTAATAAATATTTTATTTTATTATACATAATAATATAAATAAAAATATATTAAAAAAATTTGACACAATGTTTTGGAGGTGCTGGGATTTGAACCCAGGACTTTCAGCATGCGAAGCAGACACTCTACCACTGAGTTACACCCCCGATGTTAGTAATGTTGAAATATACGTTCCATTAATTCTAGTAGCTATCGTGATGCAATGTTTGATTATAAACGGAATTGGTAGTGCGTTTAATTCTCACACGGGGGAATGATTATATCGAAAATATTTTCATTTTCTCGCTCTAGTAGGATAAGGCGCGGCGTTGAGTTCCGCCATTTAATACGCAATTCCAATTAGGGCAGGAAATAGAGAATGGAGTGTTCTGACCAGGAAATGTTTTTTGTCTACATTACTATACGAGAAAAAAGGTACAAAAATTATTTAAGTCTCACAACAAAGTGTGTTTCAATATATTTTATATATGGCGCAATATAATGACGTCAATACGTAATGCTATACGCTCACGGCTTTAACCCAGGAAGTTGAGCTACAAAATGTTAGGAATAATTGTCGTTATCCAATCAGACTACATCATCAGTATATTTTTTTCGTAAACTGGAAATCGAATCGGCGATTATGGCATCAACTTTTTTCGTATATAATATGAACATACATTTAAGGCAATTGACGAAGATATAAAGCGCAGTTCAAAAAATAATCTATACTATTTCTAAGAGAAATATGAGATGTGTCTAGCTTTAAATACAAAGTAAACGTTAAAACATAAACTTTTGAATTCAATCTTAAATACAAGCATTAACTTACTAATTTTGTTCCTTAAACTATTACAAATAAGGTCTTACTATCCGGCCGCCATAACAACGCTGTGTAAAAAAAACTATCCTATGCTGGCTTTCCACTTAAATATTGTTCAAGTCACAGGGAGGTCAAGCAAAATATTTTAACGAGCGATAGGGTGCTCTCAGAATCGTCTATAGTAGGATTAACAATTTACGTATACGCTCCCGCGGATACCAACAGCTTTTGTTTGATAACTTCTGCCGGATTTGCCGTTCTTCCACGTTTTGATTCAATAAGGGCTATTAGATATGTTTCTGGTTTCAAAGGATCTTTGTTGTGAGATCTATGATCGATTGATTTGGTACTTGTGTACTATATTCGATTTATTAGAAACGTATATATATATTTTGATATAACACATAATATATAAATTGTGTGGTTTCCTCTTGTATATATTTATGAAAATTTTCCACGAAATTAGAAAAATAGTAATTTTTATTTAAAAAATATATATTTTTTTGACTCAAAGTCGTTTGAGTGCTCCAAAGTAGTATTTTAATATTATTTGTTTATTGTTCTATATATCTAAAGCAAATTTATTTTTTATTATAACACTTCGCGTTAGTGTTACATATAAAACTAACAAAATTTAATATTATTTATTTATTTATTATGAAAAAAGAGCTTCATCTAACATAGCGGGATAGGCAAAGACAATATACTGTTGAGACACTCCGTTGACTGTTTTCTACCCGAAATCGAGACGTGTTGAATGGCGAATACAACGCCACGCTTTGTTATCACCAGACTAGTTGTTGTACCAGAGAGGAGAAATGAAAATACGAATCAAACCAACGACCAATTCGCAGGCCGCATGGAACTAATAAAAATTATAAATACTTCATACGAGTTACATAATATCTATGTCATTAAGCTTTTCCTTCTACATCGCCGGTACTCACACAATAAATAACATAATACACAATCAATGGCATGAAAGAACAACCCACATATTTTCATATAATTCTCGAACCAAACGAGAACAAGCAAAATTAACGCATCCGGCGCGAGATCGTAGTAAATTGATATTCTCCCGACTCTTGAGACTGTTTTAACAGACGCTTCTTTGAAGAAATTAATGGAAAATCAATACAATGTATGTGTAATTATGTGATGTTTATATTTAATGGCAATGATGAATATTTTATAATAAGTACGAGTTGAGTAAAATAGCGGTCGAGGTGCAGTGGGACGGCGTTTAAATTAGTTTAATTTCCTCGCTCTGGTCAGACAAGGCGCGGCGTTGAGTTCCACTCAATACACAATGTTTCGGAGTAAACTGAAGTACACAGTGTCTTGACACTATGAGCTTTCTGTATCCTCTGCTATGCAGGATGAAAGTGTGAAGTTAAACAAGAAACAGGCGCATGCAGAGTTGTTACTCACGCAATGCCCTTAGTGTGACCCCACACATAGTGAATGTCACATTTATCGTTTAGTTTCAACACCATTAATGTCTCATAGTTTATTCTATAAAGTTTTAAGATGTACTAGATTTAAAAAATATATATTTTGATAAAATGTAGTAAACATTGCCGTATTAGGTTGATTAATTCTAAGATTAATTAGTCAAAACTAAAATTTACCAATAAACGAAAATAAAATAACGTACTATTATATTTGTATAACTAATAGCCATCAATGTATATAAAACTGTTCACTTTTATTTATCGGGGTACATACAAAAACTTGTGGGACTAGGAGCTTTAGTAAACTCGTTAGTTCCCCAAATATGGGCTTTGTAATACGATTAATACTTTGGCTTAATTGAGTTTTGGTATCCAGTAAGTAAATAACACCAGCTTCGTGTTTGTAAAAAAAAACAAAAATATAGTGAAAAGTTTACAGGAAATAAATGTTCCGTTTAATAATGTTTTACGTACATATGACACTCTCGTGGGTTAGGGTAGCCGGTTCCGATATACAGTGTACATTTGTAAAAGATTTTTTTCTTTGTTTTTAGCTTCACCCTTCTATCCCTCATAATAGGGTAGACAGAAAGTACCTAGTGTCAAAACAGTTAGAGTTAGCTAGTGTCTTTTAAGGTGAACTCAAAGCTGCGCCTTGTCCTGCCAGAGCGATAAGGAAATGATAATAACTTAAATATAATCCTTTCGAGTCGGAATAGAACACACAACCGATCGCGTTTACAGGTCGACGCTGTTCCACTGCGTCAAGACCGGCGGCTTTATACTTGTATATGATTAAAGAACTACTTATTAAGTTTTAGCTTTAAAAGCTGCATTTATTTTACTTAAAATTTTAAAAGTGTGTTATCTAAAGATTGTAATAATTCAAGCGACTAGAAAGCATAACATTTATACTATTTTAAACATGTTTCCTATTTCCTAATTCAATATTACTATTTCCGCTATACCGTTCTCCATTTAGTGCCCATGCAAGACACGCCGGCGTTCAAGGGCGGAACTCTATCCCGCGTCTTTTTTTAAAAGAGCAAGGCTATGATCACATCATAGAATTGATTTATAGCTTACAGCTGATGTTATATTCAAAATTCTGGTTGTTTAATTATGAATATGTCAAAATATGTAATATATTTTAATGGAAAATATATAACTTTAATTCAGACAGCACTCGACATGTTGTAGATTCGATTAGTGGAAATGATTATGATAAAATTTTTGAAAAAACGTTTAAAAATTTGAACGAGCCCACGCCTCTTGGATGCTATCCAAAGCTCTGACTGCTAAGCCGCGGGTTCAAATCCCGCTGCATTCGTTTACGTTACGTTTTTTCAAAAATGTTTTCTAATTCTAAGTGTGGAATAACACTTTAAAAATAGTAAATATATTTATTTGACACTAGATACTTCCTGTTTACCCCGGTATGTGGGAATATTTTCCCTTCACTCTACTCACTTTTAGTATAGTTAGAAAGAATCTAATGTGAAGAGACTCCGTTCCCGACTTTCCACCCAAATATTATGGCTTGTATGACGGAACTCAACTTTTCGCTTAGCATTATTAAACTGAAAAAGGATAATAAATTGAATATATATAATTTCTTCGCGTTGGAATAGAACCCATAATTGGATAAAATATAATTTAAACTGTTGAAAATTTATACCACCATATAGGTTATATCACTATTTGGTTAGTTTTAGATTTACACAAAAATATTTACGCTATCTACCGATATTTTGAACTAGTTGTATGATTTATGGTATTCTCTTTGACAACCGATATAACTTTATTTATTAGATTGGCCTTTAAATTAAAATGTATTTCAGATTTTGGATTAAATTGTAGCATTTTATCTGATCTCGCCCGCATACATTTTATCTGATCTCTTTTTTATAATTCTACAATAAAAGTACATAGTTATGTTAGTTAGTCTTAGTTTTTATTATTTTTTAAATGAAACCATTTTAAATAGATTTATTGAGTAAATTTTGGTATACAAAAAACAATTTCTGGCAATCCCACGTGTACAGTTTACAGTAGTGTTCGAAAAGTGGTCATAGGTAGACTGAGGTGGAATTTGTTTCTTGGTTGATACAAAAATTAATTATATCAATCTACCGCCATGTTTCTTAATTGCATCGCATACTGCCCTGGAATCTATCACGAGCATGAGCCGAATGTATCTTTGTCTCTGGTGTGGTGGATTTGAAGCTTTAAATTTTTTATAAGTGTGTTCCACGTGGTAGATCATTTCCAACCCATTGAAATTACGATGTTTTTGAATTTAAACAGTAGATAGTGTTGCTATATATTAACCTGTATCCCCTGTAATAGCAAATATATAAATATATAGTTTTGAGCAGCTTTAAAAGCGATACGTAGATGATACTTTCACAGTTTTACCAACAGACAATATTTATATATTCCTAAAATATATTATTAATTAATAAATTTGAGATGGTCAAATTTATTAATTAATAATATATAATTTACAACAGAATTACAGGCAAAAAAATTTTAATATTTTCTTGATGGTTTAGTAGTAAAAAATTCTAATGGTACTTTAGGTTATACTGTATATATGTAGGAAACCACCAGATATCTTAATAGTCCATGTCACCAGCAACTGTTATATTCAAATTCGATAGCCGTTCCAGAGATCATTTGGAACACACACAGACACAAAGAGACAAAAATTGTACACATATATGTGTGTACATTCATACATATGCGTACATACATAAGTATTTAATAAAAAGTGTTTCTCTAGACACTTCGACTTTATTTATCCAACTCCAACTTATATGTTTATTAAAATCGATAGACAAAATGTGTATATGCGAATGTCATTTAGTGTGATATACCAAAAAATAATGCGTCCGTCTGTTTGTCAGTACCCAATTATATCAGATTAGTTCTAAATCTATAATATACTTTACTGTTACTTAAAAAAATAGAATAAATTAAATATGTTGGGAACTATTATTTATAATTTATAATTATTGTTTATTTAGTATATCACGTAGTGCGGTAACCCGACTACTAAATCCTGCCTTATTGTTCCATTAAACTATCCAAGGGACCTACATGTCAAATTTCCGCTATGAGTTGTCCGTCAGCCATATAGTAACATATATATATAT
Organism: Dryadula phaetusa; assembly: GCA_032432895.1. NCBI lineage: Eukaryota > Metazoa > Arthropoda > Insecta > Lepidoptera > Nymphalidae > Dryadula > Dryadula phaetusa. Next base: position 6,429,623 of record JAOYRS010000064.1, read on the forward strand.
ATATATATATATATATATATATATATATATAAGTATAAGACAGGACATGCGCGTACAGGATGCGATCGCATAAATTATCATAATAATAAGTTGTATAATAAAACATTTACATAATCGTAAAAGCTGGGTTCGTCGGGATATTTTCAACGAATTCTATTAAAATGAACAGTCGAAGTTTGACGAGCTGTTTGTACGCTGTAAGTAGACCGATTCATAATCATCACTTTACTTACTTTTATTTTATATATTTTGGTTTATTAGAAATATAACTAATCAGAAAATAATACTATACAGCTTTAATTTACTTAATTAAAGTTACAGATTATATATTAAATTATATATTAAAAAATGTATTTTAGAATATTACTATACTACATTTTAAATTATTTAAAATGCATTTTAAAATATTAATACCTAAGAAGTGGTGGACAGAACGATTTATATCTAGGTCTTCTTTTACAGTCTATTTGATGAAATATTACAATTACCAACTATAATAATGTTGAAACAACGTTTGTTCATGTAAAACGTTCTAAAATCACATTCATTCCCAGGTAAAACGAATAGAATATGAACTATATTGTACTTTGTACTAATGCTAACATGATATGTGTATAAGAATTAATATTCTAACTAAAATAATAATGGACCCAGATTTATATGGAAGTTTTATAACATTACCTATTTTCATATATAAGTTATTTTGTTAAAAAAAACATACAAACAAAAAATTAGGACCAAGTTCAATATAACCATTATGCGTGGTTTTTGAACTCGCTGACTGAAGATAATTCTTCACAAGCAGGCATGTGTCAGTTTTTATAAATAACCATCACATTAGTTTATACATTTTACTTAATCTGAGGATTCGATTTAACTATTGATATATCGAGATCGGCTCCCCAATATTAATATTCCTTCTTTTTCATAATTTCTTCACTCATCCTCATCGTCATCATCATCAGCCGGAAGTAGTCTACTGCTGGACATAGGCTTCATGCTTCTCGCATCCAATGGCTACCCACAATTCTGACAAGGTTCACTTTGTGTCGCACTATGCCTTCCGGTTCGTGGTTGTCATTTGAGAACCTTTACCACTTCAAATTGCTAATTTTGAGAGCTATGTTGGTGACTTTAGTTCTCCTGCGGATTTTTTCATTACGAATTTTATCACGTAAATAAGCATCCCAAATGCTTCCCAGCCACGTTGAATTCTTCTCGTGATTTCTTTCTCGATGTTGGACCTGCCTAATCGGACAACTTGTCCAAGGTAGACATCTAAAACTTCGAGGGTAATGTTTCTAACAGTAACTTGTATATATGGATGGACATAGATATTAAACGTAACTTTTGTTTTTTCCATGTTCACCCCATCAACCTGTGGGGAAACTCTATAGAGGTCAATGAGCATGGCACTGAGGCACACCAAATAACTCTGCCATTATGACTATATCATCAGCAAAGCAGAGGTCATCACAACGATATACTCGCCGTTTATGTTGATGTCAAATCTGCCTCAGTCAAAAAGCTTATAAAGATCCTCCAATTCGTTGGTAAACTGTTTAGGAGATATGACATCTCCCTGTCTCACGCCTCTTTGTAATGGAATTTGTTCTGTATTCTGGTCCTGTAGACGAACAGACATGGTGGCGTTGCTATATAAGCACTTCAAGACTTCGATATACTTATAGTAAATTTGGCATCGCTGTGGGGACTGCAGCGCTGCCCAAGCCTCGATAGAAATGAACGCTTTATCGTAGTCTACACATACTACACACAGCGGCCGATTATGTTACGCTAATATCTGAATAATTAACTACATTACTTAAAGAAAAAAAGGCTTAGTTTTCCAATAAAAGTTTAACTTACAATTCACATGGTTGTTTCATGACTAGTTCCTCGGTTTCAACTTCGTTGGACAATTTACTGTGTTGATTACGAGAAATATAACAATAAAAATCTTAAATAAAACATAGAACACACGTATACATATGTATATTTTTTTCAGTTTGACGCTAACAGGGTATTCCGAGAGAACCTAGTTTCAGGAATTTAATATAATAAATATAAATATTAAAAAAGCTAAAGCAAACCAACATCAAAGTAGTCGTGGTACATTAAACGGTCAAGTGAATTCCTTGGAGGCTAAACTTTTAATGAAAGGATTTTGTTTCATAATCATTGTCCTCGCCTACAAAGAGGTCGTTGTGTGTAAAAAGTCTTTCGAATTAGCGACAGGGATTTGCAGTCTTAAAATGTAGCTCTTAATCCGCTATTCTCTTTGTAATCGTTTGTAGTTTTTAGCTTTTTGTGCGACTATTTTTAGTTATAATAGTGTAAATTTACTTTGCAATTTCAGTGTGTCGTTTAAAATGATAATTAGAACTTTTTACGTGATTGTAACATAGTGACCTAAAATACATAGATTTTAAACGTTGTCTAGAAAAAATATATATTTTACTTGCTGCATATTTCCATTGACTCGAATCGACTAACTTGAGAAAGCTAAATGTACACATATATTTGGAATATGGAATGTGAAGAGGCCGGTCGTGGCGAACAGCATCTAATTGAAAACGCGATTAGTTGTGGGTTCAATTCCCGTTCGGGAGAATAATTGTATTTAAATCATTTTCATTTTTCGCTCTGGTAAGACAAAAAGCGGCGTCGACTTTCATCACTCAATACGGAATGTCACGAATTTCTGCGGAAAGCAGAGTATGTACGTAGTGTTTTGACACTAGGTACTTCCTGTCTACCCTGCTATGCAGGATAAAAGAGTAAAGCTAAACAAAAAAAGGAAATATATATGACCTTTTTCACACACACATATGTATATATATATATATATATATATATATATATATATATATATATATAGGCATCACTAAATGTTGATCTTTTTAGAGATACCATCGCATCTATTCTTTGGTACATTATCCTTATGTATAGAAACTTCATATACGTATGATCTTTTCATTAATTAAATAAATAATATCAACGATCCTTTTGCAAGTTCTACTCTAATCGTGGGTTTATATACTGAACGAAAATTTGCTTGCATTGAAAATATCTGTCACAAAGTTTATTTTTTTAAAGCTAATCTCATCTCATATCTCATTTGAGATCTTCAGCCAGTGTTACCATAATATTAATTTCACCATAAAAGAAAAACAATGCGCGGCGTTAAGTTCCGCCACTAAAGGTGTTTTGACACTAGGTACTTCCTATCTACTCTGCTATGCGGGATGAAAGCCTAAAGCAAAAAAAAGCCTTTGGAATTTAACCACTATATCTCGGGCAAATTTTGTAGTTTAATGTTGAAGGCTAATACCGAGACATTCCGTTCCTCGTCTGAAATCTAAATAATGCGTATTGTCAGCGGAAACTAAAGCCATGTTTTGTCATGCAAAAGCAGGAAAATGTTAATATATCCATAACTAATAGCGTTTGTCAAACTTTGTTGCGCTACGATGACCTCGAGCTATAATTAATTTTTATTCAAAATTTTAACTTCCCACGCTATGGATAAAGCACGAAGGTAAAAAAAAACAAAAACGCGAATACTACGGCATTCAAATAATAATAAGACAAATCACGACGTTGAGTCCACCACTCAACGCGCAATGTCTTGAATTCTGCAGAAAGCGGAGTACGAACTGTCTTGACACTAGATACTTCTTATCTTCCCCCGTATGTGATTGTAAATTTCAGAGCAAATCTTCACATGCCTTAGACCAATAAAATTGCAATAATATATCTTTTATTTGTAAATTGTATTTAGTTTGAGAGATATGGGATATATATAACCGTACAACAAAAATTTTATAAAAAGAAATTTTAATTGTCATCTAATTTGAAGTCATAATTACATTTGCAATTTGCATTGAATCTGATAATGATAAATATAATAGAAATGATATCCATTTAATTCACCTACGATGATAAAAAAAGTTAAGTCAGTCTTTATCTCGTATAGCAGGATAGTCAGAGACAACATAGTGTCAGGACACTTCGTTGATTGCTTTCCGCCCGAAACCGAGCCATTACGTGTTGTACACTCAGTACTGCAATTTGTCTTACCAGAGCGAAAGAAATTAGTTTTCCTAATTAATGTTTTTTTTTTAAATCTGCCATCTAAGAAAATATCTGAAAGTTTTCTTATAATGAAATCTCCAGTATTAATATCATGCCTAAAAATAATCGGCTTAAGCATTCTAAAACCCCGTCCTTCCGTACTTTTTACGATCTCATTAAATACATAAAACTTTAACGGGCTTATGAGCAACGCCAAACTTTGTGTCGTAAAATGACAAGATGATGCAGATGGTTGGTAGCGTTATATCTGAGGACTTATTAACGTTAGACTGATGAAACCTTCTATAAAGTACTTAGATTTTGCCTTTTTTAGCTTTCGATACATTGCCTGTTGAGTGGCGTAACTCAACGCCGAGCTTTATCTTACTAGAAATGTAATCATTTGCTCGAGTCGGAATTGAACTCACAGCCAATGCTGTATACACTCAGACGTTAACCTACTGCGCCACAATCGATCTCCATTTTAGTTTAATATTTTTACATATACTTAGGTTGGTAGGCATTAGGCGGAGATATAAGAGTTTTGGATTTTTAATTAAAAAAAATCCCAAATGGATAACAATTTTAAAATAATGATTATAATTATTATAAGAGGCCATTATTGCGCAGTGGGATACTCTGTAAACGCGAATGGTTGTAAGTTCGATTCGATTAAGAAAAGTCTTTTCTCAACTTTGATAAGACAAAGCGCGGTTAAGATTGCCACTCAACACACAACGTTTCGATTTCGGGCGGAAAGTAGTCAACAGAGTGTCTTGACACTACGTTATCCCTGACTACCGTACTATGCGACCCTACTATCCTATAGATTAAGTATGAAAAAATATAATGGCGTATGTATCTTTACTAATTTAATTACCTGGGTGGCAGAATAAAATATAATTAAAAAAAAACATTTATTTTAACAAATTTCTCATATACTTATATTTTGATATCATTAAATTCATGTTACGAATCCACGTAAGATATTGCTTGTTAGAGATCGGGCGATTGTTCTTGAATACAAATTAATAACGGCATCAACGCTAATGGATGCAACGGCCAGACTACAGTTTATACTGATATATGTGTATGATAAGGAGAATTATACATACATACATGCATACATACATACAAATATATATTTATTATCTGACTTCTTTATTTTCATATAAAATAGGTTTTTAGCCAAAGTATGAAAATAAAAATAGATTTTATTTTTTTCTAATATTTGATAGGTAAAATTTTACGTACTTTTAACGTAGGTAAAATTTTGGAAATATTACGACTTTTACCATATTAGTATACGGTAAAAATGTCGTGAACTGTGTGCTTAACTTATATTTAAGGTTAGGACACTTGGACGAGCCTATTTTAAAAGTATATATACCTATGTAAATATATAGTAAAATTTAATATATTTGAATGAACAAATATTAATATTTGAATGGCATTATGAAGATATTAATTATATTTTATATAATACTATTAAGCGAATTTGGTACAACAAAATACATTTTGGAACATTCTACTGTTATCATTCTAATGTCCATCACATCTAGAATAAGGAAGCATTAACCTATAAGTTGATAAAATTATTATATCAAACTACAGCTATCTATTTCTTAGTTGGCAAAGAATTGATGCTAATTATTAAAGGCTATATTAAAATATTATATTCTTTTTTCTTCACACCCATATAAATATCGATTTTAAAAAAATATTTTTAATAGTCTGTCGATATACAATCCATAAGGTTTACAATAAAATAGGGACCTAGTAAACTAAAAACATTTTAATTACCTGTTTAATAAACGAGAGGCAACGGCGCGTTAGTTATCATCCTGCCTGACTGTAAATACGAATGGTTGTGGATTCGATTTCTATTCACGGAATAATTATATTAAAAAAATATTTTCATTTCTGCGCTCCAGCCTCGTTGCGTTTACCATTCAACACGCAATATCTCAGTGTCATTACACTTAGGTTGTTTCTGACAACCTTGGTATGCGGGATTAAGCGTAAAGCTGTTATTTACAAAAAAAAGCTTTTAAAATTCTTAATATTTTACAAACTTTTACTCAACTCGTTATGTTTGAAAATATGCTTGTTCGGATATTTTCAACCGATTGAGCTAAATTATTTCATACAATCAAATCCACATCTTGACAGTATCCGTATATATAATTACCGGTGCAGGAATTAGGTTACATATTGTCACAGAGCGATGTACCCTCCACGTTGTTGGATAGCGTTCTTGAATGCAAATTATGGACACCGTCTGCACTAATGGATGCAACGGGCCACCACCTGTAGTATGCAGCTATTAAAAGCACTTGCTTACAAACTTTTTTTAGTTTTGTAAGAAAAATATATATTAAAGTTGAAATTCTGTTACTTGTTATTTTAATACTAAAATAGGAAAAATATAACACATATTATTTTAAAAAAATGTTACGTATGAATATATTTTTGTATGGGGAGAGCTCGGTTGACCTTCGAAAACATAGTAACAATGATACTGTAGGAAGGTCACCTAAAAAGCATAAGGACTCAACTCAAGAGGTTACGGATTGTGTACGAGGCGAAAGAGGTATGTAGTCACTGAAGCGTTTGGCGCTCTGGATAACGAGTGAAGCTAAAAAAAAATCAGTTCAATTTAATATACTTCTTCAATTATGGCACTTTACCTATGCCCCATTGTGAGGAGACAAGAAAAAAATAATTAGTATACAATAAACTTACATTAGAAAGAAATCCAGTAACAATAGAGCGACCTCACCTAGAAGCTATTTTGGCATTTGATATACGCATGTTTCATAAAAATCCACAAACAATGTCAGGTTTGCCACTAAAGGAATTTAGAGTTAACATGTATTATTGAAAAATATATTATTCTATCAATGCATATTATATTGATGTTAATGTGTATAGTTAAATGTTATTGATACTCGCTCAGAAAGATAATTATAGTCAAGAACTCATTGTGAAACTATATCTGAAAAAAACAACTGTTTCTCGCCGGCTTTTCTCAACAGAACTACCTTCCGGGCTAGTGGTAGCTGTAGTACTGACAATACTGACATTTATATTGATAGAAAATTTGAAAGTACTTGTAAACAGCCTATTTGAATATATAATATATAGATTTTGAGTTTTGATTTAATTGATATCCATATATTTATAATATAATACTAATTATTACTCCTTTAATTCATTAAGTACTACAGGCCAGTGCGAATCAAAATAACTAGTAATTTTAATTTTCATTAGAAGACATTTCATTTAGTGGCCACACATGAAAACATGAACCTCTCACCTTACTAAGCAAATACTAAATAACGTAGAATAACCATCGCCATGAATTTGTTATTCATTTGTGATATTTATCAAAGTATGGTTTAAAAGGTTTTGGAAATTATTACGGAATTATAGAAGTTCTATTAGAAGTAACACTGACTTTAAAAGACTGCAAATGTATTCTATGGACAGAGCTTGATTGTACATATGATTGTGTTGGTTTCGATTCCTACTTGGGGAATAATTACGTTTAAATTATTAATTCATCACGCTTTTGTCAAAGTACCTCGTGTCATGACACTCCGTACTTCGCTTTCCATCGAATTCGAGACAATACACACTTTGTCTTACCATAGCGAGAAAGTGAAAATTATTTAACAATAATCACTCACCCACACAACCGATCCCACAACTGATCGCGTTTACTGTCAGGCGCTGTCCCACTGCGCCTTGACCGGCCTATTTTATTAAGTCATTAACTAATATTTTATAGTATATAATATTATTATTATAGGTAATATTTTATAGTCTGTTCTTTTTTATTATTGATACTCTTGAGTTTAATTTTTAACTTTACGCTTTTTCCCGCATGACAGGTTAGAGACAATCTAGTGTCAAGAGACGCTGCGTGTTTTGCGGAGAAATTAAAAAAAAAAGTAATCGTTACTTCTATGGTTAGAATCGAAGCCACAACCAAGTGCACTTACAATTAGACTTTGTCCCACTGCCTGACTTATATTCGTTATGGTTTTATTATAACATTAATTTATATTAAAAATAAAAATGACTTATCTCAATAAAACCAAATAATTTTAACGATATATGGTTTTCTATTTAGATATAATATGAGAATTAATCAACATCTATACTAATGTATTGGTGAGTCGTTAGGGTAACGCAACTGGACCTTAACAGCGAATGACGAGTGTATACCTTGTACGTACGCTTACATTGATTTCTCTTTAAATGAAGACAGAAACCTTAGCTTTGTGCATCTAGTCAGTATTGCTCTCTATAGAACTGAAATTCAGTATATCTCAATCAAGTATCTGTTTCCTTATATGGAATTTATATGTAATAAAATGGATTGTAATTTATTTATTTGTTCTTCTTTTCCTTGTTAAGTAGCCAAAACTATCGTTACACACAAGACCACTCTGGTCGTGGCCCACAATGGTTGGTGGTGCGCCTTACAACTCAACGTCATTCTTTACGGATGGTTGCCTTCCTGGTACACTCGTAAAAAAGTCATTAAGTCTAGGTAGTCCTCACTTTCTCGGTCCACATCTTTGTAGCCCTGTCACGTGGCCTGATGCCTTCCACCTGTCACTGGATGACGAGGCATTCGATTCTATCGTCAGATTGTGGAGAAATGTGGCCGAATAAAGCAATAATTCGAACTTGTGCGATGGTTGACAGACGTAGTTTAATCCCGAGATCTCAGAGGATGGATTCGTTTGTTCTAAATTCTGTCCATGAAACCCCAAGCATTTTTCTCCAGCACCATATTTCAAAAGCGCCTATCTTCTTTTTCTCACTAGAGTCGCCGCAGAAGGTGAACCATGGTCAAGAGCGTTTCCCATAGTTTTGGCCACTTAACAGAGTTAAACTGTTTACAGGTAGTATTTCCTTTGACAAATCCTGCTTGTTCTGGGGCGATTTCCTTTGACAAGAAAGTTATAAGCCTTTCGTTGAGGATATGCAGTAAGATTTTACTTGCATGAGATATTAGGGCTATGAGATGGTAATTACTGCACACTTTTGTAGAACTATTTTTGAGACAAAGACAAATATATCGATGCCGAACTCGCCAGATGTTTAATAGTTACAGTTGGTGGAGAACCATTTCCTGTTGCTTTCCAATTTTTCAGGTAAGTAATTGCAGCACAAAAATTATCTGTAAGAATGCTTGTATCAAAGTCATATTCGGGTTCTGTAGATGTGAATTGCGCGCTTGGGAGTCTTTAAACAGAGACTGACAGTATTATTGCCAACCTTTAGTGATGACCTCTATATCAGTCGCTGTTTCGCCATTAAAGGGCGCATATTTTCGTCGATAAGATGATGATAATATGATGATGATATGATGATCTCTTCATCAAGTAATAAGATCAATAACGAGTCTCGTACTTGTTTACATGTGTTCTACTTTTTCTCTACAAGCGTCAGGGTCGCGTTACTCTTCCAATGCTGCCGCTTAAAGGAAATATTTGGTGAATTGAATTCAATGACAGTTTGTTTCAAAAACTCTTTCGCACTATCCCATAACAGATGTGAGGTTGACGATTTGGTGTATTTGGTAATAGATATCCAGTTTCTCCAGTTACTTGCCAAAGAGGATATAAACATATGTTTATCTAATGGTTGAGTTGTTTTAAGCTTATGAACTTTTTGTGCTTTTCTGAGTTTGAGATGTAATTTTGCAAATAAAACTTGCTGATCTGATCCACAATCAGCTTCGGGTAAGGTATGAATGTTTCTGAATGATGTTTTCCTTTTCGATCCAATCTTGATATAATCAATTTGATTTCGGTGTCATCTGACGAAATCCAGGTGTCAAGTTTTCTAGGATGGTTTTGGAACAAACTTTTCGCAATTACCAGACAGGTTTCTGCAGTGAATTGCATTAAACACTTTTCTCTCTCATTTCTCTGTCCCAACACAAACTTTCCTGCGCACTGGCTTAACTGATCTGCCTTTACTCAAATTAATATCCAGATTGCTTGCAGTAGAGGTTGGCGCGTACAATTGTATTATGCGTAAATTGAGCGGCTTCGCTTTAAGTTTTATACTAAGCACTCGATCGCTTACGTATTCATATCCTATAGCATAATTGTCGATAGTCTTTGGCTGGATGAAGGATTGGTTTCTACCGCATGTGTATCGGAGAGAAACTGGCCACTGCCTCTGTAATGCGTTTCACTGATACTGCCGAAATTTAATTTATACCTTATTATTTCGTTTTCTATGATTTTAAGTTTGCCTGTTTGAAGAAAGATACGCACATTTCACCTTTTGAATATTACGTATTTTAATTGTGTAGGAAGTTCCAGTAATCCAATTTCCATGTAATGTCTGGTCTCCTACATAAGCGTGGCCGGTAGTCCGTTTCACACCATCTGCCCCGGACGCAGAATGACGCCGATTGCTAAGCGGGTAACACGGCCACCGTTGTATTTTGTTGAAAAAAACTGGTGATTTCCTCTTGCTGTCTACATCGCAGTATGACGGTCTGTATTTCAACATCAAGAAAGCGCTGCTGCCCGCTCTCTAACTCTAACTCCTTTAGTCGCCTCTAATGATACCCACAGAACGATACGTAGTATAGCACCTCCCGTGCTATACTACTGCCCGGCACATTTATTTATCATATGATTTTTAAAATGCCTATTGTTGCCTAATATATTTGTATGCCTAATATATTTTTATTGTTTGTAAACGAACTCTCGAAAAATATGTTTCTGTCATTTAAATTTGGATTGTACGCCGATAATGTAACACAAGAAGAAAAAAATATGTAGAAATCAGATTTTAATTAATTTATTTATATGATCGTTGAAGCAAAGAGAGGAAGTGTAACATATATTATGTGGCGTGAGTTATTAAAATGTCATAACGTAAACGAGAAAAATGTAGGGACCAAGAACACTCCTTACCAACTCTTCTTGATACAAGTATTCTAAAAACACTAATGTTTGTAAATGAAAATGATGATTGACTGACTTGAATGATGATGACTGAAAATGAATTCAATATTTTGAATGAATTCATATCAAATTGTAAAAAATCCTAACACTATTTATATGTATTATGAATGTACTCATATTTGATACATGTAAACTTTCAGTTTATCTAATGTTTTAATAATAATAAAATATATGAAAATTTAAAAAGTGTACCTAAAATTTTTGCTTTTTATGAAATCTGTTCTAATAAAGCCAAAATAAAAATTTCAGCGGAACACAGAGGAAAGAGTGTTTACATAGTTTTTCTCTCTCTCTCTTTGCCTACTCTTCAATGCGACAGAAACGTGAAGCTGCTAACATACACAATATACTACCTACCTGCACATAACCATTGTATACTAAAACACAAACATCGATTCGAACTAAGCAAATATGAAAATAAGGCAAAAATTTTACTAAAATACATACATATATATGAACGTTACGAATGTGGAAACTGGATAGTAAAATAATATAGCTCTCGAATTTATATTCACGACATATGAATGTATATAGGTAGCTTGCGAAATACAGACCTACGAGTATATGGATGCTGTACTTCATAAAATTTTGTGAATGTTTTATGATGTAACAAATTCGATAGATATAAAATATATATACATTGTTCATACGTTTAAAACAGGTCGGTATACGACTCCTACAGATATTCGTTGGTTATTTAGTATTTGCTCGTATTATATAGTATGTACTCGTATTCAAATAATAAAGATTTTATTTATATGCTTATCAAATAACTTTATCTGCAATAAAATTGAACTGGAGTTAGGTTCGAGAAAACATGTAGAAGATGTATATTTTCCAATATAAATTTATTGCTTAGGCTTTGTATATATAAAAGCAGTTTGTTGTTTCTATTAATATATGTAATACAAATTATATCTATGTAAAAGTAACATTATAATATTGTGAAATATATTGATAATTTTTATATATATATATATATATATATATATATAAACGTAAAAAATTGAAGCTGATATCAGACTTGTTAAAAAAACGGGAACGACGCTTCGTTTGATAGTCTTGTCAAAATTATGGTTGAAATAGAAATGGTATCACCAACTCTTTACAAAGTAGGTTGAAGTGCCTACAAATCTAAAGACGCCATATTTGAAACACATGGTATTTATGCATACATTATAATACAACAGTTTTACTCTTTGTCCCGCTTATCAGGGTAGTCAGAGACCACTTTGTGTGAAGAAAAAAAGAAATGAAATTTTATTAAAAAAAAATAAAGAAATACATTATTATAAAAAATATTTGCTTTTTGCGTTACTTCCTATAACTTTAACTGTGCCAATTTTTTTATTCCTTGTCTCCATCGTTTTTAAAAAGAGGTCGATCATTTTTTTTAGCTTCACTGGGGAGAAAAAAACAAAATTGAGGGAATGAAAAAAATAATGAAAAAATCATTCCCCTGAATGAGATTTGGATTCACAACCGGTCACTATTACAGTCAAACGTTGTTCCACTGCGCCACGATGCCACGCCGGTCTCAAATATTATAGTTACTTTTCAGGAATAGATTGTTGTCTCTTCAGGAATAAATAACATAGGTTATTACAACTAATTGGTATTAGCACAAATATTGTAATAATATTATACATACGGTATTATTTTTTATGAGAAATCTTAAATACGCCATGTAGGTTTTAATATAAAACTGTTATTCTCATTATAACAGAAAGTGTCCTGCTTAGTTTATAATTTGTTTTTTTTTATACAACTTGTTTATTATCGTGTATTGAAAAAGAATGTTCTTGCTAGTTTAGAAATAATGATAATACACCATTATATGTGCATTCTTTTAATTTAGTTGCGGAAATCAGATCGAGGATTTAAAGATATTTTTTTATCACTTGTGCATATAAATTTTCCAGTATGATACGTATTGGACAGATGTTTCAACATCGAGAAGAATCAAGAAGAGAAGATTCAATTTTCAACTATTTAAAGGCGTTATTTATTACATACCCACAAGAGAGAACAGAACCCACAACCGTCACCTGTATAGTTAAACACATTTCAGCTATGTATGGTTACATATTTGAGCGTCGTCTGATATTGCGATATAGTTCACAAGTTGTATTGGCATGAAGTAACTGTTTGTGTTTGGCTTACAGATCGACGATGGGAATGTTTATATTTGTTATACAGTAGCGGATGCCTCCCGGTTTCGTTAAACAAAATAACTATTCGTGCATTAGCTTTGTGCTGATAAAAAATATCCAATAGTACTGGCTATCATAGGGCAGTGGGATGGAGTCCAATTGTAAACAGGATTTGATAGCCACTCGGGGAAAATGATTATATTTAAAATTTATTATCATTTCACCCCTCTAGTAAGACAAAGCGCGGCATTAAGGTCACCACTCAACACTCTTTACCTCGAATTCGGGTAGAAAGCAGCGAACGGAGTGTTTTGACACTAGCTTATCTCTGACTACCCTGCCATACGGGGTAAAGTGACAAAAATGCTAACTATAATAACGGTTACTACACTAAACACTACTTATACTATTACTACCTAAACAGTAATTTCTTATCTTTCATATAAATCTTTGAACTTTGAACTGCCTTTGGTACTGATATAAAATTTTTACGTCTTAATGCTCAATTTAATTAAGAGTATTGTGAGTTCATTTTAAGGCGTTAAAAATAAGAACGTTAAAATTAAATTATATCCAAAACATTTAAATGATACTATAAAGACCAGAAGGAATATGGGGCTATGGGCATATATGTATGCCGCAGCGGGACAGCGCCTAACTGTGCATTCGACTGTACATGACCTGTTGTGGATTCGATAACAACTCGGAGAAATAATTATATTTAAAATTATTTTAATTTGTTCGTTCTCGGAAGACAAAACGCGGCGTTAAGCTCGTCTCGAATTTGGACGGACTGTAGAGACTGTAGTGTCTTAACATTATGTTCTTGCTGACTACCCTGCTATGCGGGATAAATATAATAATTCTTTATCCCGCATAGCAGGGTCAGTCAGCGAGAACATACTGTGAAGTAAGTAAAAAAATATATTAGAGAGAAGTACTATCGACTGCCAAACAGTTTGTAAATACACATTAAAAATAGTGCCTCGGCCAATAACTTTTTTCCGTAAATTTGGGTCAGATTGAGATTTCTGCTATGAAGCAATGTCATCAGACCTTAGTTAGAACTTTTAAATTGACAAGTTCTTGTTTTGTATATAAAAAACCACTGCACGCTTAATCCCAAAAAGCAGGCTATCCAAAATTGCACTAGGTGCTAGTGTCAAGACACTTTGTTAGTCGCTTTCCATACGAATTCGGAAATTTTGTGGCGAAATTATAAAAAAAAGTATTATGAAATTATTTATAATATTAAGAAGTAAATTAAATTTTAAAACATGAATTTAGTAAAAGCACAACGACTCTATCTTCAACTATAGCATTATAATGTATTCTTTGTTCCTATTTACTTCTGCAATAATTTGGTCATCGCCATTAAAGAAATCGCAAAATTCAAATCCAGTTAAATTAACAGTGCCTCGGAATTGCGTCGTGCTCGACTAAAAACCTTTTTAAGGTTCTCCATTAAAACGAGATTAGGACAGCCTTTTTACATATAAAACATACGTAAAAGGTTCACAATTATGATACTTGTCGGTTAATCTACTTTTTGGAGTAATCAAAAATAATCTCTTTGTTTTCACTTCATTACTTAATTTAATTAATGTGTTTTCTAGTATAATAATTAAGCTTTGTCACGATTGTTGTCTTTTATATTCGTAGTGGCTCCGTTGACGCGTTACCATGGCAACGTGTACAGACTCGTAAATGGTAATAATGCATTAAAAACAACATTTAAGAATAAATGTTGTTATTAATGCATTATTATAAAAATAAACAGAAAATTGTCAAATTTCATAATCAGTTCTCACAATTTTCGTAAAAAAGTATTGAAAGATATACTTGTACATATTAATATTTAAATAAAAAACCCTTTACCCGAACACGAATACAAAGTCCATCAGAACTTAGTGATAGCACACTACGTTGATACTTACTGGTTTCAGAACAATGACCAGTAAAGTGATAAAAGTCAATGCATTATTTTATCTTTTAAGACGGCTGGTAATGGCGCAGTGAGATAGCGTCTGACTGTAAATGTGATCGATTGTGGGTTCGATCTTACTCGGGGGAATATTTATATTTAATTTATTTTCATTTCCTTTCTCTCTGGTAAGACAAAGCACTGCGTTGAGTTTCGCCACTCAACACGACATGTCTCGAATTTGGCGGAAAGAGAAATACGGCACTCCGTATTCAATTCCGTATTAAGACACTGTCTTGATACTAGGTACTGTTTGCCATGATAATACTGTATAAAACCGTGAAGGAAAACAATTTTTTACATGTTTACACAACTTGTGTATAATGTATGTATGCCTAACAAATGCTTAAGAGACTAAATCATAACTAAAAAAATATAGAAATACCTAATTTTGTTTGTGAGTATTTGGTGTATTGATCAGTTAATGTTTGTACCCATATTTATGATTTTACATTCACATATATAATATTTACAAAGCGCTTTGTAATACTTTTATGAATTTCTATGAATTTTTATGAATTTGTCCTACCAGAGCGAGACAAATGAAAATAATTCTTAAATATAATAATTACTTCGAGTAGGAATTTAACCCACAACCAATCGCGTTTACAGTCAGACCACTAATTCACAATAACCAAAAATTCAATAGGTATAAATTTTATATTAAGATATGTATATTTAGTAAATAACAAAATAAAAAGAATTATTAAACGTAGTACCAAATACAAAGAGTTACGTAAAAGCTATTTTATGCAACATATAAATATATCTTTTTAGCTAAGCTCTTAAACAGGCTCAATGGCTGGTCCCGTTGACCTGCGACCACATAATTTACTTAGCCTAATCTACGGGACACCAGGTCGTTTGTCTAGAATAAAAATGCAAATGGTGTACTAAAGTAAATTCTCAAAATGATAAAATTTAGCTCTGAGACGTAGACTGGTAAACTAATAACAACACTTGCTACTTTCTGCATTTGTATGGATTATTGTTAGTCATAAGTATATATACTATTAGTTACAATATATGGAATTAAAATAATGATATGGTTTGAATGATTTTTTTTTGTTAATTTATTCTTAAGCTTTTATTATAAAGTAATAAAATAGTCATTTGGTGGTAAAAATATCAATTTTGGTTTGTGGTTTGGTTGCTTAATTCTTGGTTATCTGAGTTCACAATAATTGTCTTGTAATATAATTTCAGTATAAAGAAAATAATTATTTATTTGTTCTAGTAAACCAAAGAGCGTTGAGTTTTCCAATAAATACGCAATATTTTGATTTAGACCAAAGAGCATTCAACACAGTGTATTGACACTTGACAGTAGGTAGTCTCTGACTACTCTGCTCTGCTAGATAAGACGTGAAGCTATAAACGATATACATTATAATAGTGGAATTACTATGCGAGTTTTATAGACTCCACACAACTTATAGGTAATACGTACATACATATGTGCTAGGTACAGAGATATTTTTTACATTTTTTTTCGTATTGTGTGTTTTCGGTAAAAAAATAAGAATAAAATGATTATCCAAGATCGCCGCAAGCAATATCATCCGTATCATCGTAAATAGTTTTAGATATCACCACAATAAAGAAGTTTTTTTTTCATCATGATCAAATTGTTCGTATGCCAAATTGGCAGAACCGCCATATCCCATTTACATATACATACATGCGAACGTCTATAACAAAATTTATACGCGTATATATTTGGTCGTACTTTTTCATTTTTTCTATGAAAATAGGCTACCTTATTTCATAGTTTTTGCCTTTTTATATCGTTTACTTTTTTAATATATACATATATATATATATATATATATATATATATATATATATATATATATATATATATATATATATATATGTATGTATACTGTAGTGGTTTTTCATGCCATTTGTCAGTTTTTGCCCTTTTACCAATATTACTTTTCTTATGACTGATTACTACGCTACGTTAACTGTAAAAAATGATACATTATACATATTTTTCAAAAACTAACTCTTAAACTTTTTTTTAGATTACCTTTATTTACGTTTCAAGCCATTTCCTTTAATACATATATTCTGATTGTACAAAAAATGTAATTCGACATCTTTTGCAGCAGCAATTTTGAATAAACAACAATACTGATTATATATAATTGTATTTGCCATCTATCGAATGGAACTAAAGGTGTATTTCCCAATTTCAGCTCAACCGGACACTGAGAAGTGGGTCAAATTAAGCTTGCAAGCTTTCACCAATTCTCACCAACTGACACAGCAAGTTACATTAAAGACTTCTAATAAACATCATCATAACTCAAATATTTTTTCGTACATACAATACATTCTAAGTATATATATATATATATATATATATATATATATATATATATATATATATTAAGAATATTTGAGTTATTTGTGACTTAGTTACTTCTTACTAAACAATGAAATGGATATAAAGGACTGGCCACGAGAACAAGATTATGTATGTAAAGAATTTACATTATTAAGGGTTGACAAATTATTGCATAATATGACTCTATTGCCATTAAATGAGCGCTTTTATTAAACAAAGTCAATTTAATTCGCAGCGTTGAATTCCGCCATTCAACACGTATTGTCTCGAATTCGGCGGAAAGAAGAGTACGAAATGTCTTAACATTAGATTCCTGTCTACCCTGCTATGCGAGATAAAAGCGTGAAGTTACAAAAAAAGGCAATTTAAAACAACGAAAAAAATTACTTAACGTATTTCTTTTTGTAATTACAATACTGTAGATTGTAAATCGCCTATTTTGCATATTTTAAACGAAGGGTACTTCTTTTTTCTATGTATAGAAACATTTTTTTATCTTTTTTTTTAATATTTTCTAGAATATTTTCTAAGAAGTATCAGTTATTAGCTTTAAAAAATCATATCGTTTTAAATGAGCCTAGTTTAAACGGATCAATCACGAATATTTTGGTATTCAAAAGTATATTTTTGTAGACCCTACAAGTGTTCATAGGCAAATAGAGAATAGAGGGGTCAGAGTTTGACACAAAAGTTAATTATATCAATCTACCGCCATCTGTTTCTTAACTACTTCGCTTACTGCCCTGGATTCTTGTAGAATGAGCTGACTGTATCTTTGTCTCTGGTGTCTTGGATTTGGCATTTCATTTTTTTATACATTTCTAAAAGTAGGTGGTAGAAAGTTTCCAACAATCTTCTCTATAGATATTTTATTTATGTATAATGTAATAAAATAATTTAAACAAACTTTAGATTCTTTTATTTCTCTCTTATTTATTCGAACCCACTATTACATTCATAATAAAGATTATTAGTAGTGTACATTACATAAACACATTAAAGGCAAACTATAATATGAAAATGCTATGAGAACTCTTGCAAAACGTTTCCCTAATTCAATCGTCCGCCAAAATTGTTTCGTAGAAATGAAGTCGACAATTTTCCTTTATCATAGTAGTAGCTATTGTGCCTTTTCACGAAACGGTTACCTCAAGTGAGGCTTTATTTAGACATATCCTGGTATTAAGGTGTATTATATTCAAATACGTAGAAAATGTGTATCTAGATATATTTTATTTTTGTCTAAAAGGAAAAATATATGTTATATATTTCTTATAAAAGGCCGGTCGTAGCGCAGCGTCTGACTGCAAACACGATCGGTTGTGGGTTCGATTCCCACTCGGAGGACTGGTTATATTTAAATTATCTTCACTTGTTTGCTCTGATAAGACAAAGTGCGGCGTTGAGTTCTGGCACTCAACACCCAATGTCTCGAATTCGGCGGAAAGAAAGGTACGGCGTGTCTTGGCACTTTGGTACTTTCTGTCTACCCTGCTATGCGGGATAAAACAGAGAAGCTAAAAAAGTAAAAACATCTTATTTATCAAATCTACCCTAGATTTTATATTTAAATTTTCTTCACTTATTTGCTCTGGTAAGACAAAGTGCGGCGTTGAGTTCCGGCACTCAACACACAATGTCTCGAATTCGGCGGAAAGAAAAGTACGGCGTGTCTTGGCACTTTGGTACCTTCTGTCTACCCCGCTATGCGGGATAGAAAAGAGAAGCTAAAAAAATAAAAAAAAATCTTATTTATCAAATCTAGGATATACTGACGCTATTTATGTAGGTAATATTATAAGGTAAACAAATTTATACATTTTTTGTATAGCCTATTCAGAGACTTGATTAATAGATTGAAATTGATACTTTGTGGATGGGGATACCATGGGGAATCAGAGAAATAAAAATATTTTAAAATATAATCATTTCCTGAAGTGGATGTCGAACCCACTACTAATCGCGTTATAAAACTTTTGCTCTAAAGTGAATTGGTTGATTAGCTTTCTAATATTCATTTTACTACTATATCATTCTACTCTACTTTAATCAACTACATTGTTTCTAACACAAAAGACTTCAACAGCGTATAAAAGTTTCACTTTTAAAAAGTTCTCTATAAATTGTTTTAAAAGTAATCTGTCTTTAGAGTACTGTAAAAGATCATTAGCTTCGTCTCAAAATCCCCTATCAATGGCTAGGAACCGACGGCGAGTTTGAACGACATTTAATTAATTGAAAATGAAATGATTTTTTTTTTCAGTAAAAGGATCAAGACAGTTTGTTCAGATGCGAATAGATCGCAACTTTCGTTTTTCTTAGCATTACCGAGAGCTTTTGTGATATCTTAAATAATTGAAGTGCTGGGTTAGTTACTTTTATTCTTCATATTCTTTTGATAACCTTTAGAATATTTTAATATTATTATAACAGTTGGAAATACGAGGGTTTTTGGTAAATGTATCTAATGTAATCAGTATTTATTTTTTTTTTTCTTCTCAAAATTGTATTATGGATGCCGGTTTTAATTTTATTATTAAAGTAGCCGAAACGGTTGTATATTTTTATTTTACATGTATATTCTTTCAATTTCTTTGTAGCCATAATAGAAATCTTTAATAATAAACCTTTAACATTGATTATTACCTATTGGAGACCTTTTCTAGATGTGGAAATGAATATTTTATGATACATTTGTTATACAGGGTCAGTAAATTTAGACGTGTACATAAATGTACACAATGTTTTAAATTTTTCAATAGTAAATATAAAAAAAGTATTTATTAGAATGCAATCTATCTTAACAGAGTTCTCAAAACGTGTAATTTACTTATAAAAGAAACAAACAGCATATGTAAATAGACTAGGGGCTGCGTTCATTTTCAAACGATTAATCTCAGTGCAAGAATGCAAGAAATCTCAAGTTTAGACAATACTATGTCAACTAACTAAAGTTATATTACTAGATGAAGTTTTAAGTAAGATAAACTGGCGTCAACAAAATACTGATAGCTAAAATATTTCGGATATTATAAAATTTTGGAGGTTTCGTAGGTATTGTAGTAATAGCCTTACTATTAATTAATTAATTTCCAATGGGATTGTTTTTACATGGTCACTTCACCACTTCTATACTAGTTAGAATATATATGTAAATAATAAGCAGCTTAACGCTAGTGCCAATTCGTGTTTGCATTCCATGGCATATTGTGTTACGTGGCGAAATCAATCCTATACTTTGTCTTATTAGAAGGAAAGAAAGGATATGTTTTAAATATAATCATTCCTACGAGAGGGAATCGAACCCACAACCAATCGCGTTTACAGTCATATGCTGTGAGACGGTCTCTATAATATAATATATAATGAATAAGCTTCAGCACACATATAATTTTACTCCTAAACATATGCATAAAGGAAATTTACACAGAAATTTCATTTCGTATTAAAATATGGAATATGCAAAAGGCGAAAATGCATGCTAGAAAGTAATAAAGTTAATTAGTTTCTACATTGTTTAAATTATGAGTCTATTAATTTGATTGCACTGGCGCTACAATACTGCTGTGATATAAAAAAAATATTTTTAAGCTGCACGCTTTTAACCCACATAGCAAGGTAGACAGTTTTCTAATACCTAGTGTCAAGACATTTGGCATTTGGCAAGCTCCGTCGAGTCCTTACGTCAACAATTCCGCAAAGCCTAAAGACGAAGGTTTTTGAGCAATGTGTCCTACCTGTAATGACATACGCTGCCGAGACGTGGACACTGACAGTAGGGCTGGTCCACAGATTTAAAGTCGCTCAGCGAGCTATGGAGCGAGCTATGCTCGGGGTCTCTCTCAAGGATAAAATCAGGAATGAGGTTATCCGTGAGAGAACTAAAGTAACCGACGTAGCTCGCAAAATCAGTAAGCTGAAGTGGCAATGGGCCGGTCACGTCTGTCGCAGGACCGATGGCCGTTGGAGCAGACGAGTCCTGGAGTGGAGACCGCGTCTTGGCAAATGTAGTGTAGGACGCCCTCTGGCCCGCTGGACTGACGACATACGCAATGTTGCCGGAGCAGGCTGGATGAGGGTTGCGGAGGACCGGGATGTTTGGCGCAAACTTGGGGAGGCCTATGTCCAGCAGTGGACTGCAATTGGCTGACGATACGATATAGTGTCAAGACACTCCGACTGCTGAGTGGCGGAACTCAATGTCGTGGTTTGTTTTATCAGAGCAAGGAAATTAAAAAAATATAATGTTTCCCCCAAGTGGGAATCAAACTCACGCCCAATCGCTCTTACAATCAGACGATGTCACACTGCGCCTCGAACGGCGGTAAATTTTATTATAATTTTAGTAACGTTTTTATCATTTTTAAGGAAATTACATAAATGCAGATCACTAAAAACGTATGCATCTGTCTTTTAAATTGTCAGGATATTTATTAGGGAATACTCCTCATATACTAGTCTATGGAAATCAATCAAATTATGGAGTGTATTTGTATAAATTAACCATATTACGTAATCACAGGTTGAAAAAGATATATGTTCACTTTAATTTCTTAAGAAGTATACAATCTTTTTGTAGACATTAATTATATACCAAGGTTAAGCTAAATTGAGCATCGTTTTTAATACGATTGTATTAAGATATTTAAATTAGAACATTAAATCATATTAAAGCTATATCAAAGATTGTGGCAGAAATCTATACAAATAAATAAAATTGGAGTATCTGTTTGTAATAATGAAATTATCGTTTGTTACTATATGTACACGTATACACGGTACATGTATTCAAAAACATTTATTTTACAATTTTTGTCTGTCTGTGAGTTTGTGTGATCTTTTGTGTATGGCTGGAACGATTTTGACGCGACTTTCATCGGCAGATAGATGACGTAATGAAGAATTAATTAGGCTCGTTTTTTTAAGAATTTTAAAATAAAGCTCAAGATGCTATATTCTGCGCGGATTGCGACATAGTTAATAAAGATATTATCGTGGAACTTATGGACATGTCTAATTGAATATTCTGTTTTTGGCTCCAAATTCTAGTCGATATTATTTTATATTTATAACTCCTTTGTTTCCTCAGTTAAACATAACTATTACGAGAATACAGTTATTCTCGTTTCTATGTATGGATATTTGAAGGATATTTCTCTTGCATCTTTACGCTTCCCAAAGAACATACTTAAATTCAACTTTTTCAAGCAGGAAATGCTTCGATTATACATTGTCTGTCAATAAATCTGCAATTTGCTTGGCAAGTACAGATTAAATATAAATACAATCAATTACTCATTAATCTTTGGCTTCCTTTAAGTTAAAATATTATATTTCATGTACCACTTAGTCTAAGTGTTATAATTATGGTAATTTTAATCAATTTATATATAAGTATATAAGCAGTATATAATTAACCGACCATCGCTCTCTAATCAGAATTGTAGTATAATTATCGCCATCGGTCAGCGATTCAGCGATATGTACTATAGATACATCACATATATCATATGTATGTAAAATGCAAATCAATTTAGATTCGAATTTAATCCATTTTGTGTTTGTATTCCGATTTAATTTAATCCCCATGATTTATGAATCATAATTAACTGGCTATCATCTATCGATCATTATGGTACAGTAAAATTTAATTGTTACTGTATGGAAACGTGAATAACCATTGCGAATTTATACTTAAACGATTGTTTAAGTTAATATTTTTTGTGTGAATGATATTATCCTGTGTTTAATATAAAAAAATACATATAAATATATTGCTGACTGTACATGGTAAATATATGTGAAAAATTGTCATGTGAGGCATTTATTAATGCGATAGAATTCAGATAAATGTTTTTTTTTATTTTTTATTTGTTTGTCAGTTGGCTTGTGCGTTTGTTCACTCTAATCTCAGATACAGCTGAAAGAATTTAAGTGCAGTTTTCGCCCTTCCTTTAATACTTTGTGTTAATATAACGATAGAAAGTTCGTAAATAGAAAATTATATAAATTTAAAGGATTTTATTAATCAAAATGATAGTATAGGTTAATTTCATACTAAAAATTTGCGAGATTTCACTAGTAATATAAATAGACGTATTATTTAATAATAAGTAACATTATTTAAAAAATACCTCATTTTTCTTATGACGCTTTTATAAGGTTAATATGCACTCGTATATATGCAGGTATCCATCAATATAAGAAAAGTTTGCTAGTTATTCCAACCCACTTCTTGCAGTCCGATTTGCTAGAAAATTTTCACACGTATGCAGCTCCAATATTACAATATTTTTATAGTATAACCAATGTTCTTGCCAGGACGACAAGGACAACGAGAGTTACATACTTTCGCTGTGTATTTCTATTATTTTAAAAAAATATCACATATTCATAAAATTTTAAACAATATAATAAAATAAGATCTTTGATTTTCGCGATTTTTATACATTTTAAATGAAACTATTTAACCGGATTAATCGCGTATATTTTGGTATTCGGAAATACATTTTTGGACACCTGACGTTTCGAACACTTTACAGCAGTCCGTGGTCACACCTACCTGTGGTCTACCTGTGACCACGGACTACTGTACCGTGTTCGAAACGTCAGGTGTCAAAAAATGTATTTTCGAATACCAAAATATACGCGATTAATCCGGTTAAATAGTTTCATTTAAAAATATAATAAAACTTTAAAATAACATCGCGCCTTTTTTGTCATAAAGAAGTGATATTTAAGCGCTACTTGATAAAAAAATTTACACGTTATATATTAAAAACATATTAAACCAAACTACTATTATGTACATATTGTCATACAAAATGATTTAGTACCATACATCACAAATAAGCCAAGTTACTTAATTATAAGTGAATTAACAATTTTAGTGGCTACTGTAATTTGTTACTGAAAACGACAGGTGAACCATACAGCTCTTAATGAAACCGACCTGCGCCTGGCATTATTTCACCGCAGTTCGACTTAAAATTCCATTATGGACTTTAACATGTGAATTTTATACACACGATAGGACGTCTTCATGTTCTGCGTATCTACAAAGATCCTTTTGAAAAATAAGATTTAGGAATGGCTTAGAAAAAATAATAAATATTAGCTTCGAGCATGGTATATGCTTTATAAATAGCGCGGATTTTATAATAATTAAGCAAAAAAGATTTTTTTAAAAAAAATCGTAAAAGAATATTGTATTTATTTATTGAAGTAAGTTGACTCTTTTAGGCCTATAAGCACCAAACGTAATATTTCTGTCTAGTTTTTAAGGAATATCTAAAAACAGTTAATTCTTCAATTACGCGTTTATCAAAAAATACGAATTTTGCATTAAGCAAGTATAATTGTAAAGGTGCAATATAATAAAGAAAATCTCTGATAAAAACAAAGAGCGGCGTTGAGTTCCACCACTTCATCTATGCAATGTCTCGAATTTGTTGGAAAGCGAAGTACGGAGTGTGTTAACACTAAGTACTTTCTGTCTACAAAGAAAAATAATTATCAGACCTCTCAGGTGTCCATTTCCAATAGTTGACCGAATGTAATCTAGTCAACAAAAGTAAATAGTTGGGTGGGCAGAAAGCATTTTCCGTCGACTTCTATTATCCTCGCCATGGGTTGGTTGTTGGGTCGTATTTTTGCTTTCCTGTTGTTCTTCATGATTATTTCTTCTAATCACCTTCATTTTCTTAATAACTACATCTACCTATTTTATCTACTACCTCTCAGGTCCTCGACTGGGTAAGGTCAAGCGTATAGCGTCTAATTTTAATTGTTTAGCTTTTCAATTTGTTTATGTTAGTTATAGATAATATATAAAGGGGCCGGCCGTGGGGCAGTAGCACAGCGTCTGATTGTTAAGAGATCGATTGTGGGTTCGATTCCCACTCGGAGGAGTGAGAATATTTAAATTATTTTCACATGCTCGCTCTAGTAACACAAAGTGTGGTATTGAGTTTCGTCACTCAAGGTGCAATGTCTAGAATTAGGCGGAAAGCGGAGTACGGAGTGTTGACACTAGGTACTTCCTGTCTACCCTGCTAAACTAAAAAAATACAAAATAAATATTCTACTAGGTTAAGTTAAATCTAAACTAAAACACATAGGCTAGCTACCTTAGTCAAGTACCAAGATAGCTTCATTCAAGTACAGCAGGATATTGTAATTAAGAATTAACTATTAAAATTTCATAGTCCATATATCTTAAATTACAAGGGACTTGCTGAACGTGCCATCGCGTTCATTATTCACAACAATATACGGCTTAATAAAGTTAGGACTAACGTATATTAGCAATCTCGGTGCAATATTTCAATTTAGCAGTGCATAAATTTAACTACCTTACGGAGAGGCGAGTTTGCTGAACTAAAGTACCGTGTGTCACGCGAATAATCTTATATGTCGACTGATATTGTCTTTATCTGTGTAGGTGAAAATTAAAATTAAAACTAAATTTATTTAAAATAACAAGAACAACATCGCTGTGTATTATTAGTACCAAGGCGAATATCGTGAGGCACTAAATATTTTATTATTTAATAAGCCAATACGGTTTGCCTAACTGCCTAAGTATGGATATAAATAATCATCTGGCATAGTAGATAACTGAGTGTATGATTGTGTTTTCGATACCAGTAGATTCGATTACCTTTAGGGGGCATTCAGAGGGAATTATGACGCAGTGGGAAAGGACGCTATTGGTTGTGAGTTCGATTCGCAGACGGATGAATGATTATATTTAAAATTTTATTTAATTTTTATGCTTTAGGAAGACGAAGCACAGAGTTGAGTTCACCACTCAACACGCAAACTCTCAATTTTCTTAACATTCGGAGTGTCTTAACACTAGGTTGTGTCTGACTAAAAGGAGTATTTTACCAATGAACCTTTTTTATTATATTACTGTTACCACTAAAAATAATTCTATATTTTATAAGTAGGTACATTTACATGTAAATCTCATTTTTTCACACAAGAAGACATGTCAAGGCTTCAACTTACTACAAGTCGTTTTTCATAGTGCACTGTGATATTAAGGCACCATGTGTTATTAATGGTCACTAGGACAGTCAGATAGTCGGAGACGCTTAATGCTTGGCCTTCATAGTGAAAAATGATTTGAAAGTTAGTTAGGACTTATTAAACTATTTTTTGAAACCCAAAATATTATTTTTTAATGCTAAAATACGCTTGTTTTCACGCATAGCAGGGTAGATATGAAGAAGCACTGATACTTCGCTTTTAGCCTAATTGGAGGAAATGAGAATAATTTAATTATAATCATTTCCCTGAGTGGAATCGAACCCACAACAGATCGCGTTTGCAGTCAGACGTTGTCCCACTGCGCCACGACCGGCCTCTACTATATAATAATGGATAAATTAATATATATTTACATGTGCTTTAACTGTTTTGTAAGCTTGAAATAAGAAATTCATTATGTATACGTATGTTTGTTTCATTCTGAATAAGAAAATTGTAATTTTATTTTATAAACATATACGTCGTCTAAATCACAAGTTAAAACTATTTTACTATTTTAGTGTTATTCCACACTTATGATAAGACTTACACTACAAATACATACAACTAAGTTAAATTGAGGCTTAGTGGTAGGCGTACTGCGACGAGGCAAGGGTTCGAATTTTTACTTGTTTTCTAAAAATGTTCATGTTACATTTGTATTTTCAAATATATTTAAATATAATAAATTGATCTGTATCGGATTGAAACCGCGATTGTAGGTTCGGTTCTCACTCAGGGTAATGATTATATTTAAATTGTAGTCTTTCCGTTGGTAAGACGAAGTGCGGCGTTGAGTTCCGCCACTCAACACGTGATTTCTTGAATTCGGCGGAAAGTGGAGTACGAAGAATCTTGATATTTGAAGATATTTCTTATCTACTCTACTATGCGAAAAAAAATCTAAAAAAAACAATTATGGGAGAGAAAGCAGTTAAGTTTCATTTAGGTGTCTGTCAGGTGCGTAAATGATATTCGCTAAAATAAAACTCATTTCAGCTAACTAATGATAAAACTGGTGATAACTTAATTTCTCCCGCAGATTATAAGATTTACTACTTACTTCATAATATTTTCTTTCACGTCAGCACTGGTTATAAATGGTTTTAAAACCTCGCTGTACTTAGAAACATTGAACATTTTCACGGAAATTAAATATCTTTTATAGTTGTTGACACCATTGTGGCGCAGGGGGATAGTGTTTGACTGTAAACGTAAGTGGTTGTGGGTTTGATTCCCTCTCAGGAAACTTATAACTTTTGGAATATTCCAATTTTCTATTCTGGTAAGCGAAGTGCAAAGTAATTCCGCTACTGAACACAAATTATTAAATGGAAATAGAACAAAAATACAGAAGATAGTGTTTTGAGCTTATGATCAGTCTTCATAATTACCGAGGTACTTTTCGGCAAAAAATATTTTTTGAATTTAAAATATATTTATTTGTTCACGAAAAATTCCAATACTTTTTGGGATTATACATAAGTTATATATAAGTTCAAAATAAGAATTTATAAGAAATTTTTAATTATCAAATCATAATTTTATTCAAAATGAACTATTTATTCGTTTCTTTAAAGTAAAGTAAAATACTCTTTATTGTACTTAAAATAAAAAATATACATAATCTATCTTTGTATTTAAATAGTACAATAGGCGACCTTATCGCTAAACGAGCGATCTCTTCCAGGTAACCTTTGGGTAGAGGAGAGAATGAATGAAAAGGGGAGGGCGTACAGAGTAAATAGATATAAATATATAAATACATATGTAAACAAACAAACACATACATACATATATATATACATATACTTAAACATATACAATATATACACACATACATATACATACACACACATAAACATATACATAGATTTTCCTTCCACTTATATATATATGAATGTATGTATCTATATATTCATATATATATAAATAGAAACAAAAAAAAAATGCAATAAATTTATATCTGTGTTAAATAAAAATCTTTTAGATTTTTTTTAAAAGTTTGTAATGTTTTAGCTTGTTTGACTCTCAGTGGTAAGGAATTCCATAAGCGAACGGATTTTATAATGAAGGAATTTGTAAAGAAGGAAGAAGAATGGCGAGGAATATTAAGAGTTAAGTTAAAGGTAGAACGGAGAGAAAAATCATGTGATTCACATAAAAACTTTAATCGCTCTTTAAGATATGATGGGTAAGACGGATTGAAGAGAACATTATAAAGAAGACAAAGAACGTGAGTATTCCGGCGAAGCCGAATTGGGAGCCACTTGAGCTTTCTGCGAAATTCGGAGATATGGTCATATTTGCGAAGACCATAAATGAACCTTATGCAGATGTTTTGGAGACGTTCAAGTTTGTTTAATTGTTCCTCTTTTAAATCAAGATAACAACAGTCAGCGTAATCAAGTATGGGTAGAAGTAGTGATTGTGCCAGCGCAACGTTAGTAGGAATGGGTAGAAAGTTACGTAGTCGGCGTAATGTTGCAATAGCTGCAAATATTTTACGACTTACCTCAGTAATTAATGGTTTCCAGGTTCCAATTAATGGTTTTCATTTTTAAGAAAAATAATGCTGTTCATAAACTTTTTACTAAAAGGCTTTTCTTTGCGATTAATATTTGATCCTAACTGAGAGTATTTTTAATATGATTGCGACGTCATTTGCCTTACTTACACAAACAGTAGGACTAACTGATAGTATATAGAAGTAAGGGAAAGATTATTTAAAAAAAACCGCTTTTTCACTCTTTTCCGCTAAATTCAAAACATTGTGTGTTGAGCGGCGGAATTTTATCGTACCAGAGCGTAGTAATTAGAATAATTTCAATATGATCACGTTTACTGGAAGACCCCATCCCACTAGGCCATGACCGGTCTCTATTTATGTTTTCTAAATGTAGTAACATGCCACTGCAATATATTCAATTTGGCGAAAAATTCAGAATTGTCATAACATTGACATACGTTTTTTTCTTAGCTTTATGCTTTTTATCCTGCATAGCAGGGTAGATAGAAAGTATCTAGTGCCAAGACACTCCGTACTTCGA
The DNA here is from genome assembly GCA_032432895.1 of Dryadula phaetusa. Taxonomy (NCBI): domain Eukaryota; kingdom Metazoa; phylum Arthropoda; class Insecta; order Lepidoptera; family Nymphalidae; genus Dryadula; species Dryadula phaetusa. The sequence continues at coordinate 6,459,286 of JAOYRS010000064.1, forward strand.
TTTCCGCCGAATGCGAGACATTGCGTATTGAGTCGTAAAACTCAACGCCGCACTTACTTATCTTACCAGAGCGACCAAGTGAAAATAATTTTAAATATAATCACTCCCCCGAGTGGGGATCCAACCCACAACTGGTCGCGTTTACAGTCAGACGCTGACACAATGCGCCACAACAGGCCTCATATATTTTTGCACTTCGTTAAATTTAGTATGTACTCGTATATGTAGTGCTTTATTTATTTTGAGTAAAATAATAAATAAATGAGCCTTTTTATAATAATAATTTTAATATTCAATTAGGATGGACGTAAAACTGTAGGTACTTATATAATAAATACATTATGGAAATAGTATCTACATAAATAAACATTGCGCATTCATCTCCATCCAGAAAAGGTCGGCCGTTGGAATTTTAGATTACTATGTTCTAATAATCACACACGTTTGTATATATTAATATACTCATTTATAAATGCTTTATATATATATATATATATATATATATATATATACATATACATATATCCAGCATAGCTCTCAAGGTGTGGTGTTGTCACTCGTGGCCCGCCATGAACGTGCCGCTTCCCAACGTGCAAATTGGTACAGGTACTTGTCAAAGCATCCGTGCACCGTCAGAACCTGCACTAACCTGAACATCAGGATCTTGAAGGTTCTCATAACCTGGTGTTCTAACTGGGGAAGGACGGCCTCCACTATCGCTAGGCCAGCCGTCGGAGACTTCGGGTCCTCCTTTCATCGTTGGATCAGGGCGTCATCCGCTCTTCTCCTGATGATCGTTCACCTCGCGACCGCCCGCTCACTTACGTGGAATATATGAACTTAAGCGAGCACTCCTGGCTGTAACTCCTGATTTTAAGGTCAATTATTGGATAGAATAAATTTAATTACTTTCTAACTTTCTTTTTTCCTATCCCTATCCTATATATCCCGCATAACAGGGTAATCAGAGATAGCCTAGTGTCATGACACTTCGTTGATCGCTTTGTACCCGAAATGGGGACATTGCGTGTTGAGTGGCGAAGTGATAAAAAAGTACCTTATTAAAAATACAGTAAATACTATCAAAAATTTCTTTTCTATTAACAGTGGAACGTAGGACGATAATTCAATTGACAACTTATATATTGTTCATAGCAATAACAATATATCAAATGTACATAGACTGCAGATACCTTCCTAAAAGCTTACACATTTTTTAAAAACAAACATTTTTGACATTTTAATTGGAATCTAAACAAACATGCAACTTGCATGTATGCAATTAGCCTGGCATTCGGTAAAATACGAACATAAATATATTCGGAAATTAATAAAGGCACATTATCACAGGTATCGCCTGTACGTGCTTACCACAGCGGATTTAGAACATTTGGATGTGTTCCAGGTTATACAAGATATCTAGTATTTTGAATCGAAGGTTTGTACGTCTCAAGCGATATTAAAACTTATTTTTGAGTGGAAAAGGGTGAATATTGTATATTTTTTAATTATATGATAACGTTATTTTAGGTTGATTGTACCGCGAATACCATTATTATAGAGTTAAGTAGGTAATATGCCAACGTCGGCAGCTATGTACTTGGATGTTTTCTTTGGGTAAAGTTGCATTTTCGGCGACAAAGACGGTTAGTCCTGAATTAAGGAAATAACCTAGAATTTTCGGTTAGCACCAAATTTTATGGAAAGGTAAGGTTTTGCAGGAAAATTGAAAGGAGGTTTTGGAGCAGGTATTTTGTATGTATGACAAGTAACTAGTAGGTAAGTATAACATTCTTAAGTCCATATAAAATCTAATATCAATGTATTTAAGTTGAGGCCAATCGTGGTGCAGTGAGACAGCATCTGTTTGTAAGCGCGTTCGGTTATGGATTTGATCCCCATTCGGGGAAGTGATTATATTTATAATTATTTTCACTTCCTCGCTCTGGTAAGACCATGTGCAGCGTTGAGTTTCAACAATCAACACGGAGTTTCTTAATTCGGTGGAACGCGAACTACGGAGTGTCTTGACACTAGGTACTTTTTGACTACTCTGCTACGCGATATAAAAAGCGTGAAGCTAAAAGAAATATTATAATCTTTATACTCTTTAATTTATTTTAATCCTTATAATAATAGTGAAGATTATCTACTAACCAAAATAGATAGTAGACAAACATTTTCTTTATTTTATCATCTTTACGTTTTATCTTTTCTATGCGATAGCAATGTCAAAAAGAGCCTGTTGTCAAAGTGCTTCTTCAGCCGCTTCGAAACTGAAATATTACATATTAGGACGGAAGTCTACACCGCGCTTTGTCTTACCAAAGCGGAAAATATGTAAAAAACCTAAACAAGAAAATCTTTGCCGCGGATCATCTTGGGATTCGGTTGGGAACCACTTAACCACTTTCCTATTGCGTCAAGATCATGTACTATTTCTTAAGAGTTATGCAAATATCGTATATGATATTAATCTATATGTATATATATATATATATATATATATATATATATATACAAAGATTTCGTCCAGCAAAAACTCCTAAACATTGTGAGAAAATATACTTTTCAACTGATTTCGGTACATTACTGTTGCAAACCAAGTTAAATTGAAACTTAATCTAACTCCAAATACAATAAAAATTAATGAATAGCATTGGATTTCTTAAGTTATTCAATTAAAGTTGCACTATTTCGTGTATCGTAGTTCTCTGCATGCAATTTGTGAAGTCGACTTAGCTGCTAACTAAATTAAATGTATACGTCTGGTATAAGGGTGAAGTATAAACGGAATTTATACAAACAAAATTGCTGTTGTAAAAAGATTTCTATGTAGAAGATAGAATTCGTATGTATATAAAATACGAATTATATAGGTTAAGAGATTTTTTTGTATGTCTGTTGGAATTTTATTAAATTATTTTTATTAATAAGAAAGTTATCAATTTTCAATCAAAGTAGACATCATTGCGCAGTCGGATAGCGTCGACTGTCTACGCAACTGGTTGTGTGTTCGTTTCCCACCTGGAGGAATGCTAGTATTTAAAATTTATATTAATTTCTCCGATTTAAAGCAAAATACGGCAATGAGTTTGCCACTTTACACGCAATGTCTCGAATTTGACGTCAAATTATTATTTTTGATCTTTAATTTAAATTTATTTATTATTTTAATATAATGAATTCGCTATTAGTTTTTGAAATTCTTAAATACAAATAAATAAAAAACATCATTTATCACTTCTTCATATGTTTGAAGTTCTTATTTAATAGAAGCGTGAAGTCACGAGGATAAGCCGACTCGGAAACTTGCGGGTGGGCGTGAGAAAAACATTTTCATATTATACTTATAAGAACGTTTAAAGATATAAATAAAATAGTTTACTACACTTCTCTTATTTGTCTGAAATGAGTTAATGTTTATTTTTTATATATATTTTTTAATTTCACATGTTTCCTGCTAATATTTAAAGGAAGAAGAGAACGTAGTGTTTAGATATTCTGTTCTTTATTTTCTACTTATTTTAGAGATTATTTTTTTCAACTACGTAAATAAATCTTTCTAATGTTTTAAAAGGCCGTCTTATTATATGTGTGAATAATAATAAATATTAATAAAAAAAATAGATACTTGGATTTGAAATTCATATATACACTGCAGGATTTTATAAAAGTAGACAGAAGAACTAGAGAGTTCTTCTGTCTACTTTTATAGAGATGAACAAAGAGCATAGGAGAGTATTCAGTAACATCTATATATCAATACATTCCGTTGACTATTCTGCACGAAATCTAGAAAATGAATATTGATTGGTGAACTTTACGAGGAAATGTAAATAAGTTGTAAGTACTATCATTTCGCGAGTTAGAATCGAACCATAAACCAATCGCACTTACAGTCAGACGCGGTTCCACAGCGCCACGATGGCCTCATCTTTTTTTAAAAGCTCAATTTTTTTTTTTTTTAAGTTTATGGAAAAATAGCATAATAATCATTGCCTACGGATAACAGAAACGAAATCCAAATAAATTGCTTAGGAGATATTAACAAATAACATTTGTCTATATTTAAAGAAATCGATGTGTATTTAACCTTGCATGAATTCGGAATTCATTGTCCATCACATTAACTTTTCGATTAAAAAATATATTACTTTATAATTGTTTCTTATTATCTATTGGCAATTCGTTAGTCTATTACATTTCGACTAAAGACAGACCTTGGTTTAAATACGTTACGCCTATCATTATTTTGTTATCGAAATCCATTGTGTTAGCAAAACTAGTTAAACTAAAGAAAATTTAATTATTCTGAATAAAAATATATTCTTAAGGGATAGTCAAGTTCTCCTGTGAGGGGACAAGGTTGAATACAATTCCCCTTGCTGCTGGTAGCGTCCCATAAGAGGCGGTTATCGCGATTATAATGACAAAAACAATTCGGCAAATATCTGATGATGTGTTCTGATTCGATGTCGTGTAAGTGAGTTTTTCCTATTCCCACCCATACTTTCCCTCAGAGTGTAGTGATTCTGGCAGTTCTAGTTTCCGAGGTCACTACACTATCTCCTCTCACTTCCATCCCTAGGCCGGCGACACATCTACAACTTCATTGTTGTGGATATCCATAGTGCTATTTTATGCAAAATTATATAATAAACATATAGTTAATCATGTCAATTTTTGTCATGTTAAGTCATATCAAATATATGTACTACAGATTTTGCCTTTCTTTCTTATTCTGTATTAAAACTTTACTTTAAAACACTAAATATTTCTCATCTTCATAATGTTCGTAAAAAACGATCAAAAGTTCAATTAACGTATTATTATAATGATAGCAATCTTCAAACAAAATAACCAACAGTATTCATTGACTGTATCACACAAGTTAACGTTAACAAAAAGAAATCTATTGACGTAGGAAAAATAATGAAATTCGTTCGTTTTGTTCATTTAATTCGGTCAAGTGCAGCTTGAAGCAATAACGCGAACTCCAATTTCTTGAACGTGTGTGGAAAATTAAGCAAATCATTTTAATATTTTCAAAAGAATCATCTCTTTTATAAATAATGAAATAAAATGAATAAATAATACATTTGTTTGGCAGCCATTTAGTAGTATATTTAATTTACCAGTTTTATAATATAGAGAGTTTATTTTTCATAACAAATTCTTTATAGTGAATGGAGTCTTAAGAGACTCTGCTGTTGCTTCTTGATCTAATCTAAGTAATTATTAACAGTATTTAACACCGTGTTATATCTTACTAGACCAGGGCGAATACGACTTATTTATTAGATTCACCAGCGGTAATTACATCAGTAAGAATTTTTAGAATAATTTCTTCTGGCTTAGAGCAATTATAGAGATCGTCTTAAATACATCCTTTTCTTTAACTAATTAGCATATTAAACAAGTAAAATGGTTTAAAAACAAGTTAACAATAGTAATATAATATAATGTTTAAATTAAAAATAAGACTAAAATTAAGATTTTATGGCATTCCTACGAAATTAGCCTAGAAAACTTCCGAATAGATCCAAAATGCTTTTTTCATTCAAAATTTTATAAAATCTAGGAGATATAAGGGGAATTATTAGTTAAAACACCATAAACCTATGAAAATGTACTTCGGTAAAATTAGAAGGCTTACGTAAATTCTTAGACACCTTCAAATAAAAATTTTGTATAAATACTAGCTTATCATATATGCTATAATACTTTTGTATACGAAAATTGAATATTTCTCTTCTCCTTGCCGTCTAATTCAACGTACGCAAGTCTATCTGTGTAGGTTTTGTGTGATCTTGATTTTCCCAATGAAAAATCAAAGTGGTGTAAAAAAAAAGGTTCGTGAGCCTTTCTATCCTAAAACAGAGATAGCTTAAGAGAGTTTTCAGACAACACTTTCACACTATAATATAGATATTAAGAAGCTTCCGTAAAAAGCAATTTTCTAACCTTTTTTTAATAATTTTGAATTTTGTAGTACAAAAATAAATATTTTACTGGACTTACTGACAATAGCATTTATGTGTTGTGACTCCTAAATCACTTATAGTGTCCCTTGTATCTATAAGCGAATATTTTAAATAATATTTTTAAATTTAAATATTATCACTCTCCAAAGTGGGAATCGAATCCATAACCAATTAAAATTGTAAAGGATAAATATCGTTGGTTAATTGGCTGGCTGGGCGAGTTGACAGTAAGTTTAAGCTTACTTCAAGTTCTTTTGTATACAGAATGATGATTTAGAACTGAAACGTGCTGATGGTGAATCATGACCAGCCCTATTCATTCAGTTATACATTTTTACTTATGTAACATACGTAAATTGGACTTGCTAGGCTAGATAGTGTGTGTAAAACGTCGCGAGCTGAATCTGACCCATTTCAAGATTCAATTAAGTTCACAGGAATATCTATACTTACTATGACAAACAATTATATGTAATTTGTTTATTTACTTTATTTAAACACCACAATTAACAATAGGTAAAAAACGAAATAAATTGAATTACAAAAAAGTGAGGCACAAAGGTCTTACCGCTAAGCGCAATCTCTTCCCGACAACCTTAAAGCAAGGAGATTTGTGTTTTACAACTTGCCTAACATGAATGTCAAATGAAAGGAGTTTGTAGAATATAGTACACTATTAAAAAAAATATAATTACAAATATATTATTTATATATTTAGACTTCATTCCTATAATATTGGCTTACCACTAAGTTAGTTCTGTATTTTTAGTTTTTTAAACGTTCCCATTTTAGTTTAAATATTAAAAAATATTATATTATTGGTCGTGTCGTAGTGGGCAACATCTGAATATAAACACGATTGGTTGTGGGTCTGATTCCCATTCGAAGACTATAGAATGTAAAAAAATATGACTATAACATTTTTTTCATATTCCCTCGCTCTGGTAAGAGAAAGCGCGGCGTTGTGTTTCGCCACTCAACACGCAATGTCTCAAACTCAGTGTAAAGCGGAGTACGTAGTGTCTCGACTCTACGTAATTCCTGTCTACCCTGCTGTGTGGGATAAAAAAAATGAAAAGAAGATTGAAGCAAAAAAATCTTGTATATAAACCTGACTGCAGTATTGGTAAAATGACAATTCTATATTTTCACCTAGGGCGCATCCATTTGGAGCACCTAAATAAGTAAAGGTTTATCACATTTTTAAGTGTTTTTACTTATAAGGACAAATGAATCGAAAACACAAGTGACCATGTATGTAGCAATAGGAAGTTAAAGACAAGAATATTTTTTTAAAAAAGTAATCATGGCGCAGCGACAGGACATTCTAAGGAAGGAGCATATATTTTTTTTTGCTTTACGATTTTACCCCCCATAGCAGGGTAGACAAAAAGTACCTAGTATTGAGACGCTCTGTACTTCGCTTATCGTGGAAATCGAGACATTGCGCGTTGAGTGGTGGAATTTAACGTCTTACTAGAGCGAGGAAATGTTAAACTTATATATAATCACTCCCCCGAGTGAAAATTGAACCCACAGTGAGACGATGGAAGGATTATATTTAGAAATTATTTTCATTTTTCCACTCTGGTAGGACAAAGCGCGCCGTTGAGTTCACTATTCAACACGCATTGTTTCGGTATCGACCGAAAACACCAATTCTGCTGCATATTTTAGACTTTCTTTCCAGAAAATTTAAATAAGCTTTTTCAGTATCATATGAAACATTTATTTGTATAATATATAGAATAAAAGGAGCTTAAAACATTGTCATAGTTTTAGAATCTTTGTTTTTTTTTTATTTAAGAAATGAAAAATAGTGATAGGTTTAAATAATATAGTACTTTTTGTGAATATTTTATTACTTATATATTTTAGTATAAATAAAAGAATTCGATGAAGTAACATTAACATTAACTAATATTTCTTAATTCTATATTTCGAATATCGATAATACTATAATCTAAATATATGTTATATAAATGGCTTTGTAGATTCTAATAAGTAAATTAAATTTATATATATATATATATATATATATATATATATATATATATATATATAAAAGGGTTTATAAATACTTAGGCGCATAATATAGGTACATATAAAAAAAGTATATATGTCAAAATTGGTCTACTTATTTTTAAAACAAAATACAAACACTAAGTAAGCCTTTAATTTATTTTTATAGGAAATTTTAAAATATATCTTTTAAATACTAATTAAATACATTATGTAATATTATAAAAATATAACTAAAGAAATATATTAATTTACTAAACAAATCAGTTCAAAGCCTCTCCTTGGTTATCATTTCGATGGGCAATTCGGCCTTTTTGTCTTCGATAACTAATACAGCCTCTTTCTTCTCATCTACTTTCGTCATGGGTGTATTTATTAAGCACTCGATGTAGGAGGGCGGTTGATCAATTTTCTTTTGTAACAGTTCGTGTCTCACTTCTAATATATACGCATTGATTATCATTAGGAAAATACCAGCGATTGCTGTAATCAAAAAAAAACATATTTTAAATATTTTGTTTTAGTTTCCCACTTCGCCTACTTCACACTTTATCCTGCATAACAGTGTAGTCAGGAAGAACCTATAATTAAGACAATTTTTTTCAAAAATTACTTGTATTTAAAAGTAAAAAATTAGAAGTATCTTTAGAAAGTAAATATATAGAACTTAAATTAAGAAATAAGTTTTAATAAAAATACACATACCAGTATCAATAACGACAAGGAAAGAGTAACTGGAGCTCACAAATCCGATGTTGAATTGGTACAAGAAGTATATCATTTGGACTACCAGCTTTAAGAAAGCAATGCCAAAGAACATACGCATTGGCTCAGGATCTTTCTGCAACAATAAAGTAGTTATAATATGAGTTTTTATTTTTTATTATTTTCATAGTGTCAAGACACTCCGTTAACTGCTTTAGTGTTTAATAAATTACTTTATCCAGGTGGACTTGGGAAAGTATATTATAAGAATTAACTTCAAGAATTAAGGAGAATAATGTAAAAATAAACATATAATAAATATACAAATATTTATTTTTAACATTTTTATTTTTTTCCATACTTTTATATAGTGTCATTCATACCTTTGAGAGTCGGAACTTGACGCAATTTGTCTTACTAGACAAGGAACATGAAAATAATTTAATTATAATTATTTGTTCAAGATATCCCATCGCGTTGAACCCACGACCATTGTGTTTATATTGAGGCTCTGTTTCACTGGGATACGATAAATAATATTTTTTTCAATATAATTAGTTACCTTGTGTAACGCAGTCACAAATGCAATTACGAATTTAAGCCAGATCACATTGATTAAAAAGTTTATAATATCAATGAGACTTAAATGCAGCATCCCTGGATAGCATTTCGGCTGTGAGGATCCGACTACAACATTAACATGGTCGTAGTATGAGCGCATGTCCAAGGGAAACGGGTAGAAGCCGTGTGTCCCAAAGTTGATGATCAACAGTACTAACTGAAGCCAGGGCAAGTCCATCATGGCAAGCTAAAATCAAAAGAACTATATATATGATATATTTATTATATATATTTAAATGTTTTAGTAAACTTTATATTGTAAGATTTAATAGAGTTTTTCAATAATTTTGAATTTCTATACACAATGTCCAATATCCTGCCTTATATCCCGCAGCACCTGACTAGCTCTTTAAGATAATAATTGATAAATGTTGAAAATGCAATGTTTCTTGCGATATGATCATTTAGTAATATTATAAGTATTTGTAACAAACTCTATATGATTATTGAACAGTATAAGAAATTTGTAGTTTTGATTTTATTTTTAAGATAAGAAGTCAGTAAAGTATTTCTTTTATTTTATTGTTTAATACCATTAGTGTGACGCAATGCGTTCGGTTGACTGCTTCATCAATTTCCGTTCCGCTTTCGAGAAATTGCGTAGTGTTGAGTGGCGGAACTCAACGCCGTGCTTTACCTTACCTGAGCATGGAAATGAATATAATTTGAATATCGTTCTACAACCGATCACGTTTACAGTCAGACGCAATACCACTGCGCCACGACCGGCCGTTACGTATTTGTGCGTCTGGTCATTTTTTATACTTCTCCCACATATAGCTTTATATATAGAGATAACCTTTTGTCACGACTTAAATGTATATATTCACAAACCAAAACAACTTATATTATAATATGACTTATAGAAAATGAAGTTTTTCCTATCTATATTTTTACTAAGGCATTTACTTTGTCAATGGTTCTAGGGTCAAGTATCGCTATCGAGTATAACTAATTGATTTAACACCTGACGTTCATGCAACAATAATAACAAAATCAATTTACATAATTTTAAAGATAAAGTATGTATTTATGAGCTTAAAATTCAATCTTTTTCTTGTTGTTGCTTCGGTTAATTAAAATTTTATGTTATTCTACGTGTCCGGATTTTCTGACATTTTAATAATTTACAGCTTTTCCCTTTATTCCGCATTACAAAATACTCAGAGAATATACCGTCAAGACACTCCTTTGACTGCTTTCTGCTCAAAATAGAGCCATTGAGTGATGAGTGTGGAACTTAACGCCGCGCTTTGTCTTGCCAAAGCGGAGATTTTTTTTAATAATCATTCCCCTTAGTGGGAATCGAACGTACAATTAATCATGTTTACAGCCAGACTCAGTCCAGCTTTAATTTTTTTTATTTTTTCTTCACATGTAGCGTTGCTCTACGGACGAAGATAAATAGAAAATAGTTTAAAATTTAAGTACTTACACTCTCTTCCTTAATGTCACATTGGAAACCGTTGGACAGTATGGCTACAAACAGGACGTGACAAGCGATGTCCACGACACTGGCTAACTGAAAAAAAAATGTTATAAATACATTTACAAGCTTAATATTACTACCATATCAAAATCTGGCTTGTATTCATTACATAACATTCCCTATTTATGAATATTGTATAAGCTGTTAGTGCTTTTTTACATAAAAAATAAAATTAATTTACGAATCTTTAAGTATACTTAAATATAAAGATATATCTTGAAAAATACGCAGACAGAGCGCGGCGTTGAGTTCTGCCACTCAACACGCAATGTCTCGAATTCGGGGGAAAGCAGAGTACGGAGTGTTTTGACACTAGGTACTTTCTGTCTACCCTACTTTGCGGGATAAAAACGGGAAGATAAAAAAATGCAATTTTGTATACATGTTTAATGTTTGAATCAAATAAGGCAAGATATATATATATATATATATATATATATATATATATATATATATATATATATTTCTTCTAAGTATATATATATATATATATATATATATATATATATATATATATATACATATATATATATATACTTAGAAGAAAATCTTTGCTGTATTATTAAATAAGCCATAATTCAAAATATTTTTGTAATCATCATAAATAAATTCAATAATAATAATAACACTATATATACATATATATGTATATATATATATATATATATATATATATATATATATATATATACAAAATTGTAGTAACCTGTATCTGTATATTAAAATAACCACTTCTTATTAAATATATATTTAACAATACAGTACATTTACAAAAATATCATTGCTTTATAATTTTTGTCTGTCTGTATGGTTGTTTCGGCTAATCTCCAGAACAGTTACACCGATTTTGAAGGGACTTTAACTGATCGATAACAGATGAAATAAAGAATTATTTAGATTTTTAGTTTAGAATTGTAAAATAAAGATACAGAGTTGATAGATTCAACGCCAATGAAGTTGCGAGCACAGTTAATCTTATAAATTATTATGTCAAAAACACCGTCATATTAAAAATGGAATAAACTATATGCTGACTTACCAGGTGTAAATAGCCAATTGTTAAACATTTCAATCGAAGATTAAGTCCGCAGATCAAATTTGGTAGCATCTTTTACTGCAAAAAAATGAGCAAGTATAACACTTACAAAACCAAAGTATAGAAAAGAGTTTAAATGAAACTGTTTTAAGCATTTTTGGAAACCCGACGTTTCAAACAGTTTACAGTAGCCCGTAGTTACAGATGGACCTTTAAAATAGTTTCATTTAAAATGTGCAAAAATCGCAAAAATGAATAGGTTATTATAGAAAACATATAATTGTCAGCAAATATATTGACTTATTTAAATGCCTCATCTCTTCTTGCAGAAGTGAAGTAATTGGATTATGCATAAATCAAACATTATTTAGTGATTATTATTCAATTATATTTACAACTATTATAACAAATATAATAATATAATACTATAATATTAATTTTATATCAACTCTTCAGATCTTCCACAGGAAACCTTCAACTATAGGTCTCCTAAAATCCTGCAGCTTTTATGTTTCTGGTTTGTGATAATAATTTTTAGATAATGAAAATTAATATAAGATTAGATCTCAGAGACCAGTCGTGGCGCAGTGAGACAAAGAGTCTTGACACTAGGAATGTCTATCTACCTTGCTGTGTTAAATAAGAGTGTGAAGTAAAAAAAATGTTGCTATTTATAATGTTGGACATTAAAGAAAAAACATCGAGACGCAATGTCTGACTAAGCGCTATTGGTTGTAGGTTCAATTCCACTCAATGGAATGAATATATTCTCTGTTCTAGTATAGCGCGGCGGTAAACTTTATCACTAATACTTTTCAAGAGAAATAATGGAGTGTCTCAACACTAAGCTCTTCGTCTAACTATCAGTCAATGGAAAAACCTTGTTTACTTTATTAAGTGACTCAGATAATGATAAAAAATATATACACAGATATACATATTAAAACAGAAAATATATTTAAGAAATAAAATATAAATTAATTTAAAAAAGGCTTAATTCAATTAATAAAAAAACACGAATTACAATACATATGAAGTAATTCCTTATTAACTTGTATAAACTAATACTAAATCTAGTCAACCTGAGCTAGATACAACGAGTAGGACGAGTTTTGCATACGTACCCATATGTCATTTGTATGTCACATGCAGCTATTACATAATGTTAGAATCGTCGTTTCTATTAATGAATAGAGTTATGGCGAATAGTTATGGTGAGGTTTAAATTTATATAATTGCTCGTGCTTGTGATGGTCATTGGTTCTATTATAAGCCATGATATAGTTTGATGAGAGGTCATTGTGGCGCAGTGGGTCAGAGTTTTACTGTAAAGGTTGTGGTTTCAATACAAAGTCATATATAAGCTTTTAATTTTTTTGTTGTCTCATAATTAAACGCGAAATGGAGAATGGAGTGTTTTGACATTGGACTCTCTCTGATTAACCTTACTTTGCAAAATATTGCATGGAGCTGGAAATAGATTAAGATAGCTAGGTATTCTGCCATATAATGTATCTATATATATATAGACTAAAAACAGGAAAATCAAGTAATAGAATTTCCATTCCATTGCTTACTATTATAAATTGTAATGCAATATTGACATTATAAAATAATATTATATAATATTTAGAAATATCATTCCTTATTAGAATCATAATATAGCATCGACTGTTTTAAATTTAAAATTCGAGGCTAAATTTAATATAAAATATAAGCAATTTATGTCTATTGTGCGAACGTGAATCACGAAAAAACTTTAGCACGCTATCAAACGGGTTATTCACATTTGAAATGCATAAATAGATTTTTTTAAAGTCCATAAGAAACTAAGATCTAAATATCTACTTAAGAATAAAATTAGTTGTTTTAGAAAATTATTTTGAGTTAGTACCCAACATGTAAATGTTCAGGATTAATCGTGTATATTTTGGTATTCGAAAATACATTTTTGGAAACCTGACGCTTCGACTTTGTTATAATCAGTGGCCACAGGTTAATTGTCTACCAGAAAAATATGAAAATATACGCTATTAATTCGTTTAAGATAATTTAATTTAAAATGTGTAAAAATTGTGAAAATCTTATTAAGGGGTTTTACAAGTAAGACTATTATTTTATTTGTTTAACATCTTCAGAGGTCAGCTATGTTTAAATTTATCAGGGTAAGCAAAGTTGATGTAAACATACTCCATTCGTTCATTTAAGATTCTTAGGAATATCATCCATCCTGCAAATACATACAGAGCTTGATTGTAAATTTGCAAGTTATTTTTAAAGAAAAATAACGAAATATACTTGTAGTTAATGCTTTTTTAGTTTTACAAATTATAAAAAATCTATTAAGGTTATTTTATATTCAGTTAAAAGTATATATATTTGAATGAATAAGGAAAGTGCTAATAACGCTGTTAAAAGTAATTTATTACAAGATGTTTTTCAAAAACCAGATGAGACAGAGTGAAAAGTGTCAAGACACTCCGTTGTCTATTTTCCAAACAAATTCAAACACTGGGTGGAGTGGTGGAACTAAATTCTATTCTTTAGATTAGACGGAAAATAATTTATTTCAACGGACATTCTTATCCTTAGGAATTTACCACGTGATAATAATACCTACGCACGCACGTAGTAATAATAACTTTTATGTAATATAGTAACCTAGTAGGTTCATTATATGACAGAATAATATATATATACATATATACATATACATATATGTATAAATAAGTTTTTTTTAATAACACATTAAACACTGTATTACCTGTAGCACAATTGGTTTTACTTACATTTAGTTAAAAATTTCAATTATCTAAAATACTTATTTAGATTTAACGCTAATATTTAAGCGAATTTCTGCTTAACTTATGAAAAAAAGAAAAATGCAAACACCGATTACAATAAACTAATTTAATTCTAAATTAGAAGAAGAATTACAATAAACTAATTTAATTCTAAATTAGAAGAAGAATTACAATAAACTAATTTAATTCTAAATTAACATGATCAGTTGTTTGTGAAAATATTTAAGCAAATGTCTGATCTGTAAAGGATCTGTAAATCTGTAAATTCGAGATTTTTTAACACATTGTGACAAATATTTGTATTTACTCATATATTTATTGTACATTATGTACAGCAGCCATTGTTCTGATAACAATTGAAAGTTAACACATTTTAACCGATATAATGTGTTTAACTATGTACACTACGATAAGCATAATTAATATAAAAAGTCATAATTATTGCATTACTATAAATTGAAATAGACATTTTTCAAAAAAAAAAATATATACAAATTTAGAAGTGGCGGTATTCGAACCCGCGCCTCTTGAAAACAAACAAAATAAGAAGTTGATGAAGTTGCATTTTAGCGCGTGGCTTAGCGGTAAAAGCACTTGGACTCTTTTCTAGAATTGGGAGTTCAAATCCCGCTGCCTTCAAATAAACATATATTTATTTCGTTTTATAAGCATTCAAAATAGTAAAAAATATTTTTTGTTAATTAATACTTTTTTTCTTCTGATTTTTCTACTACAATCAATATATTGCGTAACATTCAAATTTCTTAAAGAGCATATGATCTTTTTGTATACATTCAATCAAGGTCAAGTTAAATAGAGCATCGTTTTTAATATGATAATAATTAGATATTATAAAATTGAAACATGAATTCATACTAAAGTTTCACCAATATTTGTGGTTGAAATCTGTTCAAATTAAATAATAAAATTGGAGTGTCTGTTTGTAATACTAAAATAACTGCTTTTTACTAAATGTTGTACACTCGGTAAATATACCAAAATAAGAGTTTTTACAATTTTATCAGTCTATTTGTTTGTTCTGCCAAATATCTGAAAATGTTAGACTAATTTGGACTGTGACTCTCATTGGCTGATGTAGTAAGTAGTAAATTAGGCTCGAATTATAAAATAAAGATCCAGATATATGAAAATCCACGCGGGCGTCGCAGGCCACAGTTCATACAAATTATAATTGCAAAAATTATAATTTGATTTAATATGTTTGGATTGGAGGATTTAATAGGTTATTATTTTGTCTGATGATCCAAACGCGACGTGAAATTTAGTCTGCCATAAAAGCAATATAATAATATGGAACAAAAGTATCAATATGTCATAAACTTTTCTATATTCCGAACATGCTAGAGAAGTACCAGAACAATTTTTTATTTGGTATGTTTTTTACTAAAACCAACAATTAATGTTCTTTGCCTCCACACCTATTCTATATAAAATGTAATATTAAAAAATGTACCAATATTACCAGTGAGAATAGTAAACAATTAACAAGATAATCTCCAACTTTAATAATACCGCCGTTTGGTTAAAATAAACCTAATATTAATGCTATACGCTTAGCCGTAATTAGTTTATAAAGTAATTTATATGACACTCCAATGTCAAAGCCTCAACTTTTCCTAATATCTGTTACTTGAAGTTCATCACAGAATATTGCCTTCATATAGTAAAGGATTTAATTTTGTATAGCATGATGCTACAGCATGAAGGGTTTTTGTAGATGTTTACGTAAAATGGGTAGAAGTCGAGCTAAGCGCCACGCTACGTCTACTAGAGCGACGAAATAAAAACGTATGATCATTCACTGAGTGGATCGAACCCATAACTCTGGTTTATAATCAGGCCCTACCCCACTGTGCCACAATGCCTTTATATGTGTATATTATTTTTTTAGCTTCACGCTTTTGTCCTACATAGCAGAATACGCAGGAAGTACCTATTGTTAAGACACTCTGTATTGCGCTTTCTGCTGAATTGGATACATTACGTGTTGAATGGCGGAACTCAACACAGCGCTTTGCCATACCAGAGAAAGAAAATGAAAATAATTTAAATATAATCATTACATAAAGACAAAGTGCGGCGTTGAGTACCACAACTCAACACGCAACGTCTCGAATTCGGTGGAAAGCGAAGTAAGGAGTGCTATGCGGGATAAAAACGTGAAGCTAAAAAACATCATTACCCTGAGTGAAATCGAACCCACAACCGATCACGTTTACAGTCAGACGCTGTCCCACTGTGCCACGACCCGCTTCATATACGAATATGATCGACTTCATATATGTATATACATTTACATAAATAGATCCTCTAACATAGACTGCATTAATATCTGCCTTAAGTAAGTAAGACTCCCATCGTTACAGTTAGGTTCTTTAATCAATAAAATAATTAAAACCGATATCTAATCATATATCTAAATTATCTTATCTCATTAAGTATTTGAGATTAATTTGTTTATTTTTACGAACATATCAATATTGTGATTTTGTAAAGATTATGTTGAACAAATTTTCCCAATATCCAATGAAAAAAAGACGCTTGTGTTGGTAACAAGGTATTGTCATATGTACACACATACGGATATATGCCATTATAAAGCAATTTACAACATTTCTATTTAAGCACATCATCATCGAAATTACATTTAATATCTTAAGCTTAATTATAATAATACTGCTTGAACGTATGAAACAAATAGCCATGACGTTTCCCATAAAAAAAAACTCAAGATCAAACGAAAAACTCATTTATGACACCACATTAAATTTACTTACCTACTTCAAACTTGTACGTACAAGTATATAGGCGTTAATCAATTTAAACACAACACAGAACATGAAGAGAATAAAATACTTTTGAGGCATTAGAGAATATTTAACAAGGCCACGTTCATAATAGCTTAGGTTGTAAAACTATTATCATTATGAATTATGAGCTTACCGACTGTTTCTGAAACAAGTATATTCAGTTATATAAACAAAACACTGACGGCACTCAATACAACTTGCCGGCGAAACTATAACTGGGTCCAGAAGCGACGTAGTACGAATGGTTGACGACGCAGATGCTCATGCGCAGGTCTCTTAGTGTGCGTTAACGGAGTGTAGTGTAATCAATTGTATGGTTTTCATTATAATGACACTACGTTTAAGTATTGTTTTGTATTACAGGTGTATATTTTATTTTGTATTTATTGTGTGAAAAGATTTATTAAAAAAAATAAGTAAGCTATCCCATATCTATAGGTATATATGAATAAATAACACTCTTGTGTACTGATTAGAAAATAGATACTTTGCTAATTACTAAAGCATTAAGAGAGGTGTTTGGAGATTCTTATGAAAACTTTTATTTCTTTTTATTTCTTTCTTTTCTTTCTTTTTTACCGTACACAAAGTTTTTTAAGGCAAACGTAGTCACGGGCTATAAATAGTTAAATAAAAATATTTGAGAAATTTTATAAGAATGTAAAATAAGATAACATTTATTTGCATATATAGGAAATAAAATATTACAGTTACCTCTGTAATTTCTACTCTGCATAATTTCTATACATGTGTGAGTTTAACCTTCTAGGAAAGTCCAGCGCAAAGTGCAACTGTGATACAAGGCGACACGTGGATACTTACATACATGTTATACATTGCGTATATAATAACTACTAATAGAACATAAATCCTATTAATCTCGCTATGTACACTTAATTATATGAAAATCCGTTCGTGTGTAAGTGTGTTTTTAGCTCCATCTATTGTACAGCCAATGAATTAAAAACTATAGTATCGTTTCGTTGAACGTTGTGATTGTGATAACTATCCAGTTTCATTATGATTCATTGAATCATTGTTTTCCTAACAATATTGAAATGTGAACCTAAGCAAACTTCTTTGGTGGTATTAAGCGATAAGGGTTTATGACAAGTTTTTGTTATCTATACGATTTCTGGGTAGAGATGTGTCAGTCTGTTGTCCATTTACCGCCGAAATAGAGACATTCAGACTAATATAAATACATACATATTGATGTATATATAATAAATCGTGACAAATATCAACTATGACACGAATATTTTAAGACCTACTAGAATTATAAACTTCAGTAAAAGGAAATAAAATTAACTACGTTTACAAAAACCGATTTCAAATTATTTAATAAACATTTAATTAAAACACATCTTGTAAACTGATGTTAATAAAATAACTTCACTGTACGAATTACAAAATCAGACCAACCGTTGATTATTCCCAGTTAATCACGAAAATATCAGGATCGTATACCTACCAGGACTTTTAAGTACTGAGATTACACCTATGGCGAAACTGTATATATGAGTTCCTCGGCTCTCTACGAAACTTAAATACCTACTAAATTTAACAAAACAGATTGGCACCGACTTCAAACCTATGAGTTGGTTACAAAACCAAATAATAGTAGTTAATTTATTAATATTAAGATGTGTCTAAATTAAATCTTTATAAAATAAATTCTACTTGTCAGTATTTGAAGTCAGTTTCTTTAAACATAAGTTACTTTTTTTTTTACTTTTTAGGGTCCATTTGGTAATTGTTCTTGAACACAGTAGCTTATAGGTATACATGGTTTCATAGTAATCTGGTGTAAGTATATAAAATTATAAGATGTATTATGACGATCGCAAATCATTAGCATACCCATTCACAAATGACGGGGAAATCACATTATATACATAAAAGGAGTCGTGAAAATGAAGAACCAAATATGATTATAAAATCAAAACTTCTAGGCGTAACTGGAAATAAATATTTTTTGTAGGACCAAATAGCTGCCTTAGTGCATCGAACAAAAAAACAATCACGTATTTAATAGATCTACAATACTAGCTAGGTACTAGGTAATCGCTATATACATAAAAAAGATACCGGTCGAATTGATAACCTTCTCCTTTTGGGAAGTCGCTTAAATAGAAAGAAACTACTGTCACACTTCGTTCTTCAATATAGTCGCAAATTCTTCGTGTTCCATGGTGGACTCAAGACTGCGATGTATTTTACCAGTGTCGAACCATGATAAAGTTGAAATCCTTTACACCTCGAAATAATATTTTGTTTCCCTACCCTTAAACATCAAAACCCCCATATCTCGAAATCGCAACACTTTATTAGCCGAAATAATCGGTATAGTTTGGTACTACATAATTTCCCTCCATAACTCGAAAAATAAACTGGACCATAGTATCTCCTGAACCTGATAATTCACTTTTTTTTATTTTTGATTAACTTTATTTAGTTTACTTTTATTAGCTATTTGGTATATATATTTCACATAGTTAGGTTTCGTAGAAAACAATTTTATTTAGTTAACTGCTCTAAATCAAAATTTACAAGAATAAACTTCAACCTCTTTATGTCGATGCAAAATTAATAATAAGTCGAAAACTCTATAACTCAAATATTTTGGAGTCTTTCTTCATGTTCGTGATATAGAGGTTCTACTGTGTAATTAATCCAACGAGGCTCGAACCCATAATCATTGCTCCCACACTCAAAATTTGCCCGACTGCGCCACGAACACTTAAAAAATATTATAGTCTACATATTAATAAAAATCAATACGTAGGTATGGCCAGGTGCATTATCGATACATTTATAATGGACAGATGAACAGATGCGGCCGCGCCGTAAATGTTATATGAATGCAAATCGTCAATCGAAACATTATTAAATATTAATCATTGAAAGTTACTTTTGAAACATTTGATTTATTACTTTAAAATTTTAACTGTGGCTTTTCTTTAGGGACCATGTTCTCATTGGGTCCGTGTCCATAAACGCGTCGGTCGTGAGTTCAACTCCACACAGAATGATTATAATTAAATTATGATTTGATGAAACAAAGCATACCGTTAACTTAGGACTCAATTCAAAAGACTAAAACACTCTTTTCTCTGTCTGAAATCAAGATGAGTTGTGTTGTGACTCGTAAGATATGAACTATTTAAAAAATAATGAAGCCAATTGTTTTCCAAATGTGACTGTTACAGGGCTGAGCCGTTATTTACTTCCCCGTTAGGGTAAACAAAGCACAGCGTTAGGTTCCGCGAAGGTACAGGCATAAATCTGCAGTTGTGCGTAAAAAAAATGTCTGAAGTCTGGATTCATATTTACTTCTTACTGCTCCGTAGGTAGTATACAATTCCCCTTCGCTGCTAAGTAGGATTCTTTAAGGAGCGGGTATCCCAGTAATATGGTGGGAGGACGTTAATCCATTTACTGGCACGCGACCACTATCATGACAAAAATGAACCGCATCCGCAATCTGATGATGTGTTCCGGTTTAATGTCATGTAAGCCAGCTTTCCCTATTCTACTCATCCATATATATATGTGGCGCAATGTGACAGCGTCTGACTGTAAACACGATCGGTTGTGGGTTCAATCCCCACACGGAGAAGTGATTATATTTAAATTATTTTCACTTTCCCGCTCTGGTAAAGACCACTCAACACGCAAGGTTTCGAATTCGGTGGAAAGTGAAGTACGGAGTGTGTTGACATTAGGTATTTTCTGTCTACCCTGCTATGCGGGATAAAAGCGTGAAGCTAATATATATATATATATATATATATATATATATATACATATATATATATATATATATATATATATATATATACATAAATATACATATATATATACATATAATTTTATCAATCTTTGCTTTAATTTTTTTTTGTCAATGAATTTATTATTTGAATGCTAATATTGCTTTCATTTTTTTTGCATTATTTTTTTTCAGGCGCACAAAAAAAAATATAATAATTGTATCTTTCATTTCAGCTCTATGTGAATTTTGTTATGTGAAATGTTTCTAATGATTGGATTGGTAGTCCAAATGCAAGAAAGTAAAAAAATAAATAATAATACTATTATATAAATATATTTTAATACTGTTTCCGCTCGCGGCTCACCTGCTTGAACTCTGCACAATAGCTATTCTGTTTTTTATCTGCCCACGTTCTTGCTTAAATCTCATACTGTGTCACAATTTATTATTTTATCGAATTATATATTTAGTAATAAGTCTTAAAATTGAGTTATTTAAATAATTAAATTTAAAATAATTAAAATTAATATACATCTACATATGAGTTATATACCTTATAAAGATATACATATAATAAAACAGTAGAAAAATGAATTTTGTATATGAAATCTTTGAGAAAAATTTTATTGTAAATAATAACACAGTAGAATATTTATCTATGTATCTGTCTGTTCGTTTGTACTGGATAGATGTTACTGAATTATGGCGTAGTAATAGCTTATTACCTGGAGATGTATATGAGATAGTTTTTCGTGTCGTATTATTTATGTGGTTTTGAAAACCAAACCAAACTCATCCAATTCTATTCATTAAGGAATAGAATGTTTTTTGGTTGGACTGGTTGAACTTAGAGACTTAAAGCTTAGATGTATGAAGTGTCATGTACGATTTCGACCTCATGTTCAGTGTAAATCTTGTAGAAAAAATAAAAAATCGACACTGTCAAATTACGTCTATTACTCACAGTTGTTTTCTCAGACTTTGTAAGTAGTTTAGTTTATAGAAAAAAGAAATAAAAAATATTATACGTATATGTGCATTTATTTCTTCACGTTTTATCCCGTATGAAAGGGTGGGCAGAAAGAACTTATTGTTAAGACACACCGTCCACTGCTTTCCCCCTGAATTCAAGATGTTTCGAGTTATTTATATATTTAATATAATTTAAATATAATTACTCTTTTAGGTGAAAATCGAACCCAAAACTCGTATTAGTTCATTGAAATCATATATTTCATTTTAAATTTTATATTGCATATATCCTTAAAGTATACGCGGCGTTGCCATATCTATTATATATAAATATTATTATAGTTAAATAAACTTTATCTAATATTAAAACCATTCGCATCTCCGGTATCTATATATGTATATGTGTATATTCACATATATAAATAGATACCGGAGATGTAAATCAATATAGAAAGATAATTTAAGAAAGAAAAGTTTTATGAATGTTGAGTTTAAATATTGTTTTAAATTCAATTTGTTTACTAACTTTTTATGGGAGATTACACTCAAAATTCTGGAAAACATCAAATATTATAAACTAATCTTTAAAGAGTAATAGTAAAAATAATCATAGAGTAATAATAAAAATAATTACAAAGATAATTTTAATAAAGTTATCTATTATACGCTGACAACGTTTTACAAAACTATTTCTAACGTAAGGTTTTCAACATAAAATAGAGAACTTTAGTAAAATTTGTGTGAAGACGTAGTGTAAACCTAGTGCCAAGACACTCCGTTGTCTGCTTTCCATCCGAAATTGTGACATTGCTTGTTGTGTGGCAAACTCAAAGCCGCGCTTCGTTTTACCAGGGCGGAAAAATGAAAATGTGTTGTAAATATAATCATTCCTGCGAGTGGGGATCTGACTAACAAATAATGTTTATAGACTTTGTCCATATTAAGATCATGACCATAATTAGCTACCTTAATATATTTTCAAATATCAATCGGTGAGAAGAGGCAAAATAGGGAAAAAGAATTTATTTCCGGAACTCTCCGTTCTCTTTACGATGCATGAGTATTTTCGTTTTTTTTACCTTCACGCTTTTATCCTGCATAGCAGGGTAGACAGAAAGTACCTAGTGTCAAGACACTCCTTACTTCGCTTTCCACCGAATTCGAGATATTGCGTGTTGAGTGGTGGAACTCAACGAGTGGGGATCAAACCCAAAAGTGATCGCGTTTACAGTCAGACGCTATAACACTGCGCTACGCGCCTTGCGACTTGGTTATATAGATTTTATATCATTATACTATTATATCATTATACTATTATAAACTAGCTGTGCCTGTGACCTCGTCCATGTGGAATTTAATATCTAGAGATAATAATTTTATAATTTTAAAATAAAAAAACACATATGTTATTTTTGTTCAGTATTTTTTGTTTAGACAATATTAAATTTATTAAATAATACAATAGACATTTGTATTTAAGATTTTCGATGAATAAATTTTAAATGTATCTTGTCGTGGTTGTGCGTGACGAATCCGGCGGCTTCAAAGGTCATTTTGAGTGGCGTCTTTTCAGATAACTCAAGTCTATATTTTTTTAATACTGTCAAAACTCCAGCATTGGTCGGCATTTTTGCAAACCTAATACCTGTAATAGATATATTAAATTAAAAGATAAAGCTAAATTAAAAAAAAAACGATTTGACGTTTTATCCCGCATAGCAGGATAGTCAGAGACAACCTAGTGTTAAGACACTCCGTTACCTGCTTTCCGCTCGAAATCGAGACATAGACATATTAGGTGGCGAACACAATGTCGTGCTTTGTTTGCAGAAGAATGAAAATTTAACGTAATCATTTCCTCAGATGGGAATCGAGCCCACAATCAATCGCATTAAGACGCTGTACCAATGTGACTCTAAATCTATATATATATATATATATATATATATATATATATATATATATATATACTTATACATATTGGGTACTTTAAGTACATTTTCTTACCAAGACATATTCTAGGTCCGTTTCCATAGGGCAAATATGAGAATTGATTAATCTTATTCCTCTCTTGTCCTAAAAAGCGCTCTGGACGAAATTCATCAGGTTCAGGAAAGATTTCCGGATTTCTGTGTAAATGATATACGGGTATATGTATGCGATCGCCTTTGTCTAGTGTTAGTCCAGTAGGTAAAGTGTACCTGCCCATAACTTCTCGAGTAAGCAGACCTAGTACAGGATATAAACGTAGTGTTTCATGGATACATGCATCGAGATAGGGGAGCTCTTTGACACAATCATATTCAATAATACCATTCCGTTTTTCAAAATAAGCATCGATTTCTTCTATCAATCTCTCCTGAGTGTGTTTATTTTTCGCTAGTTCATATAATAGGAAAGAAATGGTAGCTGATGTTGTTTCATATCCGGCACCAAATAATGAAAGCGATTGAAACGCAAGGAGTTCGTTGTTCACTTCTATTTTCGCTATGTTTTTTTCTAGGTTTAAATTGCTAAAAGTATCACAAGTTATATATTTTTTCTCTTTTAATTTTAAAAAGTGGTCAATAAAATCCAATCTAGTAGATCCACTTGCAAGTCGACTATCAAAGGCGTCTTTGAACATATTGTTGAAAAAAATTGTAATTTGCTTGTCAAACAACGCAAAACCTAAACCATAAAATAAAGAGGGCCACATAGATCGGCATATCAATTTTAGGCTCTGGACAACTGATGTATTGAAGATCGTATCTCCTAAGGTAACAAAGGGATTATCTGTTACGTCGCTGTTTAAAGTTTTAGCGTTTATACCGTATGCACAAGACATTATGCATCTCATAGTGTAGCGTGACATCAATGATTGCACTTCGATTTCCATTTTCGATTCAACTAGCTCTTCCACATATTTTTCAAGCTCCTTGGTTGATTCCATTATCATGGGAAACATTTCTTTAACTTTAGAAATGGTGAACAGTGGAGTTAATGTTTGCCGCAAAGCTTTCCATTCGCCACCACCATTGAAAAATATATTTTTTGTCAAAATCTCACTATGAGCATAATCGGTGTTCTCTCGGCCGCTAAAGTATGCAAAGTCCTTAGAAAGTATAAGCTTTACTATATCTGGATCTTGGACTATAAGAGCGGGCTGTGTGCCAAAAAAACTCCCAATGTAAGGTTCCTTTGGAAATTTTTGACATATTTCACTTGTCACTTGAGGTGCAAATTTTTTTAGCAAAATATATTCACTGTAATTACCAAATAATAAATTAGGTTTCAAGTAAGGCACATTTCTTTTTTTCCAATAATCATGATTTCTAGTTAAAATACTTAATATGAAATATATTAAAATTACAAGGAATAATAGAATTAAAAACATTTTTAACGTCCGCACTATTCGTGTATCAGTTATGTTTCTATGTATAAAGAAGCGTGCGCACTTTAAGTGATAATATTTGATAGTTAGGGTGACCATTGTTTTAGTGTTTAAAATTTCAAAATTAAGTTTATATAAATATATTTTTATTATACCGAATGAGCTTATAAATATGGTGAACCATAGGAAAGGTTCATATGCTATTAGCTTGAAAATGGCACACTCTATTTAGTGATCGCATTAAAACACTGTTAAAGTTCTCATCTTAATGTATTCCAAATGGCTGTCCTATATCCAAGTCTTTATAGAATGACGTTGACGATCACGTCAAGGTGTTAGAAGTTATAAATGAGATAGTAAGCAGTAGCAAACCCAGCAAAATTACAGCAAAATTGCAAAATTAAACAAGTAACAATCGATCAAAGTTTGTGAAAAAACGCTTATTAAAAGCATAATTTAGTACATAACTCCTCTGGACGTTGGTATTTCATCATCCAACCTGAATATTTCCTTTACTAGAGAAGCCTAAAATATTTACTATCCTAGGAACTAACTAACAGTCATACTACAGACATGGGTGTACGAGTAAAAAAAATATAATTCGCCAAGGTCGGTTGGTTTGTTTAATAAAAAATACATGTTTTTATATAGCTGCGCTAACTTTTTATTTATTATATATCTTAATTCACAAGTTAGCTGGTGCCCAAAACTTTGTTCGCGTAAATTTTACATCATTCTTAACTCCAAACTATTTGTTTTTTCAAATGACAATGACCGTTTTGATCGATTTTGATTATGTAAAGGACCTCTTACGTGTCCAATAATTGTCTTTTACTAATAACCGGCCATTAACCTTAACGTCGTGTAGTAATTGAAGACTTCTATATTTATATTCTATAATTCTATATATAACATTACTTCAATTTTTCATGTTTCACAGGTACGATGTATTTTTTTCACTGAATTCCCAAAAGGAGGAGGCTATCAATTTAGCCGGTATATTTTTTTATATATGTACAGCGATTACACCGAAAGTTCTGGACCAATTAACATGATTATTTTTTTGTACGATACAGTAAGTCTGCCATTTGGTCCCATAAAAAATATTTTTAGTTGGGCCCAGTGGTTTTGATTTTATAATCATATTTGTATTTGTAATTTGACGATATCATTTTCACGACCCTTTTAATGACGTATTTACGGTGATTTCTTCATCCATTTTTTTAATCAGACAGCGTCTGAATGTTAGTCCGATTAGTTGTGAATTCGGTTTCGATGGAGTGATTATAATTGAAATTATTGCCTTTTCTCCGCTCTGACAAATTCCGAATATAGGTTGAAAGAGGAGGACAGAGTGTCCTGACACTAGGTACTTTTTGAATATATGAAAAAGAACAAACATCAGTAATGAGTAATAATTTTTAAAATTATATGTTACAATAAAATGATGACATATGTATATATGTACATCTTTAAATGTAATCCATTTTACTTGCATGTTTAAAACTAGTTATGTAGATCTAGAGTTTGATAGAAACGTTAAACGTAAATCGATATTACAGCCAGGTGTGCTATCGTCGTTGCATTATAAATTGGCACATTGCTGCCTTATGAATACAATATGATGGGAGACTTATAAAGCTTTAGTTTTGTTTCGATTTGAGACCATTTATACACTGTTATTTAAATTAATCGATATTTTTGTCTAATGAGATCTTTTTTATAACCGTTCTGTTTTATAATTAGAACAGGAGATATGTCTCTTAGTGATATTTTGGTAGTTGATTGAGTTATTGTATTTTTTTTAACTTCCGTTTTTAAAATTTAAAGATAATCCACATCATTACATAGTAACTAGTGAAATATATATATATATATATATATATATATATATATATATATATATATATATATATATATATATATATATATATAATCAAAACTATTGACCTCAACTAAAAATATTTTTTGTGGAACCAAATGGTGGACTTACTGTATCGAACAAAAAAGAATCATGTAAATCGGTCTAGAATTTTCGGCGTAACCGCTGTGCTTTTGTAAAAAAAATATACTGGCCGAATTGATAGCCTCCTCTTTTTCGGAAGTTGATTAAAAAAAAGACATTGAACCTGTGAAAGATGAAAAATTGAAGTAATATTATATATAGAAATATAGAATATAAATATAGAAGTCTTCTATTACTACACGACGTTAAGGTTAATGGCCGGTTATTAGTAAAAGACAATTATTGGACACATAAGAGGTCCTTTACATAATCAAAATCGATCAAAACGGTCATTGTCATTTGAAAAAACAAATAGTTTGGAGTTAAGAATGATGTAAAATTCACGCGAACAAAGTTTTGGGCACCAGCTAACTTGTGAATTAAGATATGTAATAAATAAAAAGTTAGCGCAGCTATATAAAAACATGTATTTTTTATTAAACAAACCAACCGACCTTGGCGAATTATATTTTTTTTACTCGTACACCCATGTCTGTAGTATGACTGTTAGTTAGTTCCTAGGATAGTAAATATTTTAGGCTTCTCTAGTAAAGGAAATATTCAGATTGGATGATGAAATACTATATACGTATATATATACGTATATATATATACGTATATATATACTTATATATATACATATATAAACTCTTCTACTAAAACAGTATATATTTTTTTTGCTACACACGAGGGGTAGACAGAAACTAACTAGTGTCAAGACACTCCTTACTCTACTCGAACTTGAATCCTAGATATTATAATTGAAGGACCAGAGCGAGCAAACGAAAATATTTTAAAAGTAATTATTCTCCCGAGTGGGTATCGAACCCACAATCGATCATAATTACAGTCAGAGCCAGTTCCGCTGCGCTATGATCGGCATCAATAGTATTATAATGTTATTTATAATACTTAGATAACCTCTAAATAACTACCTTGTACCGTGGATATTGCGAAAATCAGTTTTTTAAATTTAATTGAACACTAACCAACAGAAAGTGAAGGGGATTTAGAACTGAATCGTTTTAGGTGTTCAACATTTTGAATAAAAAAGGTAGTTTTTATAATAAATTTAACGACCGGTTAATTTATTTTGAAATTTTGATATTCTTTATTCAAATATTTTATTAATAAGTAACAGTATACAATATTATATATAATATTTTGCTTTACTGGAATCAACAAGAATTTTTATAAAACAGGTAATGGCAGAAAAGGGAAAACTAATACATTTTTTTAGCAGAGAAAAATTGAAAATTTTTTTCATTGGGGTAGGCAGAGAGAACCTAATGTCAGGACACTCTGTTCTTTGCTTGCCGCCTGAATTGGGAACGTATTGATTACCTGAACTCCGAGTTTGTTTTTACCAGAGTGGAGAAATGAAAATAATTTTAAATATAGTCACTCTTCCGGGTAAGAATCGAACCTACAACCTTTGCTTTTACAGATCATACCTGTACCTGTCCCACTGCGAATCAGTGGCCTAGTATGAAAATTTTAATTTTACTGAAATTATTAATTCCTAACGATAACTGCCTTTAACCCATCATGTACAGCACACGAAGGCCGTATCCAAGTGATTAAATATGCGACTAGAAAAGTGCACCTGGCCATGCTTCGATTTCTAATGAAAAATTCAAAGCATCAATTACTAATTACGACGTGACGTTGAGGGCTCTCCACGTCACGTCGTCAACACGCAACGTCATATAATATAATATTTTACTTAGATTATAAGTTCATAAAAAGAATACGACATTGATAGAGTTGGGGTTGCAAATATTTAAAAAATAGTATTAATTTGATTCCTCTTCGGTGGAATGACATCATTTAAATTAGTTTCTTTTCACTGTTCTGGTAAGATATCGTGCGGCGTTGAGTTTCACAACTTGCTACGTGATATCTCAAGCTCAAATGGAATACTAAGGTGATGACGCAGTGTCACTTCACAGTGTATCTTTTTTGATGTATTTTTTAAAAAACAGTCTAAGAATCCCGAGTCTAATATTTTGCTTTTTTTAAGTGCTACCCCACACTTGGGATAAGTAAATGTTTCTACAAACGTATAAATATTTGATTGTAGGCGAATTTGAACCCCGCTTTTTGAAAACAGTTGAAGACGGCTTCCAAAAGGTGCTGGTTCGAATCCCGCAGGGTTAAAAAATATGATGAGAGAATGAATAAACATATAAATGTAATAACCACAAAGCCTGAATTAATGGAAAAAACACATATAATTAAAAATATTTATAATCCCTAAAGTATAATTCATATTGTAACTTATCACGTAAGCATAATTTGAAGCTTATTTGAATTAAAATTCGTACCGATATGAAATGCTAAACACTCGACGTCAACTTCGATAACTGATTTATATGCTAATTTCAAAATTACTTACATACGTATTTTGTATGAAGGACTTTATCAACTTTGCGTATTATAAAAGCTTTGCCCATTTCACTGATAACATGTTATAAGTACACAGGTAACGGCTTCAATCCCGTCTAGATTAGATATAACATTGTAAACAAATGTTACTTCTATACTTTTTTTTAACAAAGAATGCTTAAAGAAATATAAAAAAATTAATTAAATGTAATAAAATGTTATTGATTTCCTATTAAAGAATCAATTAATGAATTAAGTAACAATCTTTAAATTTTGGTTGTTTCTTTGGCTTCTCGCTTTTATCCCGCATAGCAGGATAGACTGAAAGTATCTAGTGTCAAAACACTTTCCGCCGAAGACGTTGAGTTTTGATCGCGCTTAAAGTTAGCCGGCCTTGTATTTTTAGGTATGAGTATTTTTGAAAAAAAAATACAGTTAACCTTAACAAAAGATCAAATTACAATATGCGTAAATCTATAAACCTATAACAAATATATTTAAAAACAACACAAGTAAGACGAGGGAATTACAATTTTAGTATGAAATATTGTACTTTATTTCTTTAATATCACACTGCGGTCATAATGGTGTGTTTATTTCATATATCCATTGCTTATAACCAAGCTTACAAGATTTATAAAGAGCTCACTACCTTTAGGTATTCTCTAGGAGAATTTTGTAATTAGTTGTCCTTTCTATAAAACGAACCAAAAATATAAAACGAATGTAAATACAAGTACAAGCAAAATTTTAATCTCAAATCGTCTCGGCATTCATGTCAGATATGTTCCTATTATTTAAACATAATAAGATACCGCAAGGTTTTAGGTTAACAAATTTTGTAAATACTTGAAAATTGAATTTTGCTTTCGGTTCTACATTCTACATATATATATATATATATATATATATATATATATATATATATACATATATATACATATATATATATATATATATATATATATATATATATATATATATATATATATATATGATTAATCAAAGCTCATTTTTACAACTATGCTGATTATATTTATATATTTATGGTGTCTAGATAATAGCCTACAACTAACAGACATACAGTACAAACAAAAATTGTAAAAATATATTTATTTTTATAGGTACTCAAATAAACAAATATTTTTTATATATGTGTATGTATATTATTTTGATCTGGTTAGTTAAGGCGGGACATAGGATTCGGTCATTAACCTTGTGATAATGCAAAATATTGCTAAAAGTCGTGAAATATCACAATCACTTTCACATTTTTAAGCATATATGTAAATAAAAATTCAGTACAAAAAAATTAAAATCTATATAAAAAAAATATAAAATTTAAAATCTTGATAAATACATATGTCATGGCTGATATAAACATGAACATAAAAAAACATTAAGAAATCTAAAAAAATATCTTATAATTGTATTAAAAGAGTAAGTGAGTAGTGTCAAGACAATCCGTACTTCGTTTACAACCGAATTAGAAACATTGCGTGCTGAGTGGTGGAACTCAACGCCGCAATCTGTCTTATTAGAGCAAGAAAGTGAAAATAATTTAAATGTAATAGAACTAAAAGAACCCAAAACGAAAAATAATGAAACTCAGAACCGACCGTGTTTACAGTCGGATTGCGCCACTGCGCCACAGTCGACCTCAAAAATAAAATATATTACAATTACAATATCAATCCATTCCGCCATTCTACAAGCAATTCCTCATAAATGTCGTATAAATAAAAATAAAAATATAAATTAATAATTCAATAATACCAAAAACAAAACCAACATATTTCCTGTTCTTAGAGTCTGCATTGAAAAAGCAAAGCCTAAAAAGTCTAGTTTCGCAATGCAATAGTAAGAGGATTATTGTCTTACATTGTTTGTTCTTTTAATATCTCTCGCTCTGGTAAAAAAAAGAACGGCGTTGAGTTCCGCCACTCAATATTTAATCGTTCTACTTACGTATGTGCGTTAATAGAATTTTATTATGTACAATTTTTATTTGATCTTTTAATTTATTACTTGATCTTTACCTTTTCTTTGCTTAATAATAAACTTATTTTACATTGTTTATCACCTTGTCTAAATTGTACAATACTTGCGCCAAAAGCTTATGGCTTTCTTTAGACATTGTAAGTAAACTAAAACCTTACGGTGTTCGTCCTCTAACTGAGGTCATTATAATTTCTCCATCAAATCCAATCCAGAACCAATACCGTTTATGAACAAATGGCAGTATCTGTATACACTAGGTATACACTTTTTCTCTAAATTAGCTATAATTGTGCAAAATTTTAACCCCTACGTCAGAATAAATTACGTAAGCGAATCGTACAAAATTTTTACTTCACAGATTAATGGATAATCTTTAGCGAGTTTTTCACAAATACTTTTTAATTCGAAAATAACGTTACAGATAGCACTACAAATAAAGGCTCTAGGCGTAGAATAACCAAGCTGACAAAGAAAATTATACGTCACTCTGTACTCTGGGCTTAATTCCCTTTATATGCGACACACGCTGTTAGGAAATTAGTCACGTCTAGGTACCATTAGGTGCTTAGGTAATTACTCAGATAATTGTTCTAGCATTTTAGCAATGTAATGTTGTAATTTATATAAGATCTACGAACCGATTGTATATATTAACAGGTTGATTTTCGTTAATGTTCTTAGAATTCGATAGCGAGCCCGATTAGATATTGCTTATTTTGTTATTTTATGGTTGTTTTAGCTCTTTTTTGTTTACTTAGTTAGTAATAGGATTACGCGTGTACTGGCTTTTAGTTTAAATGCTAATGTTTAATGATTTTTTTCGTGTTAATATAACGATATACACGGTATATATCGGTAGATAGTTATTTATTAATATAATTTCAATGAAGGTGAATATTCGAATTTATTGTTTAACAAAAATTATAAACCGCCATATTCACGTCATATACTCTCAAGATATTTTTTGGTTAGGTGGTTTATTTTTCGTATAATTTTAATAATATAGCTCGAGCATGTATTAAATAGAGTAGGCTGTAACTCAGGTAAATAGGTAAACGGACAGTCTATGTCTGTCTGGAATTCCTAATAATCCTTCCCAATTCCTTAATCTAGCGCAAATTTGTAATGAATGTCCTCACGATAAAAAAGGGACACAACATTAAATGTATTTTAGTTGAAAAACAATATAAATATGGTAATATAAATTTATTAGAAACCAAAAGATTCTAAAACGCAGCACCAAACGAATAAACACGATTAATATATTGTATCATTTTCAGAACTGTGTATGTTTACAAATTTACATACAACTTATACAGAATGATAAAACTATATGAACAAAAGACCATACCCATCTTAAAATAAAAATCCAGTCTTTATTTTCTCATTACCTGTAGATTTTACAAGTAAGTATCGATTAGCCTACTAGATGCATTATCTCGAAATATCACAATAGCATCATTTCACAGTATAAAGCAAATATACGCATATGGTAGATACAGTATTGTGGACGATTCTAGACAGAGCCAGAGGTAAATTAAAAAATACGATGTACGATTCTAGACAGAGCCAGAAGTAAATTAAAAAATATTTTTGATGTTATATCTGAATATTTATATTAAAAGAAATCCATAATAATGAATTTTGAATGGTAATATTTACAATAAAGCTCCATTTCTGGTACGACAAAACAGAGAATGCAGTGTTTCCGACTACCCTGTTACAAGGGATAAGCTTAAATATGTAGTAAAATATTTAAAAATATATGCAATTCTTCGGTCTACAGAAACGTTATATTTTATATGGAATGTTATTTAAGATATAAAATAAGAAAAGATGACTAGATTTTATTTGAATACCTTACAGATACGAAAGACGATTTAATATAAAAAATGCAATCAAATACAATCAGAAATGAAAATGCATCTGGCTAAGACTGCATCTAAGATGACTGACTAAAATAATAAGCATTATATTATTATTATTATTTAGCTTCTTGCTTTTATCCCGCATAGTGTAGACCGGATGTGGCGCAATTGGACAGCGTCTGACTGTAAACGCGATCGATTATGGGTTCAATTTCCACTCGGAGGAGTGATAATATTTAAATTATCCTCACTTCCTCGCTCTGGTGACAGACACAGTGCGGCGTTAAGCTCCATTACTGAATACGCAATATCTCAAGTTCGGTGGAAAGTGAAGTAGGAAGTGTCTTGACACTAGTCACTTCATACTTTCTGTCTACTCTGCTATCTACTTTTATGCTAGTTAACTATTTAAGCAGATTTTTTAATTTTTTACATAAAAGTAAAAATGTTTAAGAGGTAATGAAAACAGTAAGTTGGTATAGTAATATTTCTATTAGAAATCTGCTGAAGTCGGAAGCAAACGGTCTTATAAGGTATAATAATCCTTTAAAAGTAGTCTTAGTGCATCATATAGTTTTATATTTTGATTTACAAATATATTGGAAGTGTCATCTACCTTCCAACCATTTTTTTATGTTTATCGAAAATATAATTATATGATAAAAATGTAATATAGGAGAATTTTTATAATTATTTCATTAAATGCCAAAGGACTTAGTTAAGGAAAATAAACATTACACACGAAATTAAGAAACAATTATTTCGTAAAATTGTGTAACTCATTTAAATGCAAAATACCAATATTATTTATTTTCACTTCTTCGCTCTGGTAAAGACAAAGAGCGGCGTTGAGTTCCACCACCCAACACGCAATGTCTCGAATTCGGTGGAAAGCGAAGTGCGGAGTGTCTTGACACTAGGTCTCAGGTCAACTCTGTCTCTCAGGATTTTTGGAAAACTAATTAATAACTTTTTCTTTAGGAACAAATCTCGTGTTATAAAAATATAATGATAACCATAGTGAGGTATTAAATATAATGCGAGTTGAGTAGAATAAATTCAACAAATCTGATATTTTTATATTAACATTGTGATTTTTTATTGTTTCGTTTATATACGGATCTAGCGTTTTTAGTAACATTTTTATACTTGTTTCTTAAAACACCTTGGAGTCATCACGTATCTCTATATATACTAGATAATAGTATTTCTATAGCTACGATGATAATTCTATAAATATTTAATCTAAGGTTTTCCATAACGGCACTCACGGTATGCGAGTGTTATGCAAAGAGCAAAGGAAGTGCCAAGTAGTGTAAGCGAGTACTAGGGAAATTGTTTACCCGGTTATGCTACAAGAAGTCATACTTACAATATCTTTATATATATGTACATACTTATTTTAATATTTGCTCAAGATGATACTTCAATGTATAGAACTTTAATGTAGTTTTAATTAATGTTTAAAAGCTTCTGAGCATTCCGTATACATGCAGTTGTATAATGGACTAAATTAAATTATAGTTAGTATCTATTTCGTTCACTAAAACACATTACTTGTCGTTTAAATTGAAACAAATTTAACCAAATTAGACAAAGAGGAATTGTGTTTTAATTACTTGCACCAATAAAACATTTTAATATGTTTTTTTTTGTAGTGGACTAGACTAAACTGTGTTGAAAGTAAACTTAAAAGGCGTGGGTTCGATTTCCACTTAGGGAAATGATTACATTTCAATTAATATCATTTTTCCGCTCTGTTAAGAGAAAGCGCCTCGTTGAGTTCTACTATGCGTGTTAACGTAATGTTTTGAATTCAGCGGAAAGTAGAGTACGGAGTGTCTTGACACTAGGTAATTCCTGACCATGTATATATAGATTCAGTTTTATATAAAAGCCCATGTTTGTTCACATGCAAAATCTGGGTGTATAATTAATATATTACAGGTTAAATATAATTAAATAAAGTTATTTGTAAAGATTGCATGCCTTACAATGCCTTTAATACAAAATTATTGTTTGTATCTGAATAAAATGTGGATTAAACTTAACTATATTCTATTAATTGTTGGATATCAAATTATTAATTCAGTGACAGTAGACGATGTGAACGGACGTTGTCAACTTATTACACCGTCCATTTTCCAGACGGCTTCTAAAAATAAATTATTAAAGAGCCCATCTATGTGTGACAAAAACACAGTTGAGAGAGTATTGGATGTGGCATAGAATATGTAGAGAGAAATGTTTTGAAGATACTATGAAACTCATCGGTCAGACTGATACTACCCACTAAAACCCAGCGGTAACCCTCACCACCAGTATGAGATGTCGCAGGATCGCTTGTGAACGCTACTACGATGCCTCGGTAGGCCGTCTGCCTGTTGCGGACCACTGTCGCCTTCAGGGTGCTCTAGGGTTACTTCCAGAACACCTGCAGCCTTCATGATTTGTAGGAAGGTCACATTGATCTTCTGACGTGGCATTGGGGAGCCTAAGTGGGGCAGGTGACCAGAGTGTGATGCGCCGAATCGATGGGTGAATGACACTCACCGCACGCCAGTAACACATTCCTACGTTCAATTTGGTGCAGGTATTTGCCAAAGAAACCATGCTCCGTTAGATCCTGAACCAGCTTGAATGTCAGGACTACGAACCTTTTATCGACCCAGCGCTCTAGGTGAGGGCGGACAGCCTCCACAGTCGCCTTGCAACCGCTCGCTTGCGTGAAATTCGTGCACTGCAGATAGCACTACCGCTTGTAATTCCCAAGGTGGATCGCCCGCCAGGAATGTGGCCGCACTTCTTGATATCGCACGGTATATTGGATGGCCCTTGCGTAGGCTATTAAATAAGAGGGCTTCCGTATGATGATTCCGATGGAATCCCTCAGACCCAGCGCCCTGGTGCAATGGATGACAATCCCTGGGCAGTGGCAAGGCTGTCATTTGAAGAGCAAATGACGCCGAAATATCCGAGGTTCCACAGACGGAACCAAAACTGACCTCTGCAGAACCCCACACCTGACGGTTTGTCGACTGTCCTTCTCCCCCAAACCAAAGGACTACTCTATCCTGGAGGTAGTCATTTAATAGCCGCCGGAGATAGAGAGGTATCACATAATACCGGAAAGCCTCTCTTAATGTCTCAAACGGAAAGCTATTAAAAGCGTTGACCACGTCTAAAGAGTGATCGAAAAGAACATTATTCTACAAGAATCCAGGGCAGTACGTGAGTTAAATAGGAAACTGACAGACGAATGCCACCTCAGTCTATCTGTGACTACGGACTACTTTAAAGTGTTCGTTTCCAAAAATATATTTTCGAATATCAAAATATACGCTATTAATCCGTTTAAAATAATTTGATTTAAAATGAGAAGAACATCCTTGTCCGCTGTTGAGGCCAAGGATCGAGCCTTCAGGGCGTTTAGGGCATCGAGAGTCCCGGTCCTACATCCTCCAGATGGTGTAAAGGACGGGTGGCGACAATCTTCTCCAAAAGTTTGCCCACCTCATTCAACAACACTATAGGCCTTAAAATGAATGCAACACCTTAACCAACCCAATTGCCAACTTCATCTGCACGTGCTGGCGATTCTTACAATAAATAACAGTGCCAACCTGACCAACAAATCAAATCTTTGCAGTGTTCCGGTTATGTAACGGACGAGGCAATGGCGACTAAGAAGTAGGTGCTATAATTTAATAACCTAGGTAAAACCACTAAGAAAAGGCTTCGGCCAGAAGTAAAATACCTCCAAAAATTGTTTTATGCAGAAGGCAACGGGAAACCACTGCCACTATTTTTCTTAATAATGAGTAAGTTAATAGATTAATAAAATAAATAATTTTACGTTGTATGAGATATATAGTAGAGTCCGGCCGTGGCGCAGTGTGACAGTGTGGCTCTGACTGTAAACGCGATCGGTTGTGGGATCGATTCCCACTCAGGGGCGTAATTATATTTAATTTATTGTCGCTTTCTCGCTATAGTAAGACAAAGTGCGACGTTAGGTTCTGCTACTCAACAGGTAATGTCTCGAATTCGGCGGAAAGCGAAGTGCGGAGTGTCTTGACACTAGTAGTTTTTTCTACTCTGTTATGTAGAATAAAATTGTGAAAATAAAAAAAACAAGTAGGGTAGTCAGGAAGAACATAGTATCGAAACATTCCTATCTTCACTTTTGTTAAAACAATATGTATTAACTGAACTCAATGCCGTGTTTTATCTTATCAGAACAGGAAAATGATCAAGCTCATAATGTAATCACGTTTACATTCAGACACAGTCTCACACGGCACCATGATGGCGTCATGGATTAAGAACTATTTTAGTTTTTGTTCCACATGTAAATTAAATAGTATTCAATTTTAAAATATATAGCTGAAGGCCATAGTGGGCATAGGGCCGAGGGCGTTGAGGCTTCCTTTCAACACGCAATATCTCGATTTCAATTTGGTAGGGAAACCGGTCAATGGAGTGTCTTGACATTAGATTATATCTGACTACCCAGCTACGGCGAATAAAGCGTGAAGCTGTATAAAAGCCAATATTGCTTGATTTATTTAATACAGTGTTTCCCAATAGGGAAGTTCACCTTACCTCAACGTTTGAAAATTGTCCAAATTTTCTATCAAAATTCGAGAAGTATTGTCTCTACTCAAAGAGCATTTCGTGCTAAATATGGTCGTCATGGTGCACCGTCTGAGCTCGCCTATACGTCGCGTAATCCAAAAACTGGAAAGTGAATATTCTTTGCACGATAGTAGACCACCAACACGACAACGGAAAGGCCGTAGTGAAGAAAATATTGCCGCCGTATCAGCCAGTGTCGAAGGAAATCCAAATGTTTCCGTTCCACGACGTGCACAAGAATTGGGCTTATCCAGAATGACAACCTGGTGAATTTTACGTATGGATCTTGACCTACATCCATACAAAATTGTGTTGGCACAAGAACTCAAGCCATTAGACCATCGATTACGTCGTAAATTTCGTGATTGGGCGCTTGAAATAATGGAAACGAACACCGAATTTCATAGGAAAATCATCTTTTCAGATGAGGCTCACTTTTGGCTCAATGGTTATGTGAACAAACAGAATTGTCGTTACTGGAGTGAGTCAAATCCAAGAGTGGTTCATGAAACACCATTACATTCTGAAAAATTGACTGTTTGGTGCGGATTATGGTACGGTGGAATCATTGGCCCATCAATGGCGACCGTTATCGTGACATGTTGAACGATTTTTTTTCCTGAAGTGTGTGAAATCGACGCGGACTACATTTATTTTCAACAAGATGGTTTATTTTCAACAAGATGGTGCAACATACCACACTGCGACCGTCACAATGGATTTATTGCGTGATAAGTTTGGTGAGTCGGTTATTTCTCGCAACGGTCCTCACAATTAGCCACCAAGATCATGCGATTTAACACCCTTGGACTATTTTTTGTGGGGGTATGTTAAATCTCAAGTGTATGCTAATAAACCAGCTACGATTCAAGATCTTGAACGCAATATTCGACCGACTATAGCGGCCATACCAGCCGAAATGCTGCACTGAGTCATTGAAAATTGGACCGATCGTATTCACCAGTGCAAAAAAAGTCGTGGCGGTCATTTGAACAATATTTTGTTTAATGATTTAAATAGCATAAAATTCTATATCAAATAAAGTCATTGAGCATGAAATTCGAACATATATTACATGTTTTATTTCAATTTCAAAACATATAGTTCTCATTGGGAAAGACCATATAAGCAAATCACGTCTAAATCTGTCTAGCGACGGTGAGTTCCGCCACTCTGTCAAGCTATAAAAAATAAAAAGAAATAAAAATAAAGAAATCTACTATTATTTATATAATTTTATTTTTTTACACAAGCTTACCACATATTTCAGGTGTAAGGAGATAATTTTACAATAGTTAGTACCTAGTAATTTTGCCGATTATTGTTATGTTATTGGTTGTCTCCAGATATTACAATGGTCGATAGAGTCGACACGTGTTGAGGGCGCTGAGGCAAGCGTATAATGTAGGACGCCTTGAGGTATGACGGACGAACGAGTTAAAGAAGTTGATAAGCAGTGGATGCATGCCTGTTGCCCAGGGTCGAGATGGTTGGCGCCCTATCAAGAAGGCCTACGTTCAGGCGACAGACTGAAAAAAAAAACACTTTGCCGACTGGTACTTGTTATGAAAATTATAATATAGTATGTTACTCCATACCATTTCTAATAAACTGATAGTTCTCGGACATTAAAGTTGTATCCTAATTGATTTTCAATAGCTAGGGAATACGATACTATATGCTTATCATACCAGCGTTTGGATTATCACACGATAGTATATATATATATATATATATATATATATATATGTATATATATATATATATATATATATATATATATAAATATATATATATATA
The DNA here is from genome assembly GCA_032432895.1 of Dryadula phaetusa. Lineage (NCBI taxonomy): Eukaryota > Metazoa > Arthropoda > Insecta > Lepidoptera > Nymphalidae > Dryadula > Dryadula phaetusa. The sequence continues at coordinate 6,499,601 of JAOYRS010000064.1, forward strand.
TATATATATATATATATATATATATATATGAAAATTTATTTTCCGCCCTCTCTGGTCTGGTAAGAAATGACAAAGCGCGACATTGAGCTCGCCATTCAATACGTAATATCTCGATACGATTACGGGCAGAAACCATTAAAGCAGCTACGGAATGTATTGACACTTGGTTGTCTCCGACTACTCTGCTATGCAGGATAAAGCGTGAAACTGCTTTAAAAATTGTAACGATAAAATAAGTAACCATATATTGGATTCAGAGAAATGGGAAAATATTCAAGCAAAATATGTGTCTAAACGAGCGTCCCAAATATTATTTTAGTAACAAATAAATACACACGTGTTAAAACAAAAGAAACTATAGCAGCGTTTAGCTTATGCACGTAGATATGAATAGTTACTTATTCATATCTATCTTCAGCATAATCTTACCTTTTCACGTTTTACCAGTCAAAGCCTTTCAATTTAGCTTTTAATCAAAATTAAACACACTGACCGCTATGAATGGATCTTAAGCTCGTAGAATCGCAAAGAAACCGTAATATTATATTAAAATAGTTTAAAGAGTCGGCTAACGTAAAGCTTTGTATGCCACACCGGGGTCCATGATTAAGCGAAACGGTTTCCGTGGCAATTTAAATAGTCTATAGAAGAAAATCTAGGATTTTAGTCGACCTGCTTTATTTGTATATAGAAATAATTTCTTTTGATACTAATTGACTATATAAATTGACCAAAAGACTTTGCTTTAATTTACTTAAGTGTTGTCCTTGTAGTAGAAGAAGAAGTACTTGTCAAAGAGAAGAAGAAGTACTTGTCCAATGTAATGTTAGGTAAGCGTAAGTGTTAAAATTTCAAAGTTTTTCATAAATATGAAATTATGTTAAGTTAGTACGTGTTATATTAGGTACGGATTATTTAAATCATTAAAAAATGTCTCATTTGCTTGAATATTATCACACTTGTCCTTATTCGATAGTAATATGTACAATAAATCTAATGTCTCAGCCTGAACCATCAGATAAACATAAAAATAATATTAATAATATTCTTTTTAGGTCATTTTTTACCCCATTTCGTTGTATAATTTATTCTCAATGGTTCCATATCACAATAATATAGACAATTATGTTAGTGAAGGATTGTCACTTGTTTTAAATTTCATTTCATGATAATTGTAGTAGCTACAACTAAGTCTTCAGCTATTCACTTACATTTTAAAGCCTGGCCTTATGAAGGGCTAAAATGTAACTTCAAAACAAATTTTACAAGTAAAATTGCTGATACTAAAAGTACAATAGTAATACTCTGAGTCAAACGAAGTGGTATCCTGCGGAAGAGATTCATATCCGCTCTGATTTTATATGCGAGCAGTTTGAAATCTAAAGTATATTGTGCAATATCCCGAGGTTCATTGAATGTAAAAAAAAATTTCTTCTAAAACAGAAAGAAAGAGAGTACATAGTTGTAACATTTTATATTTATATATTTATAATAGCTAAGGTTAGTTTCAATATATTATAAGTACGTTTTTTTAATAGAATTAATATTTTTATATTATATACCCTCATAAGTTGATATCATCATGATGATAAAACATCATCATTATCACGGTGAATTTAGCTTAAGATATAATTATATTTAAAATATTATCACCCTTAGTGTTATTAGATAATTTCACTATAATGATGAAGTAATATGGACTTTGTCTAAGTGTGGCCTGAAAGTGGAGAACTAAGCAACTTACTACAGCATTAGATTATTCTACCAATTCCTTGATATAGGTATGTATACATTACGCAGGACAAGGCTAAAAATATAATTCAAAAATATATGAATAATGAATGTATTGTATGTATCAAAAACTAACCACTATATTTTGTCTTTCAACGAATAATGCGAAACAATGTGATGAGTTTTTATTAACGAGATCGTTAATAAAAAGTGAACAACTGAATTTGGAATGTTAAATTAACATTAGTGCAAAAAATACGCATAATAGTAATTTATTTAATATTTTTATAACATAATAAAGATAATTTTATTTTAACAAGACAATGATGCAAGGTACCTACCAATTTCAAAGACCAACGTTTTTTTTATTAGTTTTTTGCTGGAATTCGTATCATAATACCTATAATTATGAAACTTGTTTTATATTTTAATACGAAACTTATTTCGTATGAAAAATGAATAATAGACAACAATATACTGTTGAAGGAAATACGATTGGTTATAGGTTCGATTCCCACTCGGGGCAATGAAATGTTGAGTCGTCAATTAACGTAGTATTTCGATTTCAGAGAGAAAGTAGTCGACGAAGTGTCTTGTCACTAGATTGTCTCTGACTATCCTGCTATGCAAAATATAACGCATAACCATTCCTCTGAGTCGAAATTGAATCTACGACCAACCTCGTTTATATTTAGGTGCGATCCTACTGCGCTACGATGAACCATGAGAACGTGATAGGAGAACGTGATTTTAAACTATAACAAAATATGAAAATAGATTTTAGATTATTAAGAAGTTACAAAGATGCAATTCAACTAAAATTAAGAATTTGAACGTCTGTGAGGATGCATATTTGTTACTATTTCACACAAGAACTAATGAACGAACAAAAATGAAATATCGTTGTATTATCTTACTCTACTAATACTAGTACTATTCTGATATGTAAACTATCAGAAAACTGATAGTTTACAATTTATAAAGATTTTATATAATTTAGCTATAATGCTTTTTATCTTGCATAGCAGGGTAGATACAAAGCGCGAACATTGCGTGAACATTGCGCGTGAAGACACGCCAAATTCGAGACATTGCGTGTTGAATAACGAAACTCAACGTCACGAAATGTATAATGATAAGTATTTACTATTGAATGGTACAACCGTAGTTTACCTACTGTTGATACATTGCTAATTTATTACGAATTCATATCTTTCATAGAAAACAATCTTCAATTCAAGCCTATTCGATTTCCCATATATTATTGTATAATATCCTAATGGATGGTAAGATCTTTGATTTTCGCGATTTTTATAAATATTTTAAATGAAATTAATGAGTCTACCTGTGACCACGGACTACTGTAAAGTGTTCGAAACGTCAGGTGTCCAAAATGTATTTTCGAATACCAAAATATACGCGATTAATCCGGTTAAAATAGTTTCATTTAAAATCCTAATGGATATAATACAATAATTTTATATAATTATAAAAACATATAAATAAAGCTTGTTAAAAACTTTTAATACATTTTTAACTTGTGCTATTTTCATAGTTCTATTTCAACCTCATACATATTTCATATCGGATTTAAGAATAAATATTAAAATGAGCAGCGTACAGTTTCTATCGCGTCAGAAACGCCTCGCCTCCTGTGACAACCGCAGCGGCTGGCTGTGACGTCTAGGGAATGACGTAATTATTCTTTATACAATTTGTTATTCTAAGCGTAAGAACGTTTTATATAATCTTATAGAGTGTTTAAGTAAGCAAGTAAGTATAATATGTTGAGTTTTAGGAATTATAACTTAGCCCCGTGGAGAAGATAGATCTATTTGTATTATTTTTTCGCAACGTTTCACTAAGATATAAAATACAATTTGTTAGATGTGATGTAAATTTATGTTGTTGTGACCTTTTGAAAGACCTTTAGGTAAGGACAACTTATTTCTAAGTACTCTATGTTTTCCCTACAAAAATACTACTCAAAGAAACTTATATAAATGTAAAGTACACATACATATATTTACATATACATATATGTGTATTCACATATATATGTATATTTAATATTTACATTTCAAATGTAACATTTGCGATGCGTTAAGGCTGAAAGGTAGCGTCGGCTCACATCACTCTTACGTTAACGAACATGCTTCTTTACATTTTTGATCCAATCAGAAGCCTTTCGCGCTGCGCAGTATCACAAAGGTATTGTTATGCTTTGGCCCGGGATGCATCTCTGATGCCTGTATGGGATATATAGAGTATATAGGATATGTAGCGTATATGGGATATGTAGTGTAATTTGTTACTGGAATTATTAGAAATATGGCAAGGTGTATTCGTGAATCATATAAGATTTTTTATAATTCTACTGTAAATAGTTATACCGTAGAATCAAACTCACTTAAGATTTAGTAAATTAATAGGTGTTTAAAATGAATACTAAGAAATAAGAATATGTAACATCTTGATCAGCTTTTACAATGAATATTGTTAATAAGATCTTTGAAATTTTACTATTTTTAAAGTGTTATTCCACACTTAGGATTAGAAAACATTTGTGAAAAAACGTATAAAAATTTGAACGCAGCGGGATTCAAACCCGCGGACCTCTTGGACGGTATCCAAGAGGCACGAGTTCCGCTGCGTTCCTGCTGTGTTCAAATTTTTATACGCTTATTCAAAAATTTCTTATTAAAAATTGACAGTTCTACTCAAAAGTTTGAAAATTAACGTGAATTATGCATTAAATGAAAACGAAAATACACACAGTATTTTAACATAAAAATATTATAATTAGAACAAGCTAACAATGTTATTAGCGACCTTTTCACACGTTAAAATAACTTCCATATCGGTCTATTAATTAATGTATTTATTTGTATTTGATTAAAATGATAAGCTCAAATTATTCACTGTCGAACCACCATCACAAAATTAACTGCACGTTTATTTAAATATATTTAATTAATAAATATAGAAATTGCCATTAAATACACAATACAATATACGAAACGAAACATCAAAATTCTATATTCACAATTGCTGCAAAAGCCGTAACTCAGCTAATCATACTTGAGTTCCATCTCATCTATCGCTAGTATAATTTAATTTTTTAACTTATTATGGATCTATTTTGATTATATTTTTGGGTTTGCGCAACGGACAGTTCATATAGGCATATCATGAAATGTAATAAATTCACGAAATTACCAACTTTACGATATGGCCACAATGTAAGCAAACATTTCCAATTACAATAGTTACAACTAATACATATAAATATTTAACAATAAATACATACAAATTGAAACACAAATCTCCGATAGACATATAAATCTTCATTAAATAGTAATTACTTTACATAATGAGTGAATAATCAATATTAATGACAAGGAAAGACTGAACGTGCTACGTAGACCGGACGCTTGGCTTTACTCGAACAGTTGTTTGCTAATCCTGCAACTGTCGCCGTTCTGGATTACGGCAGTTACATTACGGTCGTTACGAGTTCGATGCTTAAATAACTAAGTATGCGAGTTAAAGTACTATCAATTATTGAATTTGAACTTATTATATTATATTTTGATAAAAAAAATTGAAGCCGGTCGTAGCGCAATGTGAAAACGTCTAACTGTAAACGCGATTGCGATATTTAAATTATTTCCACTTCCTCGCTCTGGTAAGACAAATTGCGGCGTTGAGTTCTGTCACTCAACACGCAATGTCTCGAATTCGGTGGAAAGCGAAGTACAGAGTGTCGGGACTGTATTTTCGAATACCTAAATATAAACGGTTAATCCGTTTAAAACAGTTTCAATCAAAATAAATGCATTTTTTAAAGGTTTTCTTACCAATTTTTGGCTTAAGAGCGGACGGAAATTTAAAAGGTATTTATTTTACTACTACTTATAAGTAATTATTTCTTATTTAATCAATTTTAAGGATTATATTATTCGCACGTATTCTCACGTTTTTCCCTATGGTTGCTTATTAAATACTTGCATGCATGATGATGATTTTATAAAGACTTGAAAGCACTTGAAAGTGTTTCCCAAGACGTTCCTATTCACTCACATATAATTTTAGTAAGTTCATATATTATATAATATCAATAAATATAGACAATATATAAATATGTCATTTAATCGAAAAATATTTACTAAAAAGAATTACTAAATTTATTATTTTCTTTTTTTCTGTATAGTGAAATTGCATACGAACTGCCATGACAGCAACGTAAGTACAGCATCCTGCCACGATTTTATCGGATATCAAAAGGGGTTTGCGAATAAGCCTTCACTGTAGCGACCCGGCAAGCAACCTACTATTTACATATAATATTTATACATAATTTTAATATTTATGGTTTTGTTGAGAAAATAATTCCAGAATTATCGTACTGTAATATTAGAAAGCTGTATAATTTATTTAAATACGTTAATCCTAGTGCTATCAGTTGGATGGAATAAAAAATGTTATACTTGTGTATTTATTTTATTGGCGCGTTTTATTAGCAATTAAGTATAACTCAATTTCTTCTATTTTTTATTAGTTTATATAAAAGTTTTTTTTAAATAATTTCAAACTCAAATAATACCGTCGTTACGCATTTGGAAAGTTGAAAAGAATGCATTACGTCAGATTGTAGAATGAACCGCTTAGAAGATGAATTTTCTTTATTTACTTCCATTCGGCGTAGAGTTCCGGCTCTTGACAAGTACTTTTACAAATGTAGACAGAAAACAGAGATCTTAGTTAGAGAGAGGTTAGTTCTTGGCAATAAATCTATGTCTACGCAACTATGTGATAAAAAGCGTTAAGCTGTAAAGAAAATAAACAACTTGAGGTTTATAAGTATTTGTACGTAAATATTGTATATATTATTGTAGTTGCAATAGTTGCTTATTAATACACTCTACGGTGTTAGAGCGTAGCAATGTTCTAATTATTATTTGTCACAAGCACACTCAGGCCCAGAGGACGATAACGCAGTTCAAGTTAGTATTTTATTATTTAGGACTATCTTGGCGTAGTGAGATATCCAACTGTAAATTATATAACTTATATGTTCTCACTGGATGAAATGATTATTTTAATTATTATTATTTCCACGCTTTCGTAAAAGACGGGGTTCAGTTCCGCCCCTTAACGTGAAATGCCTCTAATTCGAGCAGAAAGCAGAGGTAAGGCGTGAAGTTGTAATTTATAAAATCTTTAAGCAAAATCAAATATAAACATTACGTGTTGAATGATATAAACCACAACTGCGCTACATCAGACTGTCACCATATAAATTTATTATTGAGTGATAACGTATTGAGTGGCAGAACTCAACGCCGCACTTTGATTTTCACATTACTTACCAAACACATAGGTATTTTTCTACCGAATCATTGATCATTGATAAGAGTTAATTAATACCACATTTAATGTCCAATTGAATGAAGTCTTAATATTTTCTATAACTTGTTACTGTATTTAATTTAATACAATAAATATATTAATATTATTACATTATTTGAAATATTATCAGTAAACCCCAAACACGATCTTTATAAAGTTACTATTATATCAAGATGGCTGCCTTATCAAAATGGCGGACCGCGTTTATATTTTTGTACAGCCCATTCAATGGAGCATCAAATATAAGGGCTTGAAGAGATACAACATATTTCAAAGTGCCTACAAAAACTTGTTCATTTTTGAATTTACCTTGACCTTTCTAGTCTACAAAAATAAATATTTTTCTTCTATTTATTTTGTCCAATCTAAAACTGAAATTAACTTACATTTATAGTTTATCTAATATAAATATATGGTATTTTGTTTTTACTAACAACATAGTGTTTTATATTCATATAACGTTTCTGACGTTTTCACGTTATGAAATGTTATTAGAAATACCTCAAAATGGCAAGCGGAAATTACACGAGAAATTAATGTTTACTTTAAATTTACATACTTTTTCATACGTACAATATATAAAATACTAATGTATTTTTACTACCGGAATATCTAAATTATTGTATGAATAATGTCTTCCGGCTTTTATAGGTCAGTAGGAGAGAATATTGTGTTAAAAAATCATTCTACACTTTTCGCTTATTTAGAAAGTATTGAGGCCAGTTTTGGCGTAGTGGGACAAAGTCTAACTGTAAATGCCACCGATTGTGGATACGACTCCACTCGGGTGAAAGACTAGATTTAAATTATTTTTATTTAGGTGTTGATATGGCATACGTTATATTCAATATGGCATCTATGTAATATTCATTACAATATATACAAATAACAAAGATCAGAAATCAATCGGTTTTACGGATCTATCTCAAGATTGGATCACAGACCGCATGCATTCTCGGGCGGAAATGACAACCGCTTCCGCCGGATGCAGGTCTGTCCAAGCCTTTATCGCTACATCCAGTATTGACTTAGTTTGTTCCGGCGGCAAATACTTGTTTAAATTGTCATGCTTAGACGTAATATATCGAGTAAATGGTGAAATTAAATATTGAATATATAAAATTACTAGAAAATCGCTATAGTTTTGAATTAGATATCCATTCAGGAGAACAATTGTTTACTTTATTCGCTTTGGTACGGCAAAACGCAGCATTAAGTTTCGCCACACCACACACAACACAAACAAGTTTGGGTAAAAAACGGATTATGGAATGCCTTGACACTAAGTTTTTTCACTTTTGATAATGCCAACATACGTTGTGTATTCTAAGGGGATAGTACCTTAGTCACCTTTTCCTGAAAGTTATATTTTACGTATACACATTATTTTCTGCCAAATAACAGGTCCACGATTTATCCCGTATAGCAGAATCGTAAGCGACAACCAAGTGTCAAGACGCTTTACAGACTGTTTCCCGAATTCGAGGCATTAGTTGCTGAATGGCGAATTTATCGTTGAACATTCTCTTGCTAGAGAAATGAAAATATGTTTTAATTTTAACCATTTCCCCGAATGGGACTCGAATTCACAACCATTCGCGTTTACAGGCACGATAGCTTCTAAAAAACTATTATAAGCGCAGTATAAGATGTAAGACAAACATCAAAGCATTTAAAACATACTTTTAGAAGTAACCGATTAATCGATTATTTTTAAGAATGAAACAGTGAGAATTATACATAGAATATGATATTTCATTTTCATTTTCATATTCGTAATATTTTCACATTCATTCATTTTATATTTTCATTTAGAAAAGGATCAATTATAAATTAAATGTATTTAATAATTGTCATTAACATTTCTATTACAATATTACTCAATGATCTAAAGCTTTGGACTGTATTTGACGTTTTTGTAGAATGCAACGTCAATCTACTTTCATATACATTTATATATATATATATATATATATATATATATATAACTTTCTCGTCGTCTCGTAACCACTCGTCTGAGGAAAAGCCGTAGGCGCGTCCTATCTTTCTCCCACATATAATAAACCATAAAAGGTAATCACAGTAAGAGAAAAGATAGCGAAAACAGCCCCGCCCCGCTGCTAGCCGTGAATTCCGACCAACCGTGATTCTTAAAACCTTGATGTTGAACCCTCCGGAACACAACGAAACAGTTAACGTATATGATACTTAAAAAGCATTTGCAAACAATCAATTATTGTTACGATAGTTTATTTATAAGATAGATGTGTGATGATGATTGGTTTGTGAGACCAATTTAAGCCATGGATTGGTTTATGTGACCAATATATGTTGATGATACGTCGATTGGCTTGCCAGAACAATATTTGACGTTCGCTTACAAGACGCATAAGCACTAGGCGGCCGATTGAGTAATATTCACGCATAGCACATACGTAGCAGTCGTTTGTCAAAACCAAGAATTAAACTCGGTTAGGTGATATCGACATCAGATATAAGCATTAATTTTGCCGAACACTGTCAGTCGTGTATCACAGTATGCGTTCTATTACCAAACAAGGCGCTAGATAATAAACGATCGAACACCATTACGTACTGCAGCATTCCGCGACATAACAGTACAGAACTCCTTGCAAGGACCACTAAAACATACTTCAAAACGCATGAGACATAAAAGCATCCCAAAAACCATTAAACCTACACCAGAGGTGTAAAAAGATATAAAAACAAGTTACATCTATGCTCGCCGCCGTGCAAGTATGGCCTGCGCAACGTAAGATAACGTCAGTGAAGATACAAATCGCGCCACCGACATCAGTTATGAGTAAGCTATGAAGCTCACTGAACCCCGAGAACTGCGTACCACAAGTAACATCAACGTCCGATATCATACAAACATCGCTGACGCAACGCAATACAACAGCAGTCAAGATATAATCATCGAATATCGCCACAGCAGTTCACCTAAGCCAAGAACATTTAGCCTCGGTGATGCAGAGCAATATAGGATTGTGCCACTGAAATCAGTGTTCAGTAGGCTGTAACGCTCACCGAACTCCGACGGTCGCGTGTCGCAAGTTATATCAACGTCCGATGCTAATATTCACCATAAAGCCAAATATCATATTTATTTTATAAGCGGTACGAGTCTTTCAGCTCATCATATTTATTTGTACAATAGTACATAAGGAGGTTCTTCTCTCTGAGACTCGAACGCCGCAAGCTGCTTCCATATATATCTGCCGTGCAACTGTTTTGACATTCAGGATGGTGTAACCTGAGATCTTTTTAAACATAAAGCCAAAATCTCTATGAAAGACGATTCGGCCTGACGACGCACGACATCGCCGACGTCGACGAGCTCAGCCCACATGCACAGCTGTAACTTCTTTTATTATACGAACGCAATCTGTTCGTTACATACTATATTAGATATTAAATCATTTTTTATTTCAATATGTACATTGTAACGGTTATAAGAAACATTGTGTTATTTTCATGTAGTACAGAGATACATAGTTTTTCGCATGTTTAAGCCAAGTATTTTTAATATAAAAAGACAGGCAGTGCAATACTAAGTTAATTCATATAATATATTTCATATAATAAACAAAACAAATACTTTTATCTAAGTTGCTTCTGCTTGGTAGGTAACATGTACTTATAATTATATATAAATATATAATGTGAATAATTTTTCTTTCTGTTAGTCTATTTTTTAGACTTCCGGTTATTAATTGTTAGTTATTTTATTGTTACATTTATTAATATTATTATTCATTATGGTTATATTATTAGTTTTATTTGTTTGCCTACCGGTCCGGTAGTAGCTGCTAATGGGACTGACATTTTTTTGTTAATTGAGATTTAAAAGTACTTGTAATAGCCTATTTGATGAAAGAATATTTTGTCTTTTGATTTTACTGTAAGATACTAAAATCGGTTTAAATCTAATCTTTTTAAGACGAATCATTATATACGTAAAATGCAAAAGTATAAACAAAGTGGTCTCTAAAGAATTCTCTGTCTTAAAATAATATGCATAAACTCAACGCTTTCTCAATTTTACTCTGAGACGGTTAATTCTTAAAAAAGATACTTATAACGAAGTTAACTGTAAATCGGTTTTTCGTATAAAACAAAAAGTATTTTTAAACGGTCGGCAATAAAACTAAGTAGGACTTTACAAATTTTAATTTAGACAATCTTATAAGAAGATTTAAAGGACACAGAAAGCTTTCGCCTAATTAAAAAGTCAAATTAAATAAGAGAAAACACAAATACCTAAGTATTAGGGACATTTCCCTTCCGAAGACTTGTTTGAGATTGTTTTAGGATCTCGAATCATTTTCATAATAGACACTTGTCAGTTGGAGTGGAAATTTATTTAAATATTCTATTTTTTTTTCAATTAGTTCTGTAATGTTTAAAAATAGTAAAAAAATATGTATTTAAGGAACAAGTTATGAGGTTACGACTGACAACGTGTTATGTAAATTATTTTCACCGAAATTTCCGATTATCGTGGCACAGTCTGATGGTGCCTCACTGTAAAGGAGATTTATCGGTTACGAGTTTGATTTCCATTTAGGAGCTAAACGATAAACGATTCCGAAAATGAAGTACGGAATATCTTGACAGTTTGGTACCTCTACATTTGATCCTGTCTACCCTGCTATGCGGGATTGAGGGTTCTTTTCGCAAATGGTGGAATGATCTTGTTTAGATTATTTTAATGCTGTTCAATTTTAATGCTGTGCTCTGTTCAAAACAACGCGCGGAGTTGAGCTGTGCCACTCAACACACAATAATTTTGAAAAGTTGACAGCGGATTTTCTTTATAGTTTTCTCTGATAAGCCTTGTTATGCCGGAAAAGGTATTGAAGCTCAAAAAAATCTTTATTAATCTCAATATTACCATATACTAATAAATTATACAGCAAATTATATACGAAAAACATTTGTTTACATAATGAGAATAAACGCAGCTTCTATTTCAATTTGAGATGTATAAAAGCTATTTGGGGCTAAAATGTAGTCGTAACGTAACTTTAATGATAATTTAAGAGAATAGAAAAGTTTTCCCGTCTGCGTTCGTTGTAACAGTTGTATAAACCATGTTGTGCTCTACAAAATTTATTAATAGTTATACACACGGACATGAGCATTGTGTGTATATATATATATATATATATATATATATATATATATATATAAAACATTTTTGAAAAAACGTAAAAAAATTTGAACGCAGCGGGATTTGAACCCGCGCCTCTTGGATACCGTCCAAGCGCTCTGACCGCTAAGGCATGCGTTCTACTACCAGCTGTGACGAAATTCTTATACGTTTTTGTTACAACTTATTTATGTTGTTAGCAACTCTGTAGAGAGATTACAAATTTCCACAATCGTTTAACAAGAGAGATTGCTATTTTATTTTAATATTTACTATTTTTAAAGTGTTATTCCACACTTAGGATTAGAAAACATTTAAAAAAAAACGTATAAAATCGACGCAGCTGGTAGTAAAACGCATGGCTTAGCGCTCAGAGCGCTTGGACGGTATCCAAGAGGCGCGGGTTCGAATCCCGCTGCGTTTAAATTTTAATATATATATATATATATATATATATATATATATACATATATATACAAAGCATCAACATGCAAGCAAAAATAAACTTTTATATAATTACATAATTATCATAGCATCATTGTCCTAGTGTCAGGAACCTCCGTTGACAGCTGTCAACGAAGTAAAATAGAATCTTAACACGGGGTTACTAGGTCTTGGTGGATAGCATTTCACCCAAAATCGAGAATGCGGGATGAGTGGCGAACTGTCTTTACAGTCACTGTGATCAGCCACGATGATCTCTATATTATTTATATTAATAAATTTGCAAGTAGCATAATGTAGAAGATAAATTAAACTAAAACTAATTTAAGTTAACCTAAGAAAGCTTGACTATGAATTCGAATACCACCGAGGAAACTACGTATTTTTATGCATGAGTCAAATATATCTTTAGCCTGGTAAGACGGTATGTGCTGGTTTCGTTACTCAACAGGCATTTTCTTGGTAGAGCCTGATTTACTCTGGTTATGCTGAAATAGTTTTTTTTTCTTAGATTCCTGCGAACAAAATGCTAAGACAATTCGTTCTCTACTTTTAGCTAATTTCAAGATCTTGCGTGTTGACTGTTGGAATCTAAATTTCATGAAAAAAATCGCAATAATACCCATCACAATAATAGCAGTAAAGGTGCTCTCTCTGCATTACGATTGACATTATCTATATGTGCATTCATCATATTCTATCTATATTTATGCTTACTCTGTACACGAAATTATACCCCATAATTAAGATAACCGCATTAGTTAATTAATTATTTATTACTCCACAAATTGCTGTAAATACGGATGACATCATATTAATAATATCTAAGATTAATCTAGTCATATATTATCTGTTTGTAATTGTGATGTTTCGTTGCAAAATAATAGAAATAGCAATATTATACTGTAAGAAAATGAGATTCCTTAAAATATATTATATAGTAATTATAATAAAATAAAATGTTCCTTTATTATGTTTATTGAATGAAATGGATTCCGAGAACTTAATAACGTGATGTATTCCTGCTTCGATATATTTAATTATTAAATTGTAAGGCATTACGTTATGGAACAAAATATATTATGTATGAACTGTGCCCGTGGCTTCGTCCGCGTGTAATTTAAAATATATATTACATCTGAAGTGGAGATGAGCTGGACATGTTGCCCGCTACTCAAAAGATGGATGGCCAAATTGTTTCGCCAAATAGCATGGACCGAGCAAACGACAACAAGGCAGACCAAAAACACGTTGGAATGACGAGGTTGTAAAATTAGCAGGAACAAGCTGGATTGACACCTAGAGAAGACCTATACCCCAAAGGGGCCATGATATACTTATATATACATGTATGTGTATGTGTGGATGTGGATGTATATATATTTCCTATTTTTTCTATGTATACATGAAATTAAGGTGTAATTAATATAATAAAGACTTATTATTATACATAAGAAAAAACAGTTGCTTTAATGTTACAAATAAACATTTGATTTAATTAATTTGTATAGATAATACTTCACAATAAGAAAATAATATTAGAATATATTTGTAACTACGACTGTTGCGTACAGTTTGTGAGTGAGATTAATATTAATAAGAGTGAATTATTATTTACAAAAATCTGCCTAGCGCTTATTAGCATTAGCTGTGTGTAGTCCATAAAATAATACCATTTGCTTTCAACTTATAATGTTTGGAGGGCATTGAAAAGTTAGCCACTATACGAACTATGACATCTAAATGCGCTTAAAATAGGGTGCTGGCAGTATTTCTCAATAACCAGTGAAGTGCTAAAGTTTTATAGGACCCGCGCTCATGATCATCTTATTGTATAAAGCTCATGAAAGCTCATGAAGCGGTTTCAAAAATAATATAACGTCGATATTTTCGTTATACTCCCAGTTTCAAATGATGCTTTAAACTGTAAAATAAATTCTAGAATTGGAAAAAGTATATTTTTATGTATACATTTTTTTCCATTCATACAAAGATAGTACAATGTTTCAGGTGGAATGGTATTAGAGGGATACAATCAGTATCGAATATGCCTACTAAAAAATAAACATATTTTTTTTTGTTTTGACTGAGTATTATATAGAGTTTTAGCAATAATAAAAATAGATATTCTTTTCAATTATTAAAACTATTTTTGATATGGAACTACTTTCATTTGTTTTTTGCTTTAATTGAATGAAATCGTGTATTGTAAAATAATGTTTTCCTGGCAGAATATTTATATGGGATGCTGTAGCCCATCTTATTAGCTTTTCTTTATATATGTTTGTATATACTTGTATATTTATATAAGTATATACATGCGTTGCGTTGTGTGCCAGAAGATTAGTTAATATCGATAAAACAAGAAGTTTTCAAAGTAGAAGTAATGTATATGTACTTAAAAATGATATGACGCTTGATAGTCTCGCTTAAATTAGAAAACGTCTGAGCGATTTGGTTAATTTTGGTATTGAAATATTTGTAGAAGTCGATGGAATGAATGAATGGCTAGTTAATGATATAAATAAACTTTTTAATTTAACCTTAAGAAATTACTATAAATATAATAATAAATTAAACTACTTTAAACTAATTAATATATTTTGGTATTAGAAAATACGTTTTTGAATATCAAGTTTCAATAAAGATTTAATATTATAATTTTAATAGAGAAACTTTTTATCCCCTGGGGTCTACTTCTAGGGTAAAAACAACACCGTCAGCTCGTTCTGCAAGAGTCAACGGCAGTGTACGAGACAAGAAACAGATGGTGGTAAATTGATATAAGCTTCTGTAGAGTGTTTAAAACGAGATGAGAGATATATCCGATTAATCTGTTTAAATTTAAAATGTGTAAAAATAGAAAACAAAACCATTGATTTTTAGGATTTTACATATTTAAAAAAAAAATCATTTTAAATTATAATTTTCGAATACTAAATATATTTGTGATTTTGTATTTTCATGTACACGAAACATATATATATTTATGAAGAATAAATACAACTTACGAATATATAGATTTCTCTTTAAAACGAAAAATCCACTGTTCATTAAATTCCTTGTAAATTGTATCGTATTTACTGTTACACGGACGATACATTTCGATACGTTTAATGAACGTTATGCCGTGTGGTCGGAGGTAATGAAGCGGGTGAGCATTCTCTTCTCTTTAATAATTGGGCAAAAGAAAAATTCATTAACATACCAACGGCTCATTTTAATGTTACTACAATTTTGAACGTTTAAATTAAATGGTGATATTGTTAGATTATTTATAGAACTATATATATATATATATATATATATATATATATATATATATATATATATAGATTCATGCTCTGCATAGTACAGTAGTCCGAATGAACCTAGAGTTAAGGCACTCCGTTGATTGTATTCCGCCCAAAATCAAATTATTGTGTGTTGAGTTTTATGTTATTACCAACGTGAAAAATTACAAAGTATATAAAACATTTTGGGTTCGATTCCCACTCGGGGTAAGAACTTTGTAACGGTATGTACTTATGTACATATTGAAATATAAATATGTTTCAATATTTAAATGAAATACATCTATTTAACGTACACATAACAATGTAATATAATAAATCGACATATGAATCAGATATGTCTATTAAAGTACACATAACAATGTTATGTAATAATTTCATGCGTCGTCCGGCTGAGTCGTCTTTCATAGAGATTTTGACTTAATACTTAAAGAGATTTTAGGTTACACTGTCCTGAATGTCAGAACAGTTGCGTGGGATATATATGAAGGCAGCAGCGGCGGTCAAGTCAACCCCTTATATACTAACGTAATAACATATATGATGAGCTGAAAGACTCGTACCGCATATAAAATAAATATGATATATGGCTTTATGGCGAATATTGGCATGATCTTTACAAATAAAGTTCTAATAAGAAGATAAATATATGTATATGGGATGATACATATAGTGGATCTATGTGATAGAGATCATGCCACCTGACTTTCGATGTTCAGCGTGCTTATGGTTGGCCGATATTCGTTGTCGGTGGCATAAACCAATGTTGCTGGGCGTCACTGAGGCTGATATAATTTGCTTAGGTGAACTATTACGGGGATGTTGGTCGGTTATATCATGACTGATGCTATCTCGCGTCGCATGAGCGGTGCATGCACGGTGTTGGACGTTGATATAACTTGTGATACGCGACTGTCGGAGTTCGGTGAGCGTTAGCTTATCGTTAACTGATGTCGGTGATGCGACCCAAAGTTGATCAGCTGATGCTAATCAACTTAAAATCAACTTGATGCTGACCTAAGACCACCTAATCTAACTCCTGAGGCTAATATTCTTGGCTTCTTGGCTTAGGTGAACTGCTATGGCGACGTTGATTAGGTTATTACGTCTGGTGCCGTCTCGCGTTGCATGAGCTATGTTTGTACCGCGTCGGACGTTGTCCGAACAAACACAGCTCAAACGCGACTGTCGGGGATCGGTGGGCCTTGTAGCTCACTGATAACTGATGTCGGTGGCGCAACCCAATATTGCTTGGCATCACTGAGCTTAATGTTCTAGGCTTAGGTGAACGGCTATGGCGATGTTGGATGATTATATCTTGACTGTTGCTGTCTTGTGTTGCGTCAGCGGTGTCTGCACGACGTCGGACATTGATATAACTTATTGTAACGACTGTGGAGGTTCAGTGTGCTTTATAGCTTATTGATAACTTATGTCTGCGGCGCTTTGTTTCTATGTCTTTTTACACCCCTGGTGTGGGATTAATGGTTATGTGTGTCTTTTATGTCTCATGCGTTTCGATGTATGTTTTAATATCGTCCTTGCGAGGAGTGCTGTGCTATTATCTCACAAAATGCTGTAGTACGTAATGGTGTTGGACTGTTTGTCTAGTGCCTTGTTTAGTAATAGAATGCATAATGTAACACACTACTGTTAATGTTCGGTGAATCTATAGCTGATATCTGATATTGGTGGCACCTAACAGAGTTTAATTGTTGGTTTTGACAATCGACTGCTACGTATATGTAGTGTGTGAATATAACACAACCGGCTTCCCAGCGGTTGTACGTCTGAACTGATATGCGAGCCGGAAAGTCACAAACCAATCCATGACATACATTGGTCTCATATACCAATCCGCTACTTATATTGATCTCTATCTTAAAATAAAATTCATTATAAGTGGGAGGAAGATAGGACGCGTCTTTGGCGTTTCCTCAGACGAGCCGTTGGTGATCTAAATGGAAAGTTAATGAATGATCTTACAAATATGAAAACTCTATCTGTCGGCAAATAAATTCATATAAGAGTCGATATCATTTGATGGCAAATATATAATAAATGATATTACATTCTAATGGCTAATTATATACTCTGAATCTCTAAAAGATCTTGAGCTACGCACACAACAATAAATGGGTCCATGATTTTATAATTATTATATTTATATATACTTATTGAAGGCAGATAAACGTTACAATTTCCCAGAGTCATCATAAATAAAATTAAAACTAAATTGCCTTTTATTTTTTGCTACTCGATACAACATTTTCAAAGACACAGACAAGATAATTTAAGGAAACATTTTTTTTATTTACTTTTAACCTTGTTTTTTCTCTGACCTCTACCTACAGTAGCTACTGTAATTAAATATATAAATAATAATTTGAGCAAAATATCGTCTTCAAAATGCGAATGATTGTAAGTTAGCTGGAACGTCGAGGATAGATTTTCTTAATATTAGGTTCTCTCTTTCTTGATATCGGGTTACCTTGTTATATGTGTAAAAGGGAATGCATAAAATTATCATATGCATATTATTAACGACATTAATTATAATAAATGCAATTAAAATTTTCATTATTTATTTTCTTGTTTATTCATCTTTAAAAATATATATACAATATTTAACTTAAAAATAAATTGAATAGTAACTATTGATATCTCAAATTTATGTAATAATAATAATTAAAAAAATAAATATAATAAATGAGGCCGGACGTGACGTAGTGTGACAGCGTCTGACTGTAAACGCGATCGGTTGTGGGTTCGATCCCCCCTTGGGGGAGTGATTATATTTAAATTATAATCACTTCCTCACTTTGGTAAAGATAAAGAGAGGCGTTGAGTTCCACCACTCAACATACAATGTCTCAAATTCGGTGGGAAGCGAAGTACGGAGTGTGTTGACACTAGGTACTTTCTGTCTAAGGATAAAAGCGTGAAGCTAAAAAAAAACATAATAAATGTTTAATAAACATATAATAGAATTCCAAGCTCACTTTTATAGACTTAAATAAGACTAATTTAAACATTGGCTGGCATTCTTTTCGGTAGAGGTGGTAGAGCCTTATTTCATATACGAGTATTATTCATGCTAAAAGCCAGAAGTACATAACCAGGTACCTTAGCATAAGAAAAAGAAACCACTTCATAGAAATTATTTCCTCTTTCCATTAGCAAAGCAAGATTCCGTTGTTTCGTCAATGGGCCTGTAATAGCACTAAATGGACGGCAAGCATAAACGATGTGAGTGCAACGCGTATTCGCTTTATATCGCAATAGACGCTGGAATTTTTCTTAGAGAATATACTCGTATTCAAAAGAAACCCACTATTCTTGTACTTTTAGTATCCATACAACTCGACCTAAATTCTTAAAATATTGTTACGTTCTTAGAAATGTTTTGTAAGGAAAATAAATTAAATATACTGAGTCTAATGTATCTTTAATACATATATAATATTGGTGAAATGAGCTTGAATTCAATATAGTCTTTTCAATGTGTACCAATTCAAATCGTTTTGATTAACGTATGATTGCACACAGGCAACGGGATCCGTAATATTAGTAAGCACAATATAATATATAATATATACATATCTATGTAGTAATATATCCACACAATCACCATTACGACCAATGGTGATTAATAGTAGATTTTACATATATATTACTAACTACTTACTTTTATTAGTTTAGACTAGATTCTTACAGAGCTTTTACAGGAAGCTTTTTTTAATTTACTCAAAGTTTAGTTTTTGTAATAGTATGTTTTCCAACTTTCACTTCTTCTCGTATAGCAGGGTAGACGGAGACAACTTGGGTATTTTTTCATTTTTTTTATTATTAAATTACTTACATATATATATATATATATATATATATATATATATATATATATATATATATATATATATATATATGCGATACAGTTATCAAAATTCATTATCGTTCAAGATTATAATGATACTAAGATTAAAATTTAGAAAAAATAATTAAATTAGGCAAATTCAGTTTTAGTATAAATGCAAAAGTACATCGTTTTCTATCTCATGAAATGTTTGTTTTAGCTAAAAGCTGTAGTATCAAACGACTTCCACTATTTACTAAATAACTAATTCCGGAAGATATAAAAAGTTCAAAAGTTTGTTTACTTCTGGAAACTTAAGCCAGCGACCACGAATTTGAAATTCCTAAGACATTACGAATAAAGGTCTTTAGAGAAACTTTTGTGGGATTGCTGAAACTGCATTCATAAATGTTTGTTCTTAGTATGGACTAAATGTACATTACAGTGTTTACATAAACATACTTTAATATAAAGAATACACTTTTTCATCCAATTCCATATATTTCATATTTATCATATAATTTTTTTATATATTGCGTTATTTATTTAGTATAAAACGCATAAAAAGTAAATATATATTGAAAATATAAAAATTAGAGCATAAATTGAGCAGAGTATGTACTGTGACAAAACATTGATATAATAATGTTATATAGAAAAAATGAAGATACCAAACACATGAATTTTAGGTGCTTATCGAACTCATTAAATTTAAGTTTCATTTAAAAGTAAATAAAAGCTTCTGCAATTAGCTTTGAATTATTCATTTAAATGAATAACTGAAACGCTACGTAATTTCTTAATAAATATCTAACAAAAATACTAATATACACTTATTAGAGATTTACAAGCAAGCATGTCGCTTAATATCATAAAATATATAAGATTACTTTTATATCTTACTTACTAAATGAAGAAAATGATAATAAAATGAGCGTCTCTATGCGAACTATTAAGTTAAGTTACGTAGAGATATTAAACGTGAGATAGAGTTGTTGAACTTCTGCTAGCATAATTGTTAGCGGCATTCGCCACATAAAAGCAATATAACTTCTAAATAATGTTTATCATTCATATAAATGCTGGCAATGTAATAAATATTTTAAAGATGTATATAAATTGCTGTTTTATATGAAAGATGTTACCTAAATTATAATCACCGGTTCGGTCGTGACGCAGTGGGACAGCGTCTGACTACGATTGTCGGTTCGATTCCCACTCAGGAGAGTGAAGTGTGTGTATGAATTATTTTTAATTCCTCGATCTAGCAAGACAAAGCTCGCCCTTGAGTTTCACTACTTACCACGCAATATTTTAAATTCGGTGTAGAGCGCAGTACGGAGTGCATTTACATTGAGTATTTTTGTTTACCAATATGCGTCAGATTAAAAAGAAAAAATGTTATGGCCTATTACGTAAAAAATACTAAATATGATTTAATATTTAATAAGATCTTTGAAATTCAGGATTTTTACACATTTTAAATGAAATTATTTGGCTCATCGAATATTTTACAGTAGTCCGTGGTCACAGGTGGACTGAGGCGACATACGTCTGTCAGTTGATACAAAAATTTATTATATTAATTTACCGCAATCTGTTTCTTATTTGCCTCGTGTATTACCCTGGATTCTTGCCGAATGAGCCGACTTTATTTTTGTCTCTGATGTGGTGGAATCAGACCCAGGTAATAGAGAGATTCCCACTACTCTCAACTCTTCTCTAATGAAATAAGGATGTTTTTAAATTTCAATAGCCTCGCGGATCATTCTAGGATTATATGTATTTTCCCTAGCGACGATATATGGCTTATCAAACCTGATGTAATTGTTGAACTTATTAATTGTATGGTCACACACACAACTGACTTCACAGTTTTCTTGCAGATGTGTTCCTTCACCCTGACCCCGATGCTCCTCTTTGTTTGACCAATTTGCCATAAGCCATTGTCACAATCTAGTTTTTATACACCTGCACACAGCAAAGGAATATTACTTTTTATAGGTCTAAAAGCATAGGCTCATTTTTTAATTAGGCTTATAGTTATATATAGTTTTTATGGCAGCTTTTCTTAAGATGTTGCCAATCCATTTTAACGTCCAGGGAGTTACAGAAGTAACTCCCTTCACATATGGTAGTAGTACTGGTTGTCTTTCCACTGTAGGTGGTTCATTATTCTTCATACACGCAGTACGCGATCAATTAAGAAACAGATGGCGGTAGATAAATATAAATAATTTTTATATCAACTGACAGACGAATGCCACTTCAGCCTACTTGTGACCACGGACTACTGTAAAGTGTTCGAAACGTCAGGTTTCCAAAAATGTATTTTCTAAGACCACAATAAACACGAATAATCCGCTTAAAATATTTTCATTTAAAAAATAATTAATTTCATAATTACTAACTGACAACGCATGGCCAAAAGGTATGGCTTGTTGAATATAGTTTGGCAAGTATTCATTAGTAACATATTAGTAAGAAAAAAATTGAGAATTCTAACGGTACATTACTGTTGAAATTTAAAGCTACTTCCACGGTTACCACTAAGTCTACACAAAAGAAGTCATGGTCGATGACTAGTTCTTACTTCTATTACTGTTACTTAAACCTCAAGCAATCAAAACTGGAAACAAGTCTTTCAAGTCTTTCAAGTCGCAGATTTAGTATAATAGGAGCTTATTACTTAAAAAAAATCTCTTTCAAACAAAGATATCTAATCAACCTATAAACAAAATGGCATTTTCTATATACGAATTAACTATAAGTGTATAATTTCATATAAATTTTATATTAGACAAAAAATGTTTTATGTACATTTTAAAGTAAAGAAAATACATTTGTTAAATTACTGTCTCTGCTGTTCCTTTAAAACGTCACATGAATTTCACGGATCGCTCAGACGTAACGTATATTTGTGAGATGCACTAAAAGCATCCAAGATTTATACAAGATTTAGTTATGTACTGTTTTATTTTGTCTATATTTAATTATAAATAAAATCAGTACCTCATATAGTTATATTATTATGGAGCAATGGAAAATACAATTTTAAATACTATAGATACTATCGATCGATAAGATCTTCATATCGAGACTTGGCTTTGTGCTATTATATCTTCATATTAGTATCATTATAATATTATATTTTAAAACTTATCATAATGCCAGAACTCAACACCGCATTTTGTCTTGCCAGTGGAAAATATAAAAATATTTATAATAAGTCGTATTTTCCCGACTGTGCTTCGAACCCACCACCAATCGCTTTTACAATGATACACTATACCATTGCGCTACGAAGGCTTTTATTTAAATAATATTTATTAACTAATATATACAATTAAGTTTACTTAAAACGTTCGCAGTTCGTATACAAGTATCATAAATATAAATCAAACTAACATCTCCACATTTCACGGTTTGCTTCAACGAACAGAACATGTCACAGCGTGTGGGTACAATAACGCTTATTACATTTCTCTTAAGTGTACAGTGTACAATGTCATGCATGAGGTAGGTAGCTAGCTTTATCATTTTACTCTGTATTCGTGGAGACAGCAAATATTAGAAGTTTTTTTAAATATCAAAAGAATCGTTAGTTGATCAGTGAAGATTGTTTTTTTTTTAAAAGTGATCAACTTATTTAGAAATGATCCTGAAAAGAAAATGAGTTTTATGCATAGTATTGATATTGATTTTTTTAAACAAATCTGACTGATAAATAAACACACATAACGCTAATAAAAGTGATATATTAAATAATCTTGTGGTCAGTGGACTCCTGTACGAACAAACTAAATTCATTACGTTTTTTCTCCGAAATAAAATCTGTATATTAAAATTTTCATTTTATAATACTTTTTTAAGGCTAATCTAAAGGAATCAAATACTAATGAGATGACTTCATTTAAGAGGTTTAAGACATGTAGAATATGGCGCTCTGTTGGTGTTTTCGATAATTTGTTTACACTATTTTGTTTTCTATATATTTTTGGACTCTGAACATATGATTGTATGCAAAAAAAAATGTATTTTTTTAAATTTTCATTATTCAAAATTTTTTGCTATTGTTATTACTAATCTGTAGTATTCAGAATTATTGTTTTCTATCGGTCTACAATGCCGATTCGTTTACTTTTATATAACAAGCCATAGAAGAAGTTTCATGTTTGTTTGTAGTAAGCTCAATACACACAACCACACAACACATCGTTACGATTTCTATTAACTCGTCTACCTGCCTTAAGGGACTTCATTCCAATATTTTTTTTAGCTTTACGCTTTTACCTGCACAGCAAGACACTACTTCGTTTTCCACTAAATTCGAGACATTGCGTGTTGAATGGTGGAACTCAACGCTGCACTTTGTCTAACCAGAGGAAAAAAGTGAAAATAATTTAAATATAATCACTTCCCCGAGTGGGGAACTAACCTACAACCGATCGCGTGTACTGTCAGACGATGTCCTATTGCGCCACCTTGTACCTCTATAATAATATTTTAATGCAAATAAAAATTTATTCTTAAACAAAGATTTGGCAAATATATATAATTGTCTCATATGTTTATATAGTTGATTGCACGTTCAATAATCATTACGGGGATATTTACACCTTGCAAAAGCATCTATACGCTCAACTATAGCAGATCAGAAAAATAGAGGACCGACCGTGCTGCGTTACGTTGTTCAGGACTTTTTCTCAATAAAGATTTTTCTTTAAAAACACTCATTTTAATCACGTCGACCGAAAATATCTCTTAGTTTACCTTTTCATGGCATTTATCTAGCTTTCACAAATGATTTAAAGGTATAAAACTTACAAGTTTTAACTGTAATGTAATCTCATAATTCACAAGAAGAAATACGAAGAGAGCTTAAAAGATTTACTTTGGCTAAAAGATGATGCGTTGTGCCACTTTAAAATTCTTATTCTTTTATTCTGTGAAATAGTGATTGCAATAAGTTTCATATCAAGACTATAAATCTGGAGAAATACTTATGAATCAGTGATATGTCTGAAGTCGTAGGTTCGATATTGAATGCGAAAATATATTTCACCAGGAACACCTATTGTTTTGATATTAGATGGAAAGAATTCAACGAAGTATCTGGACAATAGGTTGTCTCTTACTACCCTGCTATGCGAGATTTTTTAAATATGTAAGAACTTTGAGTGACATTTTGTACATGTGTCCGGATTCCATAATAATACAATAATACAATATGTCCTTGTAGTGCCTAGCGAATTATTTTAATTTTTTAACTGTAATAATTCAAAAACCGTCGTGGCCATCGTCGTCGTCGTGACGCAGCAGGACAGCGTCAGACTGTAAACGCGGTCAGTTGTGTGTTCGATTCCCACTCGGAGGAGTGATTATATTTACATTATTTTCACTTTCTGGCTCTTGCCTTGACATAAGTACCTAGTACTTTCTGTCTACCCGTCTACCCATATGATAATTTAGAAATGAAAATAATTATTTTTTAATAGTACCCTGAAGACTGAAAAATCAATCAACCTTAACATCGAAGTCGTCTATTATTTTGTCTTATTTACTATTTTTTAATTATTACTACTTGGTACTAGAGCGAAGAGCTATTTACAATAATATCTGTGCCGCTATAACGGTGTGTATATAAGTTTTATACAATACATACATATATAACTAAATATATATGAAAGATAGTGTAAGGTATATGATTTGTAGTTTAATTGAGAGGCGAGTAGACCCGAGAGACGCAACTAACATATACACACCACAGTTGTCCCATTAAACATATTAAGTTCCATTAGCAAATTTCTCGTAACCTGAAAGTTTGTAAATTTGGATTAACAGGGCACTGTTGAGTCGATTTCGACATTGGTGTAATGCAAAACAGTTGTTAAAATCTGTTTTATATATTTTATTTTCTTTATGTTTTGCAACTTCGCGTGTTTTTCCACGTATAGCGTGCGTAAGGGAAAAATTTAAGACACTCCATTTCCACTCCACTAACTATTGAGTGGCGGAACTTAACGACTCGCTTTGCTTTAAAACAGATCGTTCGCGAAATATGGATCAAACTTGCAATCAACCGAGATAGCTTCTGAATCGATTGTTTAATTAGAACCCCACTTGTTCCTTTAGAAGGTTTTTTTTAATATTAACATTTTTCCGCTTTAGTAAGACAGAATTTGATGTTGAGAATGGATTCACTTTATATAAAAATTAGAGAACGGAGTGTCTTTATGCTAGGTTCTCTCTTACTACTAAATTATGCAAGAAAAATGTGAAGTCAGACGTATACAGTAAAATAGCAAGAAGCTGTATTGTATTAATATTTAAGTACTATTCAAAATTTTCCTATGTAGAAAATACTGAAAGAGTAAAGGGAATTTAATTTAAAGTTTTCATTATGCAATGTACAGTAGACTTGTAAACATAGAAAAAACTTAAACAAATCTTATTCAACGGTGTTATCGTATTGCTTTAAGTAGATGACTCTATTTACTAGAGTTTTAGGTTCGATTTCCGCTCCGAGTAACATGTCTATTTTATATTATCTAGAATTTAGATAATAGTATATATATGAAATTTGCAGTCTGTGCCCTGTATCATGCAGGAGATAAAATAAATGAGTTATATAAGTATTTATTTTTGAAGAAATCTTTTTTTTAAAACTAGTATATGTTGTACCTAGAATCTTCAAAATATACTATTTTCAAATTACGCAGATAAAAAAATATAATAAATAAAAATAAAAAGTTTTAGAAAAAACGTATAAAAATTCGGCCCCGCGGGATTCGAACCCGCGCCAAATTGGATACCGTCTAAGCGCTCTGATCGCTAAGCCATGCGTTCTACTACCAGCTAAGCTTCCTAAGTGTAAAATAACACTTTAAAAATAGTAAATATTGAAATAAAATAGCAATCTCTTTTGTTAAACGATTATTTCTTAATAATCTTTAAGTAGTAGAAATTTGTAAAAATCTCTCTACAGAGATGCTAACAACATAAATAAGTTGTAACAAAACGTATAAGAATTTCGACGTAGCTGGTAGTTTCAAAATTTTTATACGTTTTTTCTAAAATGTTTTCTAATCCTAAGTGTGGAATAACACGTTAAAAATAGTAAATATAAAAATAAAAAGTGATATTAAAAAAGTGCTTATCATATAATTTATAAATTATTACAATAATATTTTACCTTTACGCTGACAATAATTACAGCAGAGTGAGTCCACGTGTAACACAACTAGGTCATTTCTAATATTTTATAAGTAGTTAATTCCATTTAATTGTGAACGATATTTAGGTAATAATAGACTAAAGGATGTATTATGTTGTAATCATATTCAAAAAGTGAATTTATTATCTGTATATACATACATACGTACCATATGTATATAAAATATTTATTACAGTAGACGCCGCTACATCAAGAGAATGAACACGTATGTGTATATTGTTACCTTAAATATAAAAAGCAACTTCATGCTTTATTCCACATAGAAAAGTAGTCAAAGACAATTTAGTGTCATAACACTCCTATGACTGCTGGCCGCCCGAAATCCCTTGGAAAGGCCTTATCTGTCTGTAAGTTGTTAATTCCCAATCGGGGCTTATATTAAAATTTTATTTTCATTGGACTGTTTCCAAGAGGCGCAGATTCGAATTCCGCTGTGTTCAAATTTTTACACTTTTTCAATCTGTGGAATAACACTAAAAAAATTGTAAAATATACCCTTAATTATAGTACAATTCGTAGCTCCCAATTTCGATTGCGTAAACTGCATGACATCATGGTGTCAACGTCATGACGTCATTTCTACTTTTATCTATTGTAGATTTACCTTGATTTAAAATATAATTTAAAGAGCATATAGATTTTTTAAAGATTATTAAAATGTATAATTTTAATAATAAATAAAACATGATGTCAATTGAAACTAGTATATGAATAGTTTAAGGTAGAAACATTTTTACTTTATATTTTACCTAAAGCCTTTGTCTTACCAGAGTTGAGATTTTTTGGCTTAAGTTCTGCCACTCAGCATGCAATATTTTAAATTCTGCCGTAAGAGAAATACAGAGTGTCTTGACACTAGATACTTTCTGTCTACCCAGCTATGCGGGAGAAAAGCGTGAAGCTATAAAAACCTAATTCTTATAAATAATACATAAACAAAATTTAAAAAATAAATCGACATCCAAAGTACACTAAAAAGTAAAAATATACAGATAAAACTCAGTCTTCTTTTTTTGAAGTGGAGTTAAATACTAAAACCTTGTCCTAAGTGTACTAATAATTTTCAGAAAAGTTAGTTTTTTGAAAAAAACTTCAAAAAGGTTCAGCCAATCGCGAGATAATTGCGGACAATCACACATACGTACTAATCACACATAACTTTCGTTTTTAAATATTCTTTTAATAGTATAAGAAAAAAAAACAAGCAGAAAGAAAAAAAATAGATATCATATCTTTCTTTGTACAGGTATTCACTATAAGTACATAAATAGACTGTACCTACATGTTATACGTTAGGGCTTAATATATCTTTAAGAAAAGCGAACAATAAACGCCTACACGACTGTAATACATGGACTGTTTACACACTTACTACCGTCGAACTTTTAAAATTTACAAATCCTTAAGTATTATTAATATTTTATAGTAAGAAGTGACCTAAGTAACAAGATATTATTTGCATTTTTGTGAGGTTAGTCATAAATGCATTAGTATAGAAAATAATTGTTTGTATGAAAGCTGACCCTGATAGTGAGTCAGCTTATGGGTGTAAACGCGATCGGTTGTGGGTTTGATTCTCACTCTGGAGACTGATTATATTTAAATTATTCTCATTCCCTCGCTCTGGTAGGATAAAACGCGGTGATGAGTGCTTCCACCCAACACACAATGTTACAAATTCGACTAAAATTGTCTTGACACTAGGTACTTCCTGACAGCAAGTCAAGAAAAAAAGGTTTTAAAATATAATTTATATTAAAAAGTATCAATTTTCTAAAAAAGTGTACGATTTACAAATTTTACTAATATGTTTTAATCTTATGAAAATAATTGCATCAGCACAGGCATAAGCTTCCTGTTTTCTACAGACTGTATAGGATTTTTTTATAATTTATATAGACATTGTTAAAATCTAATATTTCTAGGTAAATCAAGGTAGAGCAGTCCAGGAGAAGAATGATAGATAATATTTTTTTCAAGTGAAAGTGAGTCTAGAACTATCACGTTCAAATAATATTTCCAAAAATATATTAACAGTAATGACGATAAATACCATGAAGATAATATTCAACAAATATCGTGGTTATGTAAACGAGTTTAAATGTACAAAAGCATCAAATGTGGCACAGCTAATGAGATTTCATAAAACACGACTGTGTTCGTGTTGATGAATATTAATTACATAAATACACTAATTATCCAGCATTAGGCGGCGGCTTTTCACGTCTAAAACCGAACTCGTTTTCTCTTACGCTCAATAAATAGAGTGTATTACAATAGACTAAGTGTTCATATTGTCAAAATAATGTTTGCGTTTATGCTATTACAGTATAATTTTTATGATTTTTTTATAGATAAATAAAAGGGTGTGAATGTAATGGTCTAAACTTGAATACGAGTAAAACTAAAATTCTAGTATTTGAAAGAGATAAACAAAAGAACGGAATGTAAGATTATGGTAGATAGAACGATATCAGAACAAGTGAATGAGGTGGTATTATATCTGGGAAGTATGTTTAGTAGAGATGGAGATACGAAATGGATGTGGAAAGGTTAACGGTGCTCTTACTGCGGTGATGCGACGACAAAATGTAAGCGTAACTGTACGTCTTGCCGTTCACAATGCAGTCCTTATACCGACGTTGTTATACTGCAACGAAACGAGGGTGTGTAAGAATGAAGAAGAACGTGCTCAGGTGGTTTGGGCACGTTGAGAGAATGAGTGATGAAAGAATGGTAAGAAATGTCTATGAAGCCAAGGTGAGTGGTACGAAGGGTCGGAGGAGACCTCGGTTAACTTTCGAAAGCACAGTGTCGATGATACTGGAGGAAAATCACGTAAAAAGCATGAGGATGATAAATAAAAGAGGAAACCGCGTATCCCACCTAGATATAGTGCCACTGATTACACATATCTATTAAAAAATTAAAAACATGACAATATTGGTTGTGGCGCAGTGGAACAGCATCTGACTCTAAGCAAGACCGGTGATGGGTTCAATTTTTACTCGGTGGAGTGATTATATTTTCACTTCCTCACCCTGTTAAGACAAAGTGTGGAGTTAAGTGAAAAGGGAAGTACACTCCGTACTTCCCTTTTCACTGTGTATTTTCTGTATAGGGTATACAGAAAATACAGTTATGCTATGCTAAAAAGTGAGAAGCTAATAAAAATATTGATTTACCTATATCAGATATATTTCTATTCATTAATTAAAAATGTAAAAAAGATGCATATTTCAATGTATTAATTGTAAAAATAACTATTGTCCAGGGACATGAACCAACACCAGCCACATGCTACTACATATTATCTCGAACAGACAATTTAAACTGACAAGTGGAGTAACGAATTTCATGGGGTAGTATTTTGAAATAATTTTGCCCTGCTTATACACTAAATATGTCACTAAATCCGTCAAAGGCGAACACAAGGTTTCATTAAACGCAAGCCGTGGCATGCGCAAATTAGCGAATGATTTATTTACGAGCGCGTTCTGAATACATCACCCTGACCGATTGTCACCGTATTTTCAGTCAGGGATATACGAAGCTGTATTTTAAGTTAACATAATTATGTTACGTAATATGTAGTACACTAGATCATCGTGACGCTGTCGGATGACGTCTGACTGTATTGGAGATCGCATGTGGGTTCGAATCTCACTCGGTGGAGTTCTTATAGAAATTATGTTCATTTTTTCCGTTCTAGTGGTAGTATTCTGGAGGAAAGCAGAGAATGAAGTGTCTTGACACAAAGAAGGGGTGTAGCTACATAATCAATTTTAATAAAATAAGAAATTGATAAAAATAATTTTAAGGTACGTACAATTATTGGTTGTTAGTTTATATTTAAATAATTTGCAATAACATTAAACAAGTATTTTGTTATAAAGAAACTAGGATAGTTTCCTACGAGAAAATAAAACAATTTAATAAATTATATTTTACAAAGATGTTGGTTTATAATTTAATCTTATTATATTTAAAATATTTACAAAGGGGACTAAACACAAACATTAACAAACACTCAACATTAATGGGGCGTGAGACTTTATGAAGAAGGACATTATATAAGGGACGAATTAGTTTAGGACAGGTAAAAAGGATGTGGGACGGGGAGCCTTCGTCTAGGCCATATTCACACAGTGAGTGGTCCGTGACCCTGATCTTGGCTAAGTGTACAGGTGTATATGCATATCTAAAGTCAAGACACTCCGTACTCAGCTTCTCGTCGAATTTCAGAAGTACGGAGTGTCTTGATATTAGATTCTTTTTGTCTGCCCTGCTATGCAGTATAAAAGCGTGAAGCTGAAAAAAAAAATCATTCCCTCGACTGAGAGTCGATCACAACCCAACGCCAACCGTTTACAGTCAGACGCTGTGCTACTGCGCTACGACTGGCCTAAATAATATTAATATTTATGTAATTAATTATTAATTCCATTCTAAATACATTCGTTTACAAGCTATTCTTACCTAAGAATTCTTTATGTTAGTTCAATGTCAGACCTACTCCAACTTGGGATTTATCAGTCTAGACGTATTACTTGAATCATTTTGTGTGTTTATAATAATTTGTCTTTAGCAAGTATTTTGAATATAGATTTTCAGGATTTTTACATATCTTAGGTTTTGGGTGCCCTTTGAAAATACATTTTTGAAAACCTTTCAAATACTTTATAGTACAGTTTCTTTCAAATTATTATAAATTTCATAGTAACATATATTCTGAACCTTTTTATGAAAATTGTTTTATGTCTTTGCAAGAAGTTAAAGTTTATTATTTGAAGAATAAAAGATATTCAAATTAATAAAACATATTTCTCACACAAAAATTAAATCATAGTTAATTAAACACAAAACTGGAGTTTACAGTAAGTATTGTATTGTATTTGCAAAAAGGAACCTGACATTGACATTGATATATTATTCTAAGGTAAGCCGCTGAAATTTGCTTTATTTTAAAATAAACTAAGTACCGCAGAGCCGAAATACATATAGAACCTAGTGTCAAAATTCTCCCTTCTCTGCTTTTTGCTTAAAATCGAGATATTGCATGTTGAGTGTTGGAATTTTCATACCAGAGTAAAAAATTATCAATAACTTATTTGTAATCATGTCCTTTAATTAACTATTATTTTTGAAATGTTAAAATCGAATCCACAACTATCACGTTTTTAAGGAAAAAAGTACATAAAGAAACTAAATAGTGAAGTAGATAAATAAGTACTTACATTCATACTACATAACAGTCGAATCTAAAATTCTAAGGCGATCTATCCGACTTTCTCTCTCTCTCCCTTATCTCAAAGTCATTTGTATGTTAGGCATGTCGGAGAATACTGAGAAATGCCTAGGCAGTTTCACACTTTCCCGCATTGCAGGATAGTCAGAGACAACCTAATATTAAGACACTCTGTTGACTGCTTTAAGCCTGAAATGAAGATATTGCGTGTTAAGAGGCAAAGTGAATACCAGAGCGGAGAAATGAAAATAAATTAACCATTTCTCTGAGTTGGAATGGAACCCATAACTAACAGCATTTATAGTCAGAAGCTGTCCCACTGCGCAACTGTGACCTCTAACTTAGTAGACAAGAAAGAAGTAGTTTATTATTAATTCTTTGATAGGAATAATTATTGAAAATATATATAAAAATATTAATCGCTATAATTTTTTCTGTCCATTTAAATACCAATAGGTATAAATAGGGGGTAACCACAAATGAATGAGTAAACGCGTCTAACGAGGTCCAGGCGAGTGGTCGTAGATATTCCCTACATTTTCCTCTAAAAGGTCGCCGAAAACAAAAAGATGGTCAACCATCGAGCTCCCGCCTCACTCGGTTTGCGTTCCGACAAAAGAGCTCAAGTTTTAATTGGAGGCAAAATTTGAGATATTTCCGAAAGAAAATACTTATTTTCACTGTCGTTAATTTGCGTTCAGCCTTCACCTGGAGCTTTCCTTTACGCTGGAGATAAGCTTTTATTAAAGCAACTCCTTTTATGTTCACAATGTACTCTTTGTATAGGCAAAATGAACTGATTCACAGTTTGTATTGAAGTGAAAATTATTTATATGTACATACTTACCCCAAGAATATCGCGTACTGTCTATTTATATCGAATACGATATAAAATCTATATATTTATTTTGTTTATTAGAAGAGCAAAGATGAAAGAATAAAAAAATATAACTGAAGCTGTTTTTTGTACATAATGGATACATAATAGGTTGTTAAGTAATACCAGAAAATTGTGCCCCAAGTGTAGGCACACCTCCGCTGTCCAATCTTCTTCCTCCACTCAGCCACCTAAAGTCAAAATGATCTTACTAATGCCGACTTCCAGATACATTCCAGATATTAACTGGAAGTAACTCTGTGCCGACCGAGATATAGAGTACATAAAAACAATATTTTGCTATTACTCATCTTGTAACTACAGTAAACCAACTGTAAACTTATTTGTGATTATAAGTAGCTACTATTAGGTAAATGTTAAGCGTACGTAACTCAACGCCGCGCTTTATCTTATCTAGAGTGGAAACATGAAAAAATTTTAATTATCATCATTCCCCCAAGTGAGAATCAAATCCAGACGTTGTCGCACTACGTCACGATGCCATCATTCGTGCTTATTATATTAGAAATTTAAATACTTAATATATAACAAGTTAGTACTTACAACAAGTAGTAGTCTACTAACTAACTACTACTACTCAATGTAAATAAATAAAACAATAATACATTACTCAAGCAAATAATTTAAAGTGGAACGCATCATTTTTGAAGCAAAGTTCGTAGCAAATTCAAAAGTCCAACACGAAAGGAGACTCCACAGTGCGCCGCCGCGTCGTACTGACGACAAATTTTTGGTTCAAAAACTTTATTATTAATTTTCATATCCTTTTTATATTGTCTCCGTGTGGCTGCAATATTAAAATACTTTAGTGTTTTAGGATGCTTGTTTTTAATGTCAGGGCTCAGGGGAATTTCCTCTTTGATTACGACAAATATTACAAGAAAGTCTACTAAGTTTTATTTTTTTTTACTTCATATTTTTTTTACTCGGGGAAGTGAATGTTTTTAAAATTATTTTTACTTCCTTGCTCTGATAAGAAAAAGTGCGTTTAGTTCCACCACTCACTCTATGCAATGTCTTGAATTTAATGGTAAGTAGTCAGCGGAGTGTCTTGAGAGTAAGTTCTCTCTGAGTACTCAGCTAGGGACAAAGCCTAAAGCTGCTTTTTAAGAAATGAAATTATATATATTTGCCTTGAGGAAGAGCGATTTTCTTATTTCGAAATTCCATGTCAACCGATATACTTACATATAGC
Organism: Dryadula phaetusa; assembly: GCA_032432895.1. NCBI lineage: Eukaryota > Metazoa > Arthropoda > Insecta > Lepidoptera > Nymphalidae > Dryadula > Dryadula phaetusa. The sequence continues at coordinate 6,534,088 of JAOYRS010000064.1, forward strand.
CTTAGTAATCCCTTAGGAAACCACAGGTCCTGTTATGCAAACTTAAACGTCCATACATCTTCGTTACGCCACCTTCACGACTTCACGTCGCACTAATGTAATGGGAATATACCTAGTTTGTTAACTTAATATAATTAGTACAAATATTTTTCCTTCTATAGTAAGGTAGTCAAAGAGAATCTAATTTAAAGACGCTCGGTTGTTTTCCACCCGAAGCTTAGTAGCGGGTTTCAACTACTTACAATAAAAATAATTACACAGATTATTTCCTAGGAGTGGAAATTGAATTTAGAACCAATCTCGTATCCAGTCAAACTTTGTGCCACTGCGCCACTATGGTCTTAATGAATATAATTTCAGTTATTTAAGCGTTAATTTACCAAGCGAGAATAAAAACAGAAAGTAAATGCATACTATTGCGTACATAACATATCTCAATTTTTTACTATTTAACATTACAAATATAACATACTTTTTGACTAAAAAAGTGCAGTTTTAGGTCTAGATCATCAATGAGATGATGGTTAATAATATCATAACCACTTTATACTGACTTATTCTACAGCTTCACGCTTTTATCCTGTATAGTAAGGTTGACAGAAAATATCTAGTGTTAAGACACTCCGTAGATTGCTTTCGAGTGGCGCAACTTATCGCCGTGCTTTGTCTTGCCTAATTAACCTTACCTAAGTAATGAAAATAATTTTAATACCAAGGCCTTTTTGACCTATCAACACATAACGTCGTTGATTACTGCATAAAAATAAAAAAATCTACCTACCTCAAATTTATTTAATATAAAATTTTTATTTAGATTCCTAAACTGATTTTACTGTATCTAAGTATCTAATAACACTCAGTAATCCTCTCACGTCTCGTCTACTATTGCAAGGGATCCGAAACTTCGACCGATAGTTCTATATTTCATGCCGATATGATTCAAATCGAATTGTCTACACTATCCTTTTGCCGTTAACATTGAAACTAACCTAATAATTACTAGTTGTAGAGAATAATTTACAAATACGATATGTGTTATAAGATCGTTGAATTTCGTGATTTACACACATTTCAAATGAAACTATTTTATACGGATTAATCGTGTATATTTTGAAAATAAGTAGTTATAAAACCTAAATAAACGCTATTATATAGACACCATAATGGTGAACTTGCTTGGAATATGTACCAGAATTAAGAATTAGCACAAAATTTGTTTATTTTTTTATTAGAAAAGAAACAGATTCAAAATTTATCCATTGACTCCTAAAATCGAGACACTACATATTGAAACGCGAGGTCAACCACGCTTTGTCTTACTAGAGGACAAATGACAATATATTCCAAATATTGATTATATTTGTCCCTCAAACGTAAATTGAAGTTGTTATCATCTTCTTCCTCCTTCCTCCATCTCCTTTGATTCTAGAATCGTTAACGCGTTAAATAAGCGTTCTATAACAACGTGTAAATCACTTTATACAAGTGTAAGCCAAACAGTTGGTAGTTAGTGTATGTAATATTTATTTCCTAATATATGGTAAAAAAAGTTTACATAACTTGAATTTATTTCTTGAAAGATATTGTTATATATATATATATATATATATATATATATATATATATATCATTCATCTGTCTATCACAACTTATATCTTAGAAACATATGATTACATAAATACTAAAACCTAAGTACTGAATTAGTATAACACAAAGTTCTATTATACATTTCTATACCAGCAAGCTTTAGCTTACGAACTAATAGTGGTATCGGGAGCTAGTCGTCGGGCTGCAATCGATGCACTCATTATACGAGTTTCTGCAACTTCAATTATTTAGTTTGTATTTAGATTTATCAGATCTATTTTGTACTGTCATCATTACTATAGATTGTCTATAATAAAATTGTAATGTAAATGTATATATATTGTATTTGTCCCTGAGGCCGGTAGTGGCGCAGTGGGATAGTATGTGAGTTCCAATCCTACTCGGGGGAACTATTTTATTTTCTCGATCTGGTAAGCTTTGAATTCAGCAGAAACTGGAGTACGAAGTGTGTTGACACTAGGTGTATCAGACTTTGCGTGGACATCGAGGTCTTCACTATTCTATTTTTATTTTTATGTTCCGTAAAATATGGAATTCCTTCTAAAGAATGTAAAATAAAAATTTGCTCTTAGTGGTCTGACAGGAACTAAGGAATAACACAACACTTCTTAAAATATCTACATGCCAAATTAATTTTATATTAGTTATCTATATCAAGTAGTTTCAGGTGAGGATTGCCACTAAGCAACGAAAAAAATTATATATTTACTAAGAAATATTACGATCAAACAAGTCTTTGGGAAATACCTCTTTTTAACACGATTTTCAATTTTTATTAATCTAATCTTTTTCTACACAGAATTCATTACAACAACTGCATCCTACCTTTACATATACAAAGTAATTTGTACATATTCTCAACTAAAATATTATAGTAATTTATAAAATAAATTTATAAACTACGTATATACGACGCGTCGTAACAGCCCTCATAAAAGCTATCCATCAAGCATCAATCAAGAGCTTTTGCTGGTATATAGGCTCCAACGATATCATTGTTCTGGAATTATGAAGAAAATCTTTGATGATAAAATAAAATAAATAATACTTTTTATTATTTTTTGTTCTGTATTCTTTTAAGACCTATGTTGCATTAAAAGTATTTTGATAGTTCAAATATAAAATATTCTCTAACTAGAAACACGACGTTAAGCTCGCCACTCAGCACGCAATGTCTCGATTTCGGGCAGAAAACGGTCAACGGAGTATCTTGACACGGGGTTATCTCTGACTAACCTGCTATGCGAAATGCGTAAACCACTTTTTTTACTTTAAACTGGAAATATATTATATAAGCACTCAATAACTTTATGACGATAGCAAGATAGTATTTTACAAATATTAATTAAGGGTCTCAAAATCTATCGACTTATTATGTCTAACATAAGCCGAGGCGACAAAAAAATTAAATAGCTACCTAACTATATCCCACTTTGCGAGGTAGTCAACGAGACCTGACCTGAGGTCTTTCCATCTAAATTCGAATTAACTAGAGCGGAGAAATGAAAATAATTTTAAATTGCTCCAAGTGGGACTCAAAACCGTAACCAATCGCGATCACAGTCAGATGCTATCCCCTTGCGCATGATGGGCTCATTTTTAGAAATATAACCAAATATTACATAATAAACCAAAGTAGTAAGCATACCTAGTAGGTAGACGCCACAAATTGATGCTATAAATCAATTAGCGATATCATTCACAGCACAAAATACAGTATAAATTTTATTATGAAAGCTTTTAAAAACTTAAAACGGCTTTCTATATGTCTCTTAGCTGAAATATAAAATATTTTTTTTTATATTTCAATGTTGTATAAGAACGAACGAAAGAGATATGCAAGGACCGTAGCATTTGGCGCTCCGTACGTATGAAGCGAAGCTAAAAAAAGTAAAGTGAAGCTAAAAAAAAAGAACGAACATATATGTATTCGTTTATTCAATACAATATACTTATAACTGTATATATAAGAATTCTTTATTCCAAGCGATTTGGAGTCGAGTTGAACCTAAAACCTTGAATCTTCAATATAAAACACCCATTGTGAGTTAAACACAACGCTGTTTTTTGTCTAACTAGAGTGGCAAATGAAAATAATTTTAAAATAATCTTTTGTTCAAATGGGAGTTGAACTCACAACAAATAGCGTTAACCATCAAACATTCTCCCAGTAAGTCATTTTCTAATGTAATTTATTTTCCAAAAGAATTAAGTAGCACTAAGTGTACCGATATTAATATATTTGAAGAGAAATATTATATTAAAAAACAACAAAAATAGTTTGTAACAAAGCCGGATGTAGAACGCATTGCTTAGCAGTCAGAACGTTTGGACGGTGTCCAAAGGACGCGGATTGAAATTCCACTGCGTTTGAACGCACATTTGATTTTATTTACCTTATTTAAATATGTTTTGTTATCCTAAATTTGTGATAGCTTATAAATAGTTAGCTATAATTTACCACTAATTGTCCATTTAACATAACTACATCTATAGTTGAATTAAAAAAAATAGTTCATAAAGCATTATTTATTTATAGCAAAATTAAATAACGATCGTAATTTATGCGTTTCGCGTCCAGAGTGCAATTATTTTGATTTCGTTAAGTAAATATAAATAGCGTTGTTGGACAGTTCATTTATTTAAACGGTTTAAATGAGTATTTTAAAACTTCTCTCATTAAATTATGCAGCTACTCACAGAGCGCCATTTTTACACATTTAAATGATTTTTTTGCTCTATTATGTTCTTTTTGATTTGTATATAAGTTATTTATTAAAAAAAAGTAGATTTTACAATTTGTTCCGAATAGCAGGATAGTCAAAGATAACATATTGTCAAGAGACTCTGTTGACTGCTTTCCGCTCGAAATCGAGACATGGCATGCTGAGTGGTGAAAATAACGCGCACTATTTCTTGTTAGTCAAATTAAAATATTTATTTTAAATGTAATCATTGCACGAATGGGAGTTGACACCAATCTCACAACCAATCGTATTTACAGTCTCAGTGCTCCACGATGACGATGTTGTTTAAAATATTATATATTGTTACCCAAGTTAATTTAACCAGTCAGATTTCCCTGAATATTTGCCCATGTGCCCGAATCCAATGACTACAATATTTTTATAACATTAATCTAGTACCAATAAACCCAGTATTATACAGGGACAATCAGAAAAAGTAGAGAAGTGTTTTTATTATATTTTTTAACATACATGAATATTTATTTTCTTTATAATCAACTATGATTTTATCAGTGAATAAAATAAAATATAATTTTATAAGAAACCAAAATAAATAAGAAGCTATCGTGGTGCAGCGAGATTCCGTCTTGTGATAAACGCAATTGGTTGTGCGTTCGATTCCCACTCAGAGAAATAATTATAATGTATTTTTTTAATATTTCTGCTCTGGTACGATAAAGTTTTAACAAGAATGTCTAGATTTCGGGCGGAAAGCAGTCAATGTATTTTGACACTAGGTTGTCTTTGACTACCGTTCAATAATAATATAACAATTAAAATTCAAATTGAACAATACGTATGCTCAAAAATAAACATTTTTTTTATTTATATAATAACTAAATTATTAACACCACATAATAGTGTTAATATTTTTCGACAACAAAAAGGAAAATCAAGCTATCGTTTTGCAAAATAAAAGCTACCATCCATTGTTTGTTTTTCAATCATAGCGAAGCGGCTTAACGGATTCAAATGAATTTTTGCGCCTATACAGATCGTAGAGGATTATTTCACCGTTAGTAAATGAACAAAATACAGTCATTTTTGCCACAATTGTTTTAATAATTTCATTTACTAAATAAATTGAGAATTATTACTACATATTCTTTGTAGAGTATATATTTAATTTGCTTATAATTTTACACTTATATTTTTCACACGTTGCTTGTTCACGTAATTATTTGGATATTTGGACTACATTTTTTAAAAGGTTTTTTGTTTAAAACCAGCTTAACTTAGCGTTCAGATTTTTTTACGTTCCCTTTAATCTTTAATTATAGTGATTTTTTTTGGGTGAAAGGGTGGAGAGAATCCGACATACTGCAAGGAAATCAGAAAACACTAGAGGACTTTCAAAATACATTAACTTAGTCATTCATTATTTTTAGCTTCACGCTTTTTATACCGCTTAGCAGGTTAGACAGAAAGTACCTAGATCAAGACACTCCATATTTCGCTTTCCACCGAATTCAAGACATTACGTATTGAGTGGTGGAACTCAACGCCGCACTTTGTATCTTTACATCTTTGTTCACGTAATACTTAAAAGGAACCATATTTACTATTGATTTGATAATAATTAGATCTTCCTTTGAGTTTGTAGTTATTTATCGGCTAAACGCTGTAAATATTTAAGCAGCTAATATTTATAGACCGAAAGGCACGTCCTAACTGCACTCTGACAGTGTGAAATTTTCATATCTAAATACAGATAAATAAAATTAGAGAGTCTGTTTGTAATATTAAAATAACCGTTATTTTTATGCGTATGTATACACGGTATATAGGTCAACATTTTTTACTATATTTATCTTCCTATCAGTTTGTTCCAGCTAATCTCCGGAATTGCTGAACTGATTTTGACAAGGCTTTAACAAGCAGATAGCTGAACGAGGATTGACTTAGGTGACTTTTATTTTAGAATTATAAAATACAGAGAATTTCGCCATTATATATAACCTTAGTATTTCAATTCAATAGATGCTAAGCAGCTTACGTTTATAAACTGAAGCTAAAATATTCGATTTAGTTGACAATTGGCAATTATAATCCGAAGTATATAGTTATAATCCGAACGTTTTCATTAAATGATTTGATTAGTTATTATAAATAATTTGAAAAGTATTTAATAATATTTTTTAATTAATTTGATTAAAGAAAGCCATTGAGGAGTGCCAAGGGTCAGCGACTGACAGTCCATGAAAGAGATGAGTTCCATCACTGAGTGGGCGCAATCATGTTTTTTTTACTCTAGATTTAAAGATTCCTGGTTTGTGCTCTTCTTTCTTTCCTCCCCTCTTCTTTCTTGCTCTAATTTTTTATGTCTCTCTGTCTACATATTTCGCCAAATGCAGGAGATGTACGTAGCCAAAAAATAATTTTGTATTATATTATATAAGCACGTCACCGTTTTGTTCACTTAACTTAATTGAACTTAATTACTATAAATATGAAAGAGCCTCACTTTGACAGAACACATGCTTCCGGCACAACTAACCTAGTTATAATTAGTTGATCAACAACTTCGTGAAGATGATTCAATACGAAATATGTACATTTATATGCAATTGTCCACCAAATAGCTATTTTTAGGGTACTGTATCTTACGTAATGGGTAAACTCATTAGGTAGGTTAATCTAATAGTAAAAAAAACCAGCTTCACGCTTTATCCTTAGCAAGATAATCAAAAGCAACCTAAGTGCTAAGTGGTGACTAAACGCCGCGATTTGTCTTACCAGAGCGGGAAATGAAAATATATTTTTAGATATAATCAGTGGAAATCGAAGGTGTTGTCCCACACGTTGGTCTGACGTTCATAGTATTGGTAGATTTTTATATTCTATATGAATTATGACTATTGCTTAAAATTAATTTGCTTAACTGAACATGATAGTTGTAGGTTCAATGTCTACCTGAAGTAATGTAAGCGTTTTTTTATTTTTTTCTACCTTCGATTCAATCCTATTACAAAACAAAAATAGAAAAAAAACATTAATAAACTAAATTTAATGTAAATACTTATTAGTACTACTAAAAGTTTCAATGCGAATATGACAATTTTGCGAAATCAAATTAAGCACAAATCATTTACTACCAAACGGAAATAAATATTTTTCAGTTAGGCAGAGTTCATCTAAACGTCAATTAAGTTTAACAACTCGATTAATTTTTAATACAATCGATATAAAAATAACTATCACAATCCTCTCCGTGTACGTACATTGACTTTTTAATCCGATTAATCGGTAAGAAACAAACACCGATTGAATCGAGTCTAATTGAGAATAAAGTACGAGTGGTCAAAATCAGGATTCTATCCACGAACGGCCGTTTCTTCCTTTGAAGAAGGCCGCAATTAGTCTTAATTAAAGGTGGTTTCACACTTGTTTCACTTAGGTAAAGCGTATTTTAAGATATTTTTTTGAGTAGGTCATAAGGTTTTCTTTCATGTTCAGTTCTCCACTTTGATAAGGCAATGCGCGGCATTAAATTAAACACAGGCGGTCAGGCGAAAAAGCAGTCAGCAAAATGTCTTGACACTAGGTTGTCTATGGCTATCTTGCTATACGAGATAAAGCGTGTAGCTAAATAAACGATTTTTATTACACACATATTTTATATAACCAGCATTTTGCAGACTAATAAGTATTTTTTTTATTTATGAATCGCCTCTGTGAAGTCTTACAGCCGCTTAAATACAATTTGTTCGTGAGATTCCAACTCAAGGTTACATATAAATAACTTGAATAAATATAGTCTAATTCTAGATTATAAAGCTTTATATTAATTTGAGTTCTAAAATATTATATACTAGTTAATAACAAGTTTTCCTACTGTAGAATTATTAATTAGGTTTTCTTATTGGGAGTAAACTGGGTAAGTATATCGATATTTATATATATTTTTTCCTTAAACAAAAAAAGATAAACGTAACTAAAACCACTAAAAATATATCTATAAATATTATAAAAGGGTAAATAACTTCTAGTACTATATGTATTTATGGTTCAAACTGTTCAAAAGTCCATATATCATACAACAGCCTTATTTTAACTCGTAGAAGCATATAATTTTACAATTATATCGTCGATTTCCAATCAGAAAATTGTAGGAGGTTGTGTGAATAGCGCCTTAAACACAAGGATTGTTATGCAAACTCGAAACGTTCTATACGTCTTTGTTAGACCGTCACGCTACCGTCACGTCGCCTTAATGTAATGGGGTTTACGACTCGGACGACCGCTCGCAATAATTATGTATATCTTTGTTTACTTTTTTTTAATGTTGTATTAGTGAGATTAGCAGTTTATTATGCATTTGTGGAATACACATAATTTAATTCATTAATTATAAGTTCAGGTTCACTTTGAGGCTAGTTGTAAAAATTAACGTTGCCATTTTTATTCCAAAATTAATATATATATATATATATATATATATATATATATATATATATATATATATATATATATATATATATATATATATAAGCTGCTGACAAAAAACATATATATATATATATATATATATATATATATATATATATATATATATATATATGTTTTTTGTCAGCAGCTTCACGCATTGACCTGTATAGTGGTCAGAAATAACCTTACATCGAGACGCTCCATTGACTGATCTGTCCAAAATCGAGACGCTACGTGCTGAGTTGTGAACTAAACGTCACGCTTTACTTACCAGAGCGGGAAAGTTGTAATATTTTTATTATTTTGAATAGTAATTATACAAGATTGTTATCTTGTATAATTTTAAGTTTTACTTTGCGAACAGTCTTCAATAAAACCCATTTTTAATACAATATAACAACCTAATATGGTGTATATTAGTCCAAAATTTATACACACGGCATCGTTCAACCCGACAATTGCACACCATTTCTTATGCATCCCAAACACAAAACAATACATATATCACAAGAAAATTTTTCAATTTTATAAACCGCAGTTATATAAGGGAAATTCTATTTCGTAGAGCAAGTTTAAAATGGTGAAGTCACGTAGCCAGAAAATCGTATTTGTCCCACAAACACGTCCTCAATAAACTGTTAACTTGGATACATCGACTTGTATTTGCAGCATGATTCCTTTCAAACTTCCCGCATCGACGCCACGACATTGCCACGCTATATTTTAAACCGTATTACTTTAAATTAGTATTTTCTATTGTTATTTGTGACTTTTATTGGTAAGGGATATATAAAATTATATTTAGTGAAGTTTCCTTGATATTTACTTTCTTTTTTTTAATGACATTTTTATTATCTATTGCAACTATTATTATTATATTATCTATTGCGTATTATATTTTATACAAATAATTTAATAATAACTTCAAATAGTATTTTATATGATATTTTTAAGTAGTAATTGTTTTTATTAAGTATTTGTATTAGGCAGTAATTGTTTAATGAATTACTGGCAGTCTAGAATGATGCAATAGATTTTTGAAAAAGAAATGGTGATTTGGCGTCAACGTCATGAGCATAAGAGGATATAATGAGGTTTGAAATTAATGTAGTAACTATATTTAATATCGGTAATACATAGGAATATGATTATTATTGTTTTTATGGTATTCGTGGTCGGTAAGATTTAATTTTGTATAATATGAAGAATTTGTTGGTAAGTTCTTTTTCTATTATTAATATAAAAATTACATTAAATGAATATTAAATAATAATTAATAAAGTAAAATAATTATATTAAAGATTTTAAGGTTTAGAATGTACATTCTAAGATATCTAAAAAAATTAATAATATAAACATACTAAAGCGTCTGCCGCCATCTTTGAGTAGTGTTGTATAAACATATTATTAAATGCATTTACTGAGTATTATAAAATATTTGAATATTATACTAAGCACTGTGAACAACAATTAACAAATCAGAATTAATATAATATGATGTGTTAAACAAATAAAGCTATTTATGGTGATCATTGTATGATCTTAGCTTACTGATAATTGATGTCAGTGCCATGACTTGTATCTTCTCTGATGCTGTCTTGCGTTGCACATGCGATAGCTGTACGGCGACGGACATAAATTCAACTATTTCTTCGTTGTTTTACTCCTCCGATGTGGGATGAATGGTTATGTGACGCTATTATGTGTGTGTATTCGAAGTATGTTTTAGTTGCCTCGGTCCAGTTCGTAATGGTGTACGACTGTTTGCCTAGCGCCTTGTTTGGTGATAGAACGCATGATGTGAAACATAACAGTCAGTGTTCGGCAAATCTAATGCTGATATCTGATGTTGGTGGCTCCTAACAGAATTTAATTGTTGGTTATGACAAACGATTGCTACTTATGTACTGTGCGTGAAAATAATCGTCTCACAAACTAATCTACGACATACCTTGGTCTAACGAACCAATAAAATAAATACATAAATACGACAACCCGTAATATTTTTTTAATTAATAATATTCCAACTTCTGCATGCAATTATACTTAAGACCTTTTGTGTTAGCCGAGAGGTCTCGATCATTGAAAAGAATGATCCTTTATTTGAAATACTTTTATGAAAAACGTAGGGAAAATCTGCAATCGCCTGGACCTCGTTAGAGCGTTTACTCATTTATTTATTAGTGGGATATAAGAGATCATTTGAAAGCTGCCGTTTCGTTTTTCTTGTACTGATAATTACAATGCAACTAGAATTCAGTTAAAATACAGAAATGTAGTTAGTAAAGAAATTAATAATATTAAAAAAAATATCCTTTGTATGAAGAGTTTACAATGCTTAATTAAATTGATTAGAACTTTCTCACATTAAAGCGTAAACTATCTTGATCTCGTAACTAAAAGCTTTTTAGTTATACATTAATTAGTTATACATTAAAATAACCAATAGCAACCAAGCAATATGTATATATGTCCTAACTATGTCTAAGTAATCAAAAGAAAGAGAACGGAGTGTCTTATCACTATAGAAAAGTTAAAGTTTTTATGAAATTTAATTACTTTTTAACAAGGTAACAAAAATAAATATTGATGATTAAACTACCAAATGTACATATAAAATATATAGACCAGGCTAACACAATTTCAATATAAAATAAACTTTATTGCAATAGTCTAAAGTTCATTTTGTTATATTTCAGTAATATAAAGTTTAGCTGCATATAGCGACATAGCTCGCAAACTCGGCTTAGTGTCGCAACTACGAATTTTACGCTTATTTTGCTTCACTCGAGCATTACTTTTGATGTGATAAGTAATATTTTATTATAATAATAAAATAATAATAGACAAGTTTCTTTGACCTGTTATTTATTGTTTCTACTTGTATTCTTTTTATACGCTTAGTTCTTCCTACAAACACAATTATATTAATACAGGGCCATTACAAGTACTAAATTATTTAAGTTTAAATTTAATAATTATACAAAATACTCAACTAAAAATATATTTACGTTTTCAATGGCAATCGTACTAAAAAGTTTAGCATTTATATATAAAAAAGGCATAAGTACTTCGACAAAAGGCACAGCACTAAAAGCTTTCTCATTCACTACAATAGTTCTAGACCATTCATACAGTTTGTGATGAAACTGTCCTTGAATAGAAAGAATATTATGGCAGAAATACTTGAATCAATTCTAACATTCTCTTGTATTATTTTGTTTTTAATTTTAAGCAGGGTAGTGTAAAATAAGATAGGATAGGATATGGTAGAAAAGGATAGGATAAAATAGGATAGCATAATTGATTTATCAACATCTAAGGTCATAGGGGGACTGTGTTCACTGTCTTATTACGCAATACATTCAAACCCAAACTGTGTGTACAGAAAATAATAAATTTCAATTTATTATCATCTCACCGCTCTAATGAGATACAATACGGCGTTAGGTTCCGTAACTTACTACAACTTTGTTATTTTCTTTCAATAATAAAAGTATGTATTAAAATATAGTGTCACCTCATTCTGTCCCACTAAGCTTATAAGACAATATTTTGTAAAATTATAATAATAATGATGAATGAAATGTATTCATTATAAGGCTTGGTACATAATTATAACAACTTATATCGATAACAGCTGCATTAGTATGAAACTGAGACGCAGTTATTAGCGCCCGCCTCACAAGCGTCTTTTCAAAAGCCAAAGAAACGATCAAAACTGATAATATCGTTCATTATACTAAGAACTAAATAATACTAACATCTTGTAAACTACAAAGGTTACATATATTATTGTGTGTAAGTTTATGAAGAGAACGTGAGCATATGTTTGTGTTTGTGTTTGTCATACTCAATGAGTGTGTGTATGTGATGTTTATACTTAAAATCGAAAGTATTGTAAGGCAATCAGGAGATCTTGTGATCATAATTTAATTTTAATAATGAATTTTTAAGTTAATTTTACATTGATGAGAAGTTATTCAGGTAGAGTCATATTTATTCAATTTGAATTATATTTTTATTAGCAAACATTTTCATATAATTTTAGTTATTTTTCACGGTACAAAATTCTATCATTACTCACAGTTAGTACGCACGTCACGTAACGATAGCGTTTTACGATCTCAGTTTATGACTGAATAGGATCTGTAAGTTTATGCACTACATAAAAAGCTTTTTTATATACAAACGTATAGTAATATGATAATACGTGTTACATATTTACGTGTTCGTTGTCGAACTTTGAAGAGAGAGTGGAATCAACGTAAAACATCAGTAAATATTTTCAATATAAATTCTATGTTTATAATAAATTTCATGAGCGCCTTGTGTTGGAGTGTAAAAGCTTCTGTAGGGTATAACCGATTTATTGTTTATGGCACGATTTTGATGATACCAAACTCAATTTTATACGTACTGCTATATAATATTTATCACACGCTACAAAGAATGGGAAAACAACGAGGAATATTTGTTAACAAAAATTCTACAATGGTATCCATATTAGTAAAATCTTTCCTTCTTCGTTTTACCAGACTAGTGCGAATTGTGGAGTATGGAATCTGGTATACTATATATTATGGAGTATGGAATAGTTATACTTTATATAGAGGAGAGCAGAATTATGCTATCTTTAAAAAAATAAGAGGTCGGTCGTGGCGCTATGTGACAGCGTCTGAATGTAAACTCGATCGCTTGTGGGTTCGATCCCCACTCGGGGGAGTGATTATATTTATAATCATTTTCACTTTCTCGCTCTGCCAAAATGCGGCGTTCAGATTCACCACTCGCACGTGCTATGTCTCGAATTCGGTGGAAAGCGAAGTACGGAGTGTCTTGACACTAGGTACATTCTGTCTACCCTGCTATGCGGTTAAAAATCGTGAAGCTATAAAATATGCATAAAAATATGCCAAATTAATAAAATAAATGTAATACAAATTACTATATGTTTGACATACACGTTTACATTGTGATTGTGAATGACTCTGTCAACTAATACGATATATATACATATACATGTGTAATCCCAGTGAACCTAGACTATTTGCGTGTTAAGTACCGTAATTCAATGGCGCGCTTGGAAGACCGAGCTTGGTAAGAACCAGAGCGGAGAAATGGAGATAATTTAAATATAACGATTTCTCTGACCCACTGCGTTACAATAGCCTTTGTTCCTTAAATCAAAAAATTGTTAATAAAAATATAATCTTTCTATTTTATCTACTGGAACACACATACTACGAATATATTGTATATAATTACTCATCTTATACTGATTGGATATTTCTCGAATATTAGTAGTTAACTAGATTATCTAATAACATTGAATCTATTTCCAAAATTTCATCAAATAATTTCATATCGATTAATTATAGTTCCTGTGTTATAAAGTTATGTTTGTATATCATGTTTAATTAGATTAATAAGATGCTACATGTACGTGTATATATATGTGTATATTATTTAATATGTAATAATATTAAGTTATAGGTAACTAAATTTGAATGAAACAAAAGTTGTATAGTATAAAAAACTGTATTTATATAGACATAAGTTAATTTATAGTCTCAAAAACTTTGTTGAAGAATTTGTAACCTCAAGATTCTTGCATATACTAAGGTATACATAGATAAAATAGTGTTAAAAAATTCCGTTCACTACTTTCTGTATAATTTCGGAGTTTCGGAGCTCAACGCTTTGCAATAATATATTTTATATGTTAAAATAAAAATAATATAAATATAATCGTCCTTTCGAGTGGCATCAAATCCAAAACCGCGTTCACAATCAAATTACACCTAAATGCACCAGGATAACATATTATCTAACACAATACTATTAAAATTATGTCACTATACAAAAAGTGTAATCATTAAAAATATTAATTAACATTAAAAACTTGAGGACAATGAAATTATGTAAATATTGATTATATGTACATAATTTCATTGTCCTCAAGTCATCAATCGGAGATTGGAAAGTGGTGTAAAATAGAGGTTGCAAGATTTCCCACACAATAACACGGCTAGTTAGATAAAAGCTTGCTAAACGATGTAAAGCCAGTGCAAGTCACTAGTACACAATAATCGCTGGCTTCTAAGGAAATACGAGCAAGTAGTTCTCGAGTGTATTCTTGTACAATGACATCTCCTGTGTACATCTTATTAGACTAGAACGCGTAGTTGCAGCTTATTGCAACACTAGACGACCGTGTTGGAATGAAATAAAGATAGGTATACTATTGCAGCTCTTTTATTATAAACACTCATCGTTATTTAGCAAACAAGACCATTTATATCATTTTCCACAATTTTATTAGAGACGAATAATGTCTTTACCCTACCATTTATACCTTATAATTATAGTGATTTAACCCAAAGTTAGTACTGTATAAACGCCAAGAAAATAATAGAAGAATAATCCATTTTTTAGTTATTCTATGAGAAAAAGCTATATCTCTCATAGAATATTAAGCTTTTTGTAGCCTTAAAGAGTCAATTTTGTTATAAAAACTGACACTATATGTTAACAAATCATTGTATGTACTAAAGTCATTTTTTATATTTTTGGTAACCTAGGTACTTAAATTCTAAAGTGTTTTATAAAATTTTTGCATTAGTTACTTTTTATATGTTAAAAACCATTACGATATGAGACAGCGAATGTATCTTGTTTATAGTTTGGCCCTAATCGAATGTACAGAGAGACATAGAAACATTTGAGGAAATGATTTTATTTTAGTCTATAAAATTACATACGTCGCTCAGGTAAGAAGCACACAGCGGTAAGTTAAGCCACTCAACACGCAATGTCTTAGACATAATTGAGTAGAATGTGCGGAGAATGGAGAATGGAGTATTATTTCTTATATCCTGCAGTATACGGCGAATATAAAATTATTAGATAACTCGAAACTGAGTTTTTTAATTGTTAATGTATAAAGATTTTTTTAGTAAAATTTTCTAAATTTTTCATACTAATTGTGCGTTAATTTTTTATTATTAATGTATAAAAATTTGTTTTAGCAAAATTTTTATAATTTTTCATACAAATTGTGGGTTAAAATAACAGTAGATTCTCACAGATGTCATAGTTCAGCTTCAGTTTAGGTAAGTCTTATTCTTATTTTTATACAAATAAATATTTTAACATTTAAATTAAATAGTCATGAATTTTTTAAGTTAGTCTGTTTGTGAAAGTTTCCTTCAAACAAACTAAGGATATTCAGAGCATTTCACAAATCTACTTTGACCCCTGAAATATTTTATTCGGCTTTCCAGACAGACTAGATATTATATTATGGGATAAAGGAACGTTGACGTCGTCAATTTGTATTATAGATATAGTATCTATATTTGATTTTTATATTTGTAAGATAATCTATGGCTTACTCTCAAACAAATATATGGATCGTATACAAGATTTGCAACCGCTCCTCATAAGGACCATCTAAGTGTTCTATTCATTAAAGCTACTTCAAAAATCTCATATACTTATTACAATTCTTTATTAAGCATCAAAACGACCTCCAACGACAAATTATATTATTATTTTCTACACTCTGGAAACAAAGCGTGGCGTTGTGTTCGTCACTCAACACGCAATGTCTAAATTTTGGCCGGAAATTTGTTATCGGAGTGTTTTGAGATTAAGTTGTCTCTGATTACCCCATCAGAGTGATCAGAGACAACCTAGTGGGATAAAGGGTTAACTATTATATATTCATACAAGTGATTTTTTGTAGACAACCCAATAAGTATGCGGCTTATTAAATACGCAGCTTTACACTTTATCCCGCATAGCAGGGTTGTCAGAGACAGCCTAGTATCAAGACACTGTTAACTATTTTCCGCCCTAAATCAAGACATTTCGTGGTGAACTCAACATCACTTTTGTCCTAGTTACGATTACATTCCTCTTAGTTAACAATATAATTATTTGACATGCATAACTGTAAGCTAGTAATATAATAGGAAAAATATAAGTAAGTAACATGAGCAGTGTTATACATATAAACTATTCAACGATATAATATGAATGAAGGAAATCTATGTAACAGCATTTTTGACGTCAGCGTGGATGTAAACCTCCAACTTTAGCACTTTACGAACTTTTATGATTCACATTACTTTCAAAATTTTCATCACTATTATTTTCTGGATTTAAGTTTCTGGCATACATTCATAGAATTATATTAAGTTATCCTTATTTTTACTTAGTAATGCGTTATTAGGTTACCATTATACTATATTCTAACATTTCTATCGGATCTGCTCAAGTATAACGCTTCGAAACATTAAACCTATTTGTGTTCTGACAAATAGGTCGCAAATAATAAATATTTCACGTTTCTCGTTATTCTATTTGTAGATCTGTTCTCCACTTTTCGCCATCCTGGACGTGGCGTGTTGGATTGCTGTCCTTAACGCCTCATTTATCGCTACTTCCCATACCAGCAGAGACGAACTCGGAGAGACGCTCAACTATCGCGCGCCCAGGTACTACAATTACATGGCAAATCGAAAATTGCACCCTTACACAATTAATGCAGTTAAGGTTGGCAGAGGTCACTACGCGTAAGTCTTCCATCTTTAAATTACTATTTGGACGGTATTCTAGACGGTACAAAAAGGTTGGGTGAAACCTGGATTGACTTTAAAGTAATAATAATAAAAAAGGAACATCACATAAAAAGGATAAGGATCACACGAAGGCTATGGCCTTTATGGTCATTATTCTCTTCATATATGTATGAATAGAATAATGACCAGTGGAAAGAAATATGCAGGGACGTTTGGCGCTCCATTCTCTCTGACAAAAAATACCTATATTAATAGATTATATATTACTTGAAACATATATAGCTTCTAATCTTAACGAATATAACTTTAATAATAAACATAACTTTAAATTATTCAAATGCGACTTCTGAAAAATATTATGTTTTGATTGATATCCTTTTCTATGGACATATTAAAAAAGTCAAACAATTATTGTAGCTAATTTTTAACTAATAGTCAAATTTATAATGATAGGACTGGTTATGATTAAAATTAGCACATTATCGCCTCTAAGGTGGCTAACGTCTTATTTTAATGAAACATAACTAACTTCATATTTATCACTTGTTGCTGTTTGACAAACGAAGTATAATTTAGTTCAACAAATTCTAAATATATAATTGTATTACTTACTTGACTAATTGTTCAATGTGGGGGAAGAGGGCCCCCACAGTGCTCTGACATCTCACTCTATTTTGGGCAATTCGCTTAATCTTGGACCATGTCAGCCCGATTGCCTTCAGTTCCTGCTACCACAGAACGCCTTCAAGTGTACTTAGGACGTTTCATTTTCCCTTGTGGAGACCATTACAGAAATTGGAATGTATCAGATGTGATTGCTAAAATTTGTCCAAGCTAAATCCACTTTCGTCGCCTATAAGATACGTGTGAAGTGAAGCAAGTGAATTATTAATTTCATTATTAAATCTATTTACAGTAAAGATTCACCAAATTTTATGTTTAGAGACACTAATAAATACAAAAGATGATACAAAGAGCCTAATATAAATATTCCCCTCATGAATATGAGTCACAATTCTGAAACAATAAGAAACGCTTTCATTCAACCTTATATATGACGACATCAGTTACTTTGAAAGACGCTAACTGCTTGACAAATCGCCTCTATAAAATATAACACCTGCTCAGTTGCAATATGAGCTTTATTCTAAACGATATAAATGTTTAAATGTCCTTTAAGATTTTATCATGAGGGTAAACAGGTAGGCAGATTGCCCGCTTACGTTTTATGGGACAGTACGCGGTAAATATATCACACGCTATATTATGAACGCTGTGGTATGGGGCATTCGATTGTGTTTGATATATTTCAGTTCGATATTTTATGTTTTTATTTAAGCCAATTGAACTATATATTCTTATGAAGCTATATCCAAATTATCAAATGTTTTTTTATTCCGTAAAAGGCGGGTGTCCCAGCAAATTGGTGGTAGGAGGTTAATCCTCCGACTGGCTCGTGATCACTATTATGACAAAAACCATCCGCCAAATATCTGATGATGTATTTAGGTTTATTGTCATATAAGCCAACTTTCTCCATTACCACCTCCCCCTCCCTCATGTTCTATCACTTCCTCATTCCAAGGCTAGCTACTCAATTATTGTAGATGCCTATGGGCAAGGGTGACCACTTACCCAGGTGGCCCTTCTGCACATTTGCCTCCTTTTTCTATAAAATTAATAATAACACTTAACAATAATAACAATAATAAAATTAATAATAACTCTTAATAATAATTACAATAATTAAATTTTGAAATTTTTGATAAATAGCATTCTTTCTTGCAATACAAATATTCTTTGTAATAATTTTTGGGTAGCGGAAATTTATAAATGTGGGAGACATTGAGAGATGCGGTAAACAACGTTTAAAAATAACTTTTTCTAAAGGATAATAACAGAATATTAACTCATATGTTTATATAATGTGAAGCCTACGGCATAGTGTATATTCATATATGCATTAATAATGCTATTGTAGCATTTTTAATTTACATTCCCAAATTCCCAAATTAAATCCCAAAATATATAATAAGTTTTCTTATTGAGTTTTAACTACAAAAAAGCCTGTATTAAGATTTTAATATTTCTTTAATAAAAATTTTAGCATTACAATTTCACGTGAAATCGAATATATAGTTTAAAATTGAGATGTCTTTCTAATTCTTTTTCTTTTTCTCCAATCTTCATCCATGAAAAGGTCCTTATAACAGAACTTAAGACTGCACTTTGTCGTACAAAATTTAGATTATATATAATTTAATCATTCTGGATCTTAATTATGATACCAATGCATGAATGATGATGCATGATGTAATGTATTAGTTCAACAAATTCTAAAAGCATAAGAACAATCAATCAATCTAAGTAACTAAAAAAAAATATTTTTCATAAGGTATCCTTATGAGAAATTAAGTACCAGAACGTATAAAATATTTGTAAGCTGAATTAATAAAATCCTCCATCACTAAGAAATGTAAATATAAATTTAGGATATTATTTCAATTTTTTTTAATTAAATAAACCCATAACTATGATAATATTGTGGAGCAGTGACACGGCGTCTATCCGATAAGTATGATTAGTGGTAGGTGCAATCCCGCCCGAAGTATCATCATATTTAAATTATTTTATTTCTCCACTCTACTTCTGGAGTATTCCCCATCTATTATCGTATAAAATACAATAGTTAAGGTTAGAATAGGTACGGAAAATTTTATGGATACCATAAGTCCTTGGTTTAACAAACACACTTGAAAAATTGAATTTTTAGTTACCAGAGAATGGATTGTCTTGATACTAAGTTCTCTTTAGCGATGTATAAGTGCAGAAAACAAACATGCTTAATATTACTACATTTAAAACTGTCTTATATATTAATAATAATGCATATTCATCGAAGTATTTAGTGCCGTCAATAATAATTGAATTGAGAAGTGAAACAATTTTTTGCAAAAAATCCGCCACTTGTTCTGAATTATTCATACGAGCGAGTGTGACTCACTGTAAATATTTCATATAATAAATATTTTCAATATATATTTACATCCTATAAAATAAATGATAAGTAGGAATGTGTTGTCAGTGATATGTTTTTCCGGGGTATATATGTACATATATATTTTCCGTTTCTTCAGGCAGCGTCGGCTCTCTGATTACCCTGCCTATCCTGCCTCTAATATCCTAATTTGGAATAGTCCGTGTACAATAGTAAACTAAACGGAGCAAGAAAATGAAGATAGTTTAAATATAATATTTTAATATTTCAATTAGATGGTGCCCTACTCCACTACGATGGCCCTTCCCATATATGTATAGACTAACATACAGACATTCTCTACCTTATAGTAACCCTATATATACTAACCCTAAATGGATCGTCGTACTCAAATATTAATCAATTCCAATATTACAATACTATATATATCAAACTAATAATCTCATTTTTTGAAGTTGGTTAAAATAGAAATCTTTTAAAACTAACTATATACTTGCATAGAAAATTTACTTATTATAATTTTAATGTATAATAATCCTGACAATTTTTAAAAACTATTTTATTTGAATGAATCCTCCTAGCCTGTAATCATCCTTACGAGAACCATTTCGAGTGTTCTCAAACAGACTTATTTCCAACGTTCATTGATCTTTTTTTAAAGAAATAGAAAATGAGTTTTACGACTATTTTCAGGGACTAAAATAAATTTAAAACTGAGTGAATTAAATTAAAGAGCTGCTCCCTTTTATTACTGTTACCAACTTAATTTTATTTGTGAAAGTTTGCAATAATAGTAAAGAGAATTTCATCTTTTAGTTACCTAGTTTTTGTATTTACTATATTAAAATGATCAGAGACAACCTAATGCCAAGACACTCCATTGTTTTCGTCTTTCACCTGAAATCTAGACATTGCATCGGTGGGTGAACACAACGCCGCATTTTATCTTATCATTTCTCCGAGTGGGAAGTGAACTCAGAACACCAATTGTGTTACAGTCAGACGTTTATCCCACTGCGCCACGATAGTTGATTTTGTGTCTTTTATATGAAGGAAAAGTTACAGAAGGATAATATTTTTCAAAGCAATATATATACAAAGAAATACAGTAAATTACTAAAATGAATATTACACACAACATCATGCGTTTGACATACAGTTTCCTATAAAGTAGCATATACATTGCTATACTATTTCTTTATAAAAATACTAATATTATAGAGGCCGATCGTGGTGCGGTGGAACAGCGTTTAACTGTAAACGTGATCAGTTGTGGGTTGTATTCCTCCAAAGTTATAAATATATTTCTTTATAAATAAACAGTAATATATGCACCAAAGTTTAGTTTTAGATTTAACCTTGAGACGTACAGAATATTTTATTTTTAATATCTATTTTCAATCTGACACAAACCATCATATGGGATGTCTTATCTTTATCTATATAAATTTAATAAAAAAATCTAATATTTATTTTGTCACAGAAAATAAAATAAATTATTAAAAAAATAAAAATTTCCATAGTTTCGTAGTGCAACGACGTTTTCCGGGCATAAGTGTGTATGCATTGTTATAATAATGTTATTTACTCGTAAAATAAAGATCTCTATTTTAAAATGTACCGACTGTGTAGTGTTCGTATAATATAATATTCGCCCAGGGCAATGCTTGCTCTGAACATGTTTCATTGTTACCATTTCCGGCAACTTGGGAACCGTATTTATAGCACTGCATTGAATAGGTTTTATTTAACTTTTAATAATATTTTCTTAGATTTCTTGTAAACTTATGGTTAGGTTATGAAGTAAACGGTAAAGTCTTCTACAGTTTAATTATAATAAAATATTGTTACTGATTTTTCTTGTACACATGTCATCTATGTAGGGACGGACGCAAAGCCAATCTTAATTGTATCTATCGAAAAAAAGAGAAAGCAACTGAGGGCAATGTATCTCTTTCTTTCATGTGTGATCAGATAAAGGTAAGTAGAGGTGTCTTTATATCTAATCTTCAACGAAACAATGTTTTTGCAAAGATCGCTTATCTGTATTAATTTTTGTGTATTATTTTTAAAAAAACCCCTACTGTATACAATATTACCTACATATAAAAAACTGTACACGTGGATCAAATAATTCTATTTGAAATAAGAAGTTACAAACTTGAGAAGAACCGGCGCAAGAAATTCAACGGGACTTTTAAGAGACGTTGCATTACGTGATACGCTGTCATTTACCATTGATTCTCATGTCTTGCTGCAAAACATCCAGTCAACTGATCTTTAGGCGTCCGGATGATCTAACTCCAAGGGCAGATATCAAAGGACTTTCTTTCGGCATAAACATCAGACATATTTTTTTCAGCTTCATCCCGAACAACAGTGTAGTCAGAAACATAAACAATATCAAGTCACCTTTTACCTATTCGTGCTTATTCAAACCTATTCGTACCTACGAATAAAATGAATGTACCTACCAAGTATATCTTATTTATTGTTATATTATTTTCTATTTTCAATTTTTACAAGTAACAATGCAACATTATAACGCCTGTTCGTGCCGGTATGACTTCTCACTAGCAGAAGTTTACCAATGCGGCAGGTATCCTTTATTTTATGTATATACAGAGATTACGCCGTAAGTTTTGCACCAATTTATTCGATGCAGTAAGTCAGCCATTTGGTTATTTTCAGTTGGGGCCAGTAGATTTGATTTTATAATCATATTTGTTAATTTGACGATATCATTTTCACGACTCTTTTTACGTATCTACTGCGATTTCTCCTATGTCTACAAATAAACTGATATGCAAATTTTTTTTTTGTTTGATAGAGTATACTTCAGGAGTGGTCCCACAAAAAATTGTTGAAGATGTGATTAAGACCTTCGGAGATATCAATGAACATCTTCAATGAATAACAGCAAATGTTTTGCCATTGTCGGGATCGTTTTTACATTGGCACTGACTTCAAGCCTGTGAGTTGGTGTTTAAATTAATTTTTTATAAAATTATTTTTTTCTTTCAATTTTTGAAGCGGATTTTTTGTATAACTGATTATTCTAACCTCTGTTGTCATGTCACTTCGAATTATATAAAACGAATGTATAGATATCTGACGTAACGTAGCGACAGCGTCACTGATACCTAATGCCATCTTGGTTAGTTTAGTTCATTAAGGCCGATTCACACTATCAGTAAAGTTAAAGCTTCCGCAGAGTGCCGTGGTATTTACTGTCGTACATTATTTATTGAACGTGTCCCTGTAAATAAATCTCTCTGGCTTAAGTCATATAAGTAAAACAAAATATTTTTACATTGAAATATAGTCGTGAAGGTTTTGCAGGCGAAGCCACGAGCAGGTCGCTAGTATCTACATAATTTTATTTACCTTTTTAATAAACTTAATATAAATAACAAGATATTTTAAATTAAAATATTTTAACTGGATTACTTGTGTTTACTTTGGTTTTAGAAAATATATTCTAGAAAATACGACGTTTCGAACACTTTATTAGTTCGTAATAATTGGTACACTGTTAAAATCGCGATAACTTACAATAATACCAAGGGTTTTATTTATGTGTGTTATAATTTGTCGGTTTTCATTCACACAGTATTTCTTAATTTATAAGTGTTTGATGATAATAAATATGTTGAACAAATAATGAATAATTTCTCTATTAAAATGTTCTTTTGTTAATATTAATGGTAAAGCTTCATGCTCAATCAACAAAAACAAACTTGTTGAGTGGAGGAACTTAGCCCCGCGCTTTTTCCCTGTGATTTTGTAATAAAAATTATATAATTGTAAAGGTAACAATCTTATTATGATATAAGCTATATTATATTATTCTCAACTTTTACATAATAAAGTCGGCTAAAATAAATAGCCCTCTTGAGACCTTCAGAAAAAAAAGGTACTTATTATTTATTTCGTCTGTATTCCAATTAAAAATTGATTATAGATTAAATTACTATTTTGGTTGTGGGCTATATTCCAGTAGTCTAAATTACTATATTTATGATTAAACAGTGACTAACTGACTGAAGAGATGATCGGGTTACAAAAACGGTAGCTCCCAGGACTTACTGATTATTATGGAAGAGTGTAATGCTGCTTCCTTTTAAAGAATGAGAATGTTGATGTGTGCATTTAACTTATCGCAATATCGCTTAAGACTCTTCGTCACCACTCCCGTGGCTCCCACTGCAATCGGGACAGTGGTGGCGGTAGTGTTCCATAATCTGGAGAGTTCGGCTTTTAGCGGATGGTATTTACTACTTTTTTCAATTTCATTAGCTCCAATACTATAGTCAGATGGTACTGAGACGTCAATAAGGTAAGTATGATTGTTTGTTTTATTGATGTATATTAGGTCTGGTCTATTGTGTATTATTGTAACATCAGTTTGTACGGGTAGGTAGTAGTAAAGAAAATATTACTGCAAAATTAATGTGGGAATATTAATTTCGCAGTAATATTTTCTTTTACAGTTGATTGGTTGAGTTCCTCCTTCCACCATAGCTTGTTAGTTTCAATTTTACTTTTCCTAGCCACGCACTAGAATAAATATTGCACTAGGTTATTGTCTCTCTTTACAAAAATCAGCAAGTTTTTCACAACCTGAGATGTTGAATCGTTTCTTCCTTTGCCATCAATAATTAACTTCAATATGTCCTGCTCGATTTGACGTGTGATTACTGCCTGGTCTTGTGTAGCAAATATAAACGATTCAACAATGAAGGTGAAATAGGCTGTTTCTTCAGCCATTTAAATGTGAGTTCTTTATCCACATTGGCCAGATCTAGCGTCTTTCTAGGAAATTGCTTGTGTAGGTTCTTATTTGTCCAAGCTTCATTTTGTTGCTTTACTTTACAATTTTTAACTTCTATTTAGTGTGATTATTACCTAGTGTTAATTTGAATTCTTTTTCTATTTTAATCACTCTGTATATATTGAATATTTCTCTCTCTCTTATGATTGTGATGCGCTATTGCTTCTATTAAGTAATCACTCTAATGTCACTAGTTTATTTTTCCAGATTCATTAATTCCTAGGTATTTATGTGTTTGATCTAATTTTAATTGCTTAAAGCTGTTCCCGTTCAGTAGTACATGTTCAAAATCTTCTGTGTAGTTATTATGTCCGACGGTTGTATGAAAAAAATTACATTTATCCAATCCAAATGACATTCCTATATCAGCAGTAAAAATATGGACACTATTTAATAATATTTTCAACTTAGTTTTATTATTTACATATACTTTACGGTCATCCATGTATCAGGTGATTAATCCATACGCTATCCTTGAGATGATATCTTTTTCTCTGATACTTCCCTGGAATAGTCAATATCGAATTTAGTTCCAAACGAAAAATTCCTCTCCTTATGTAAATCGGTTCAGTTGTAAAAAAGTCTGAAGAGCCTATTGCTGCCATCACAACTTTCCACTTATGCATAGCTCTTGTGAGAAACCATTTGATAGCTGATGGACATTTGTAGATGTTTTGTACTATCTAAAACTTGAAGTTATTCGTGGGAAATACTACATTATATTATATCATATCATATCGTATCATATCGTATCGTATCGTATCGGATCGTGTCGTGTCGTGTCGTGTCGTGTCGTGTAGTGTCGTGTCGTGTCGTATCGTATCGTATCGTGACATATCATATCATATTATATTATCACCCATGAACACACATTTTTATGTTTTTTTTATAAATACTCGTACACAGTGCCAACACTCAAATTTGTATTTTTAACTCTTGTTACTATATTTTTTAATTCCACTTTTTCAACTTTTTCAAGCGAGTGATGGCAAATTCTTCTTTTAACTTCTCGCATTTATCCCGCATAGCAGGATAGACAGAAATTATCTAATGTCAACACACTCCGTACTTCGCTTTCCAACGAATTTGAGACATTGTGTGTTGACTGGTGGAACTCAACGCTGGTCTATTTAATATATATATATATATATATATATATATATATATATATATATATATATATATATATAGAAAATATTATTTATTTAAAAAAAGAAAAATAAAGAAACACAAAATAAGAGAGAGCAAGTTTTAAGAAGAACGCTTAAACTTTTACGATTCCCGCAAGATTTTGACACTTAAAAATAAGAGTATAACAGCATGAAAGCCCCTAAATATATTGAAGAAAAAAAACACGGATAATTCACGGTTGCTCTTCCTTGAGATTTTAATTTAACTTCCTTCATTCTTCTTAATTTGTTAGTTGAGTTTTAGAGGCGAAACTTGTGATCAGCGCCGAGATACTAAATCATTAAGTTTACTTGATATACGGTCACCGACAAACTTTCCAAATCTGATTCCAAATAGTTTTAATATATAGTAATTTACTTTTTAAATGTCTGGTTTTATTTTTATTATGAATGTATATACTTGTATATATAAACGCAATTGTAGCGAGTTAAAATCTCACTTTTTTATATAAAATTACTTTAAATAATTAAAATTAGAAAAATATTCTTAGTCTTTATCACCTAAAAATGAAAACATATCTAAGCAAGTAGAAAATTTATATCGGAGTGTTTTAACACTAAACACTTACACCAAAGCTTGAAATTAAAAAAAGCTTCCAACGTTTTAGGAGTGAAACTTTCTTATCGACGACTGTGAGAAATTTTATAGCAATATTAAAAAAAATTGTAACTGTTATGCGCCTTCTTTATTTCTAAGTCGCATTTTTCTTTGTATGCATGGATAAAAAAATATCATTAATTGATGGAGGTGGATTGAAAACATCATGGTGGATAAAAACATCATTAAGTTATTACCCAAATGATATTTTTTAAACCTTATTTAATTTAGCTTTATTGAATCAATTCCTGTAAAGTTGTATAAAATGGATAATTTTTCGAAAGGTGATGTAATAAAGAAGTTTTGCTTCTTACGCGTGTAAACGCAGTCACATTTTTACTGTACTAAATTTGGCTAACGACGTTAATTAATTAAAAATTACATTTAAGATCAACTTGATGTGCCATCGAAGCTTAAACAGTGAAAATGTATTGCGTGCTGGTCTCACTGAATTATTCATAGCGATGATGCTTGTGTAAGTCCATAATAAAATGCCAGATTTCATTTTAAAATTGTGGTAGTTTATAGATTTTACGAGGAATTTTATAAATAGCCAACTATACACCTGATAATTTACATTATTAAGGCCTTGTTGTTTTTTTTCTTGTGAGATTAATAACATTAGTGTCATTCTATAAAACAAATTTAAAAAAAACTAAGTACAAAGATATTTGTTTTGAAACATATAATAATTTAATTCATATTATATTATAGCGTTATTCAAAACATTACATAGCGTAGTATTTCTATTAAAGTATTGATAAAACGTTCACCTCTATACAAATATTATTGAAGGCAAATAATTTCTCTCTACCATATTCTTTAATTTATCTTCTTCCTATTCAATCATTTGTTACTAAAAAGTTACTATTTCAAAATTTAAAAACAGTGTAAATACATTTTAGACTTAAACATTTTTCGTGAAAAGTGATCAAAGGATCTTGGAAATGAGTTTGTTTGAAAGCTCTAGCAACGATTCTTATTATGGCATTACCACACGTTTATCATGCAGAAACTGGAATTAAATTATATTATTACACGTTTTGCTTTCATACCGCAGGGTAGACAGGATGTAACTTTTCGCCGAAATCGAGACATTGCGCGTTAAGTAGCGGAAGTCAACGCCGTGTTTTGTCTTGCCAAAGCGACGAAATGAAAATAAATTGAATATACTCATTCCCTCGTATGGGAATTGAACTCAAAACTAACGTTTACTGTTACACGGTCACGTGCCACTGCGACACGACCGGCCATCATCATTCATGCAGGTGTGCCCGTAGACAATAAAAAATACAAGGATGTATAAATTACATAATAAAGAAATTATGTAAAATTAAAAAAAAAGTTTAGATTAGTACAAAAATAGATAATAAACAATACATCTTGTACATACATATGTAGCTTCAAAAGTTTTCCTGATGTCTATTTAATAGACATCGATATATTAATTCTTAGTGTTAGAATAATATCAACTATTGCCTTAATTACAACATTAAATTTAGGTTGCAGCTAGCTTGTGTGAAAACGACTTTACAGTATGATCTTTTGAGCAAATTCAGTCTGCAGTTTCATCCCACGCCATACTTCTTTGACGGAATGGTTTAATTTTTCTGAATAACCCTTTATTTAATTAAACGAGCTTCTTATTTAACTGTACGTTCAATATATTAAGTTGGTAATAAAGGAAATTTTATTTAACTGACTCCAAGTACATTGACGCCATCATGGCTGAGGGGTACAATGTCTAAATACAAACAAAATAGTTGTAGATTTGTACCATATCCGGGGGTTAATTTTCTTTAATTATTTGCATTTCTTTGTTCTTTTAATATATATAATATGACAATAAGTTCTATTACTTAACATGTAATGTCTCTAAAAATTTGCAGAAATTCGTGAACTTTTTATATCCAATTGTAGTAGAAAATAACACATATATATTAAGATCTCTCTTAATATTCTGTAGAAAAATCTTGTAGGTGAAAAAAGTATGCAATGTAAGTTGTAACGATTGCCACTCAAAATGTGATATTCGTATATAGTTTTTATTTAATTAACTAATAATATATATTTCTACTATATCCACAAAAACCTTGTTTTTTGATTATAAATACTTGGCTAATTATTAATGTAGAGTTTTTACGTATGATAATGAAATAATATTTCCGATACACAATAAAATCTTATAATAAATATATAAAATTTTGAAGTCAACGATTTTAAGTTTCTATTCCTAAAATGAACTTTACTTTAACAGCTTATTATTAATAGTTTTATTATCTATATGAAGTTTGAGATTTCATTTATTTTATATATAGTTTTATTATAGTTTGAGATTAGATTTATATACTTATATATTTTTTAGTTTATTAACAACGTGAGTAAGTTACTTAAAAAGCTTTTTAAATTCAGCTAATTGTAGTAGAAAAAAAGCACATAAATAACCAGTTAGCAAAGCGTAAAAGTTGCCTTTTCATTTATGTTCCTGTCAAAAGTTTTATGGTTTACATAATTTAGACGTTCATCCAAAAAAGAGAATACTGCATTGACGCACTGCAATTATTTAGGAAAGTTACGTTTTGTAGAGATTATTCACCGATTCCTGTTTTTTTGCGAGCCACTACGTGTTGAGTTGCGGAACTTAACGGCACTCTGACCTACCAGAACTAGGTGAATGAAATAATTTAAAATTCTCGCGTTAACAATTATATGAGGTCGGTCGCGGCGCAGTGTTGCACAGGGTCTGAATGTAAAAGCGATCAGTTTTGGGTTCGATCCTCACTCGGGAAAGTGACCATATTTAAAATTATTTTCACTTCCTCGCTATGATAAGACAAAATGCGACGTTGAGTTCCACCACTCAATACGCTATGTCTCAAATTCAGTGGATCCCTTGGGGAATGCATCCCTTATGCATTGAGTGTCTTGACACTACGTACTTTCTGTCTACCCGGTTAGACGGGATATAAAGCTTGAAGCTGAAAAAATCTCTCTCTTTTGCCTCACGAAATAGTATAGTATAGATAAATATTATGCTAATTTGTGTAACATTATATTTTATCAAAAATACCGCCATATATTTAAAAATATACGTAATATTTACAGAAATAGTAATAAAACATATATTTAAATAAAACATATAGTTATATAAAGTTCTACGAGCACAGTGCGATCGTACGTCTATAATGAATTTAATTAAACTACAAAGCTCTGTTTAGTTTCAACGGATAATTTAGCCTTAGAAACAATCGAATGAGCTTTCGAAATGTGCCAAAGTTATTTGTGTTCCAACATCTGATGCGGCGCACAGGGTCAAACTTTATCTACATCGCTAGTAAATACAAGGGTATTACATTATATTTGTTATTTTATACTTATATGTATGTTTCTATGGAATGACAGAGAAAATGGTGATAATTGTATTTAAATTATTTTCCTCTTTGGACAGACGAATTCGTTAAATTCCGCAACTTTAATAGTTCGGCGTTAAATTCCACAACTTAATACACAAAGTCTCGAATTCGGGTGGAATGTAATGGACGGAGGAGAACACTAGGTTCATTCTGACCTACCACGTGTAAAGCAGATAAAGAAAAATATAACATACAACAAAAACATACAACAAAGGCTTTCCACTCAGGCAAATCGCGCTGAATGGTTATATCTGATAAGGTTATATCGGATTTTCAGATATTTTTCAACTTAAAGACATTTTTAAACATATACAGCGTCCAGTTTGAACAGTTCAATCTAAATTTTTTGATATATTATTAATTGAATTGTAATTTAGTTATTTGTTTAGCTAAAACTATTATATTTTGTTAAATATCTATTAAAAATTATATTATGAAGGAACAACAGAGGGTATATCCAAAACGTAGCTCATATTCAGCAATATTTGATTAGCTCAGACCCTCCAGTGAAATATGCAAATATCGCATTTAGTATTCAAGAGTACTTACCACATAGAGGCATTAGTCGCTTCCGTCATCCGTGTAGCTTGACAACGTCAACAGAAGCAAAGCAAGTTTGCACTAACACCATAACTATAGTTCCTTAAGTAAATCAAGCATGAATACTTGCTTTATGAACGTTTTAAAATAATTGAAATAATAATTTGAAATTTTGTCAAAATTATCTCGCTTTATAAAACATTAATAATAGATGAAAATAAAAGTACATTGATAAAAAACAGTTTCACGCTTTATTCCGCTTAGTAGGAAAGTCAATAGTAACCTAGTGTCAAGACACTCCGTTGACTGCTTTCCTGCTGAAATTGAGACCTTGTTTGTTGAGTGGCGATCCCAACGTTTTATCGTACTAGATCAGAGATGTGAAAATAATTGATAAATATAATCATGCCTCCCTGTGGGAACTGAACTCATAACGGATCGCCTTTACAATCGGTCATAAAAAATTCATTCAAATAAGGATGTCTGGTTTATTTGGTTCGAGTGTTGGGCGGTTGATTTCCAAGAAATACTGGTTCGATTCTAGTTATGTTCAAATAATCATGTTTTATATAAAAAATGTTCAAATTATATAATCATATTATACAAATTTACTTAAAAATTGGTGAAATAAAAATCTGTATTTTTGTTCAATAAAAACACATCTCCACATTTAATTCTGCATAGAATATAAATTTTTGACATAGGTTAGTGAGAGACAACCTAGTGTCAAAAGTTATGTTTTGCACCCGAAACAAGATATTTTGTATTCATTGGTGAACTCAATGCCACGTTTTGTCTACCCAGAGTTAAAAAATGATAAATTTTAAACATTATTCCTGCGAGTGGGAACCAAACCTACAACTAAGTTATTTTACAGTCAGACTTTGCTCCACTGCGCCACGACGACCTCAGATCAATTGATAAATACAATTCGGGGATAAATAAACTAATAATAATTAAAAATAACTATGGAATAGGTTTTTAATTTTATAAGTTAGTGCTTGCAATCGGATTATTGAAACAAGAAACTTCCCAATCAGGTCGCCGATAATCTGGTTCTCAGCTTCCGTTTAATCTAATTCTGTAACAAACTAGAAAAGTTTTCGTTTAATGGAACAGTAGATATGTATATAAGTAATTTAGGACAAAATTTTCGATAGTTCGTGGTTTAGTTATTTATATAACGATAGAAGATATCGGAATTACATATGACTATTCTATTTTTTATTAATAACCAGTACCTTTTTGTAATTTATTAAAAGTATCACTGCGTAATCAATGATGATATAAGATGATGTTTCATTTGTCGACACTGAACTAAAAAAATTTAGACCTACCCTTCTTTAAAAAGTATTTGGACAAAAAGAGCACAATATACATATATGAAACGAGCTGTCCCTTCCAACCAGATGGAAGTTAAAATTTGTATTTTTTTTGTTATAATTCAAAAGAGCCTAACTTACTCCTTGTTAGATCACCTATCTGTCTATCTAGAGATTAGCTGGAATAAAAAAAGATACCTACACAGGTATTAAGTAAAATGCGAATATTTTAATATACAAATAGACATTCCTATTTTATTTGTTTTATAAATGAGTTGAATTAATAATACTGAGGCCAAAGCGCGATAAGTTCCACCACTTAACACGCAATGTCTCAAAGTCAGCGGAAAGCGAAGTGCGGAGTGTCTTGATACTAGTTACGTTCGTTTTTTTAGCTTCACGCATTTATCCCGCATAGCAGGGTATGCGAGATAAAAGAGTATAGCTAAAAGAACGATTTTTCACTCTGTCTTCCATATTAACGACACTGAACGATTCTAAACGACACATTGATTAAAACAAAAACAAATAAAATAGCAATTTTTTTTTTATATCATCGTCACTCGCAAAGAAATTGCATCGCATGTGGAAGAAAATTTTAAAAATTACAAAGGAATGAGTTAAACTGTATAGATTATAAAAACGATCACCTCTTTTCTATGCTAATTATACTACTTTTTATTAATATGTACATATTTTACTTTAGTATTGGGGAGTAGTGGCTCCCACGCCTAACAATCTTTTTATTTTCTAATAAACCATCATAAATAGCTGCCTTTGTATCATTGAGTGGTTAATCGTGGCGAATTTTGGAGTCGTTGGAGTTGGAGAGGTGGAGTACTTGGCTTAGAGAGATTTAACATGCAAGTTCCTTGGGCGTGCATTCCTTAAACGCCCCAAGGAACATCACTAAGGGAAAATGTATGCTTTACTTTAAATTAACAATTTGTTTGTTAATTCAACATATTTGATACCAACGTTTAAATTTTCATCTAAAATTTTAAAAAATCATTAATTAATTCTCCTTTAAGTAGGTAAGGCATATTTCGTACTAAGAAAATGATTTCTCTTAAGACGAAAGAAAGCCAAGTATAAAAACACGCGGAATATTTTGTTCTTAGCGATGTTTATTTGAATGAATATTCAAAGCTTATCTCAGTCGGCTTTAAATTCCACCAGATGAGAATAAATTTGAATTATTTTATATTTAGATGCGAAAGAAAATGGTAGCTCGCGTCCTCCTGTATATTTTCGTTGTTTCAAAATCTACAATTCAAACACCTATACATAACTAAAGATAATAGTTGTCTATCATTATGTTGAAAGCTTTTAATAAGAAAATGCAGAACAAAATCTCTTTTTAATGCGATGCACAGACAAACATGTATTGTTTGTATTGCAAAGTATATATACTATGCAATATAAACAATACATGTTTATAATATGTATACTGGATAAGTACGGGTATCTATGTATATAAAGATTAATATTGGTTTATTAGGATTACTGTCTTCTTACAGTATTTATGATGAAGAAATTTAAGTAATTTCAATTAGTTTCTTCATTTTAAGCACAGTAAAAATATCATTACGCTCTTTTTTTAAGCTTCACATTATATCCTGCATAGCAGTGTAGTCAGAGGTAATCTAGTCTATCGTTCGGCATGTTCTGCCTAAATTAGAGACTGCGTGTTAGGTGTCGGAACTCAGCGCCAATTGTAATTCTATTAGAGATGTGTGTACATTTTCTCAAATGGGATTCGAACCCTCACGCTTTTACAATTAGGTGTATACCTTTAATGTCATGATAACCTCTTGTTCTATACAGATACGCTCTATTAACAGCTATTTGCAAGCTATACAAGTTGAGCTATAAAGATTTGTAGAAGAATTGACTCATTTAGTAGTTTAAATATGTTCTCTATACGGAATGAAATATCTTAATATATTGGAGAATTAATTATATATATGATAATTAAAAATAACCTTAAGTATTTTTTTTATATTAAAAAGCTGAGGCATCTTGTAGCATGTTCGGTTATTTCGTTTATAAAATAAATTTATAATTCAAATAACCATAATAAATAATTTGGATTAAAGTATCTAATGTATATTTTTGCTCTTTTTGCACCAATGAGTTAGACATTAAATATATGTATTTTGACCATATATAACAGACGGGACAGCGTCTGACGGTAAACTCAATTGGTTGTGGGTTCTATATCCACTCGAGATATTGATAATATTTAAATTATTTTCATTTCCTCGCTTTGATCGTAAAACTTGACGTTGATTTCCGGCACTCAACGTGCAGTTTCTCGATTTTAGCGAAAAGAAAGGCGTGTACAGTCTAGGTACTTCCTGTATACCCGGTATACGGGATAAAAGTGTGAAGCTAAAAAAACAATATATATAATATATCATATAGATGAACTCTGGTTCGTACTTTCAGTCTAAACAGAAAAAATATATCACCTTCATTATATTCAAATTGCCATTGTAATTTCAACCTTACATAGTCATTCATCTCAACTGAGTAACGATGGCGTCATTTTAAAATTTATGGATCTTAAATCGTTGGTGGCTATGCAAAGTAGGTTTAAAAGACATCAACTAGGATTTGGAGCAGTCACGGCTTCATTTTAATAAAAGTAACAATTTTGTAATATTAAATGAATATTATCAAAAATGATACATATGTTTTTATAGTTTCACGCTTTATCTAGCATATCAAAGTAGTCAGAGACAGTCTAGTTTTAAAACACTCCATTGATTGATTTTCGCACACGCCACGCTTTCTCTTACCAGACTCATCCAATTGATTTGACTAAATAAATTTATTTCCTCGAATGTTACAGTCAGACGCTGTCCGTTCCTTTGAGTCACGATAGCCTCATAATGCTGATTATTCTACATACATTTTATGTAAATACGTCAGTTTTGATAATTTATTTATATGTCGATACTTAACTTACGGGATATTTCGAAGGTATCACAAGTAAAAAAAAACATTAAAATATAAGAAAGAAAACAGATAATATAAGATAAAAAGTCTTTATTACCCTGTATGATAGATACACTATACAAATTAATATAAATTACAGGAAATACACAAAGGTAGTCTTACTGCTAAAGGTGTTACATAAAAGCAAACGTATATAACTTATATACATATATAAAATTATATATTATATAAGGTTCTTTGCTAGTCCATTTTGATAACATTATGATGTTAATAAACTAAAATACCTAATGACATGACAAAAAGTAAATAAATTAGAAAACGTTATCCTTTCAATTCTTTCGTTTCCTTATTTATTTATTTATTTTTTCGCATTTATGTAGGATAAAATAGCAGGATAGACAGGAAGTACCTTGTGTAAAGACACTGCGTACCCCACTTTGTTCTAAACATGTTTATCCTTTTACCAATGAATTAAAATAAGCTTTGTCAATTTATTGTAATCATATTACCTATTGATTATATTACGTAAATACCGAATAGGAAATATTAGATATTTTTGGGGTATATTCAAATGGAAAATTCCAAAAAATTGCAAGAAAAATCTTAACAAAACGCGTTGTATAAAATAAAATTTTAAAACGAAACCATTATAGCTAGTAAAATTTTATTCAACGATTTCCCGAATTTCGTTCGGTATGTGCAATATCTGCCTAATGGCGCATTAATTAACGTTCGTAATGATAGACCGAATTACGCCATGGAATTCAATGAAATTCTTTACTTTATTATTGTTGTATATATATAGTTATGTATATGTGTAGGAATACCAGCAGGTAATTATTATACAGTGATTAATTTTGCCTTGAACTACTGTTATATCACTTGTATGTAAAATTTTTCCCTGGGAGGGGACAGGGTAGCATACAATTCCCCTCCGCTGCTGGGTAGTCCCGAAAGAGGCGAATATCCTAGTATTATCGTAGTAGGAGGTTATTCCTCAGACTAGCTCGCGACCACTTTCAGGACAAAAGCCCACCCATCCTTTCCCTCAGAGTGTTCTGACTGTTCTATCTCCTTTCACTTCCATCCGTTTCACGCAACGCATCCATCAATCTAATGTTGTGGATGTCCATCAGCAAAGGTAACCACTTACCATAAGGTGGCCCTTCTGCTCATTTACCTCAGTTTTCTACAAAAAAATGAAATTATACTGCAAATATTACAACATAAACATATATACTTCAATATTATCGTGTCTTAATGTTCAAACTAATCGTTTAATTTATTTCCAAGTTAAATAACTATACAACGAAAAAAGTTTAATTCAAATCGATCTTACGTTTAATCCACGGTTATCTACAGTAGGTTATTTTGTTTAAAATAACCATTACACCAGAACGGTTATCCACATAATATTAATAGTAAATTTATGTCCCAAGCAATAACGTTGTAGCTCAAGCTCTCACAATATAAGCGTATGACATCATAGAGGGAGTATTATTAAAATATTTAATAGCGCAAATAATATGCAAATGTGTCGTGAACTGACAATGTAAGTAGTGCCGCCATAACTCGCAACATTTAAGGCCCGTTCGTGTAATAGAAAGAGAAGATTCATTGTAAAATATGATTAAACAAGAAACTATTTCACTAGGTTATATCTTTTAAAAATCTTTTTAAAACTGCAGGTAATTCAATAATATTGAATTACCAGTCAATAATATTGAATTACCTGTCGTTAATTTAAATAAATTTATAAATGACACCATCGGTATATATTAGAGATATCTATGTCTGAAACTAGTTTCAAAACTCCCTTCTCCACTTTTTGTCGAGAAGCGGATCTCAACGCCGTGCTTTATCGTGCCCGAGTGGTAAATTATCAATTAAAATAAGATCAATTCTGTACAATCAAACATCTCTATATCTTTTTTAATGTTTGTGCGGATGGAAAAGTATTAATACTTTTGGCATGGTTTATGTAGAGAAAATTGCATAAAGAAATTTTTTTACTCCCGTACGTAATTTGTGATCGATTTTTATCAATTGGTTTTATGCTTGATCACTACTCAAAGGAATATTATACTTTTATTTTTCCCATCTGCGCTCAGGTAAGAAAAGCGCGATGCTGAATTCCGCCACTCAACACGTATTACCTTGATTTCCAGCAGGGAGGGAATGGGTAGTATCTTAACTCTAGTTTTTTCTCTGATTAATCTGATATGCGAGAAAAATGTGAAATATAGAGAATTTTAATTATTTATGGGAAATGATAATTATCTTTAATTTTTATACACCTAACTAATTTATAAAAAAACCGATTTCATAATTTCTATACAACTACCGAACTATATTTTTAGCCGGTAAATTGCTTACAAATACTTACCTAGAAACTACTGGACCGATTTTAATGAAACTAATACTGTTCCTTAATTTAAAGTATACCTAAATTAAATTAACAATAATCATCTAAATATGACGTTTCGTTTTAGAGAAATTCGTGGAACGAACGACAAACATACAAGTATATACATCATACTAAAATATTATTTAATTCCAACAATAATATTATATACATACATATCAAACTGATAACCTCCGTTTTTTGAAGGCAATTAAAAAATGTTTCTAACAAAGTAAGTGTATTCTTGCAATTAATATATCTAATATCATTACCCATGGGCGCTAACTGTACTATATTTTGTAATAAATATACTCCTTCGACATATTGCAATCCAAGTAGCTCATAAAATAACACATAAAACGTAGGGTAATTGAATAACTACAGGTGGGAAGTTAGCTGTCGTAAATCAGTCCCTTTACGATTATGCCAAGTTACAAACTGTTTTAACTTAAACCAAAATATAATTTTTAATCACATTTCATAGCCTTTTAACAACTTTTTGACAACAAATCGAAATAATACCTATAAAAAAGGCCATAGTGTCACTCAGTAATTGTAAAGGAGCATCTGTGCTTCCGCTGCGGTTGTGAGGGGCACAAATCTCATATGTGAACTTAATGCCAAGTCCCGGGCGTGGGGCAACCCTACCTCAGACACCAAGGTAAAAGCTTGCAGATGTGGGCTCTAATCTCTGAGCTATCCGATCTAAATATGGGGACAGCTCTCACTTGCGTATGACACAACGGGAAATCTGTTGTGGACCTCTCATTAGCTACCCCGTCCGTTGTACCTCATGTGAAAAACTAGAGAGTAGAGAAGGACCTTGTCAGACCATTAGTATATAAGAATTGAGGACCCTCTCGCCTGGTGCCTGTGGTCTATCTTAGGGTCTCATCTCGAGGGCTCCCAAGATGAGCCCTTTGCCGGCTTGATATAGAGCTTGCCAAAGAGGCTGCAATCGTTGCGAGCTGGAATCTCCAGGGGAGGGTGTGGGATAGCAGCTTTAATTTTGAAAGGCTTGCTGCACGGACTAGGATGATGTCCTGTACCTGTATATAAAGCGTAGGAGGAGGAATGGATTAGACTTTGCTCTTGAGAATCAGCTGCATGGCATATAAAAGAAGAAAAAGAAGGCCTTGCAGCTTGCCATCCATTCGGCGAAGGCTTGATGTTGGCAGGCCTGAATCGGGATCCATGGGGACGCCCCTACCTGGGTGTGCGAGGATAATTACGAGCACGTGGCGCCTCATTAACGGAAACGCTGTTGCCAGACTTTCTCCTATATCTTGTAGCTGATCTATTTCAACCTATCATCCCTAGAATGACTCCTCCCTTAGCGCATTAGGGAGAGTTGGTGGTTACCCCTAATATTGCAGAATGTGTTGCAGACTGAGACTGGCAAACTCTTTGTGAAGACTGATGCTACTTGTCTTATCCAGCACCTAGAGGAGGTAGGTCCGGGTCTTTCAGAGGCTCAGTTTGGGTTTAGGGCTAGCCGCTCAACAATTGATGCTAAAAACGCCCTCAAAGCTCGGTCGTTGGCCGCGACAGCAGAGAGAAATGTTCTTCTCGTCGTCTTGTTGAACATGAATTACGCCTTTAACAGCCTGCCGTTTTAGACATTAAGAGAGGTTCTCCTCTACCTTGTTGTTCCTCTCTATCTCCAGCGTTTGTGAGATGACTACCGCCAGGACAGAGTAGTGATATGGATTGGTGGAGATGTTCAGGTCGTTCGGCGAAGGGTTTGCAGCGGGGTTCCACAAAAATCGGATTTGAACCTGACGCTATGGAACCTTGGGTACAGTTGGCTCCTGCATTGTCATCTTGCTCCCGGGTTAGGTGTCATTTGTTATGCGGATGATACTCTCATCACTGCCCTGGGATCGACTTATCAGGAGGTGGCATACCTGGCTAAATCCGGCGTCAAATTTGTCATCGATGTCGCATCAAAGCGCTGAGTCTGAATGTCATTATGCCTAAGACAGAGGCCCTTCTATTTCACGGCCCGCCCAAAGGCGTCCCCTCCCCATAGGACTTATCCAGACACAGGAAATGGAGGTACGGACCCAGATAAAGTACCTGTGTCTAATACTGGATGGTCAATGGTCGTTCTCGTCGCACTTTACGTAACTTGCGCCAAAGCTTGTGAATGCCGCCGGGGCCCTTGGAAGGTTAATGCCGAATATTGGAGGGCCGGATTCTCCATGTTTAGCTTTATGTCAGCGTGTTCAGATTCATGGCACTATACGGTGCACCCGTGTGGGCGGATTCTCTCACTGCTCGTAACAAAGACCAATTGCGTTAAACGCAGAGGGTCATAGCGGTGAGAGCAACATGGGCTCCTGGCGGGTGATCCGCCTTGGGAACTGCAGGCGGAAGTGCTCGCCAAAGTTCACGCAATCCGCGTCAGTGAGCGGTCGCAAGGAGAGCTACCATTGAGAGAGAGTATCGTGCGGATCAGGAGAAGAGCGGATGAAGCCCTGATCTGATGATGGAAGGAAGACTTGGATCCCCGGTGGCAGGCCTAGCGATATTAGAGGCAGTTTGCCCTCATCTTGGATGCTGGGCCACGAGAAGTTTCGAGATCCTGACGTTCAGGTTGGTGCAGGTGCTAACAGGGCACAGTTGCTTCTCATCACTCCTCCGAGTGGGAATCAAACCCATAGCCGATCTTGTTTTTTAATCTATGATTAAATAACAAAGGCTATATCACATTTTATTTATTTCAATAAAAAAAATAACTACTAACCTATTGTAAAGTAAATTTGTACTAGCATGAATTTATCCATATAAATTACTTTTTTTAGTAAGCTTACACTCAATCGATCTGAAAAGGTTTTTTTCAGCCTCGTGTTTATTATCGCAGGTTGGCTGAAAGAACTTAGTTAAGATACTCTGACCTTCGTCTAGACAAGATATAGTTAACACGAAACACTTCATTAGCGGAACTCAACGCTGCGGTTTGTTGCCCGACTAGTGAATGAAACTGAAATAATTTAAATTTATCTATGGGATCAAATAAAAGGAGGTCAACTTACGCGTTTACATTTAGTCGCTACTACACTGCGCCATGATAGCCAACATTTTATTTTTTATTTAGCTTCACGCTGTTATCCCGCATAGCAGGGAAGATAGGAAGTATTTAGTGTTAAGACCTCCGTACTCCTCTTTAATTTCATCTTTCAGACATTGTGTGTTGTGTGGCGAAACTCAACGCGGCGCTTTGTCTCACAAAAGTAAAGAAGTGAAAATAATCCAAATTTTCTCTCGAGATGGAATCGAATCCACATCAACGCGTTTACACTCAGCACGCTATCCTACTGTATCACGACCGGCCTCTTAATGTTTTAATTAATATTATAGTATAAATAGAATTACTTACTTTGAGGCCGGTCGTGGCGGAGTGGGACAGCGTAAGCGACTGTAACGCGATCGGTTGTGGGTTCGATCCCCACTCGGGAGAGCGATTATATTTAAATTATTTTCACTTCTCCGCTCTGGTAAGACAAAGTGCGGCGTTGAGTTCCACCACTCAACACGCAATGTCTCGAATTCGGTGGAAAGCACGGAGTGTCTTGACACTAGGTACTTTGTGCCTACCCTGCTACGCGGGATAAAAGCGTGAAGCTAAAAAAAAAAAAAACAAGTAATGGAAATATACTCTTACGTGACGTAACACTCTTCTCAGCATACATATGTAACTACTTTGCTAGTCATTATTAAACGATCTAACATTACAAATCACCATACAAAAGTTTCAAACCCATAAGAAATAAATAAGCAGATATCAACATAATGAAGGTATTACTTCCACAACATTACCTGTATAGAGCCGGTGCTATCTTTTTAACGAAATGTCTAAAGTGTATGGGCATACATGAATGCTATAAAAGAATTTCGACGTAAGCCCACAGGTATCACATCAAAGAGCAATCTACATACAAACGTTGAAATGAGTCGGTAATGGCAGGTGTATTATAATTATAGATTTTATATTTAAATAATTTATATAAATATGTATTTAATAAGATTAATCGTGTACATTTTGGTATAGGAAAATACATTTTTGTAAACCAGATGTTCCGAACATTTGGATAATATTTATTGACATGAAATTGTTTACTATTATATACCTATCTATATGTTACTATAAATTATATATATTGGAATTTATATTATGGCAATAAAAAAATATTAATATTATTTGTACGAGTGACTTGTAACCACGTTTGTTTTGTGAGCACGGACTACAACTTCTATTACACGAACCAAAATAGACGCGATTAATCCATTTACAACCAGTACAGGCTGAAAAACGAGAATATCATAAGATTACCTGTGACCACAGACTATTTTAATGATAGAAACGACGGATTTTTTTTCGAATATCAAAATATAGGCGATCAAAACTCACAATTACTGTCAAACGCTATGCTACTGCAATGTTGACCTCTAATAATTAGTTACTAAAAATATATATAAATAGCTTACCATTATAAACTTGATAATACGTGTATTTCACCAAAAGCTTTTGGTCAAACTACCAGCTTCAATAGACCGTTAACAAAATTAACATTATAGAAGCTGAAAGGTAGATAAATCTCGTGTAAACCACCAGTCTGTATGAATCTAACTCGCATCAGTTGATTACAGGCTCTCGGGACCTCTACGAGTACGTTATGAATGTGTAGTTCAATTTACTTGTTAAATAAGAAATTATTATTATAATCTTGTAAAATATTGTAGAAAGTATATATTATAAATAAAATGGCATTAATGACACAATCATATAAAAAATATATAAATAATTAAAGAATAATATTATATAATATAATTTTGAGGCTGAATATTTTGAGTTTTAGTGTCACTAAAGACCACTCCGTACTGCACCGTCTACTGTTTCCGCCGAATTTGAGACATTGCGTTTTGCTGAACTTAACGTCGCACTTTATCTTACCAGAGCAAGGAAGTGAAAATTATTTAAGTATCATCACTCCCCAGAGTGGGAATCGAACCCACAACAGATCGCGTTTACAGTCAAAAGCTGTCACACTGTGCAACGACCGGCCTCTTAAATAATAATTTAAAATAAACATTTAAAGATTAATATATATTTTATAATATATAAATATTTTTGTACAGTTCATAAAATAAACTACTAATAACATCATAATACATCTACTACACCCCTGAGTAATAAAAAAAGGATTATTTGTAAAATCTTTGTTTATAAATATGTGCAATAACAAATACATGTCAGTCAGAGAAACACTTTACCGGGTTAAAAAGTTTCCTCTTATTTTTATTATAAATATGTTACTCAAAATCTTATTAGAACGTCGTAGTTGTGATTTATATTGACTTTTGTCTGTAAATAGAGGTCAATTTAAAATTTTGATTAAAATATGGTCCTACTAGTAAAATTTAATAATACACAATTTAACAATAAACAATTAATATATAAAACTAGAACCGACAAAAAATGTAATATACTTACATATACTTAATGTGTACATACAGAATTCAATGTGATTAAAAAAGAGAATATCATTATTTGTTAATTACGTTATTTATTATGACTAGAAATAAGAGAATATTTTAAAAACCTTTCCCTAGACAACCGTTTCATCACACTGTATTATATTCTACATATTAGATGAGTTGTGCAAAAATGTATAATCCGCTATTTTGTTGAGGCGGCCATTGTTTATCAACAACAATATTGATAATATAAACATAATTTCATAGTCATCAAAATTGTATACAAAATTTCAGCACAATCGGAAACTGGGAAGAGGGTCACTAACTAACACAGAAAGTTAAATGGAAGCTCAGTAAAATTATACCACTACTTGAATGGTACAGTGAAATAATACCCAATTATATACCAGATTGTTTTTTTATAAGGCAGACTAAGCAGACAAGCGTTCGGGTTAAGTGTTTTCCGTCAGCCACGTCCTGTGCTACAGGTGCATTTTCGTTCTTTTAGGACGATGGAAATTTAGAATAAAAATATATAATACAATTTATAATTATTATTTTAAAATTTTACCTGTCTACAAAAAAAGATGTAGAGATTTATAATAGCAATGTTATTATAATGTTAAAAGTACATACGTAGTTTATATGAAAAAGATAAATAATTTCATTTTTTAAATTTACATTAATTTATTTATTATTTTTTCTTTTTTTTACCTTCATGTTTTTATCTCAAAGAAGTGGAGACAGGAAGAACCTAGTGTCAAGATACTCTGTACTCCACTTTCCACTGAATTCTAGTCATCGCGTGGTATCATTCAATGCCGCACTTTATCCCACCAGAGCGAGGAAATGAAAATAATTTAAATATAAGCATACCCAGGAACCCCTAACTGAAATTGCTCTAACCATGCATATTATAGAAATAAGTTCGTGTAT
Organism: Dryadula phaetusa; assembly: GCA_032432895.1. Classification (NCBI taxonomy): domain Eukaryota; kingdom Metazoa; phylum Arthropoda; class Insecta; order Lepidoptera; family Nymphalidae; genus Dryadula; species Dryadula phaetusa. Next base: position 6,578,139 of record JAOYRS010000064.1, read on the forward strand.
TACTAGCTTTTCGATATAAAGACACGTATTTGTCCTGGAACAAATAATTCCTAAAGTAATCCAACGCAATTACGTTTGCGGTTAAAACAAACCAACAAAAGCCTAACTTAGTGGAAGCTCATCAAACAACTTAAATGATTCTGACCTTTACAAGCTATATAGCTGTTATATTAATAGTTTCAAGCTAGATAAATAAAATAAATAGAAAATAAAAGACTAGATATACGTATGTGCAAAGTAAAGCCGTCTCCATCGTTTCAATATCTCACTGAGCACTAAATTCGCGACATTTAGTTCGCCACTCAACACGTAACACGCAGTCAAGGTAGTGTCTTGACACTACCTTGTAATTATGAAAAATAAAGCGTGAACTTATTTTTCTCATTGATAATTTCTCTGTAAACTTTTGTAGTATTTTATATCAAATTAGAGAGAAGTACAAATCATCAATCATATTACATAAGTCAGTGATACCAAAATTGAAACGCGGAAGCTTACTCATAGAGTAAATTGGCTAATCGGAACATTGAGCTTTGGCTCAAACTAACCGCATACCAGCTAACATTATGTCGTACTGCGTGTAATGTACACTGTACATTACACGCAGTTCAACATAAACTACTGTGTAAGTAACGCATTGTATTATTGACGTGCAAGCAAATTATAATTAGGTCTATCTGAATAAATATCTTACATATTTGTAAATAAAATTAATCAGTCTGTCTATTATTTTTTATTTGGCAGATTTAGTTCGAAATTTATTTTTTTAGTAACAGAAATAATTAGAATAGTTTACTATTATTATAGTGTTATTCCACACTTAGGATTAGAAATAATTACATTTTAACTAGACTGATTACACAACTACTTGATGTACTAATTATGTGTGTATTTGAGTGTGTGTCTGTGAGTGCGAGAATGTTTTTAGCTTCACGCTTTTTATCCCGCATAGCAGGTTAAACAGAACCTAGTATCAAGATACTCCGTACTTCGCTTTCCACCGAATTCGAGACATTGTGTATTGAATGAAAATAATTTAAATATAATCACTTCCCCGAGTGGGAATCAAACTCACAACCGATCGCGTTAATAATCAGATGCTATCACACTGCGCCACGATCAGCCTATATTTTTACAGAGTTATTTAATTCTGGCAGACTCCTGTTTCTTGTTTCTGATGTTGATGATCAAGTTAGGAGAATTAGATTTACTTGGTAAAATTTAAGTTACTTGGTAATTCATTTCAACAGTTGCACATATTTATAGATACACCCAATAAACACTTGGTCTTGTGTTTCATCCAAGTCTAAGACTTAAGTAAGTTATGTAAAGAATATTTTTTACTAGAAAATCACAAAAAAAATTTTAATATTCATTTTACAGAAACGCTTTGTTAGTTCTAAAAGAAAGTAGCTTAAATAACAATTGGTGAAAAATGGAGTTTATGTCTAGACTAAAAACAGTAAAAGAAGCTAAAAACGATTCTAAGTCTAATAAATACTTTTAATTAATTACTTATGTTAAAATTTTTAAATTTACAAACAAAATTTAACTTAAATTTAAATAATCTCATTATTATAAAAATTTTTAAAACTTAAATAACTTGCAATATTAGTAAATTTAGGAACTTTTAATAAAGACCCTAATTTTTTGATTACTTATGTACATATTTTTATCGGATCCGGACGCATGTTCCAGTTGTTATGTGAGTCCGACAGCAAAAAGTGGTTCAAAGCTAAAAAACAGATACTGGTGGTGTTAACAAAACTGTTTTAATATATAATCGCAACACTTTATTTTTGGCTAACAAAAAATATATTCAGTTCTTTTTAGTTTCAAGTGAAATTTCTACAATCTAGTGTGAAATTTCTACCATCAAGTATAAAAAATTAAATTCGTAACAATATATATTAACTTGAAAGCTACCTATCTTAAATTTATTAAAACTTAATTATCGAATTCATATAAACATTGATAAATAAAAATAAAAAAAAATAAATCAAAAATGAAATTTCTTCCATTTTAGAATACCCTGAAATATATGTACATTTTTGAATTAATGCATTATTCCGCCTAAAGGTTAAGGATATAATGGAATATCTAGACACATTCTCTCAGCCTATCAGTATATATATTTTTTTTATTTCAAACAGTCTTATCTAATTTATATAATTGAACATAGTAATTACTTTACTGTGTTTAATTATAATATAAGCCGATTGTCACGCAGTAGGATAACGTTTGAATGTAAACGCCTTTGGTTGTGGGTTCAATTCCCAATAGAAAGAAAGATTGAAATTTGATTATATTCAATTATTATCATATTTTTGCTCTGGTAAGACAAAGTGCGACGTTGATTTCCACCACTCAACACGGAATATCTCAAATCCGGTGGAGAGCGTAGTACAGAGTGTTTTGACACTAGGCAGTTTCCGTTTACCCTATGTGAAATAAAAGCGTGAAGCTAAAAAAATATATTTTTTTATAATTTATTTGTAAGTGTGACGTTTCTGATTGACACGGGATCCAATGTTTTATTTTAAAAAAATATTGCTGACTATATCTTAGTATTTAAAACATAATAATATAAAAACAATTATTCTATTGTTGTAATAAAAAATAATTTTAAATAAACGCAAACCAAAATTGGAAATCAAAATATGTGATTAACTGTTGTACGAACGAGTACCTGACTCGTTTAGCTGTCAACGTAACAGATGTCAATGCTTTAGCGGTTACCGCTTCGTAGCTTGTCGACATTTTTACATGTAAGCTTTTATATGAAAAAGTTATTTGCAAACCAAACTCCACTTAATGTACACTTTTAGTAATATTATTATAAAAATATTAGAAAAGATTTTTAAAAAACGTGTAAAACGTTTAAACGGTTTCCAAGAGGCGCGGGTTCGAGTCCCGCTGCGTCTAAATTTTTTACATTTTTTCAAAAAAGTTTCCGAATCCTAAGTGTGGAATACTTTAAAAATACTAAAAACATTGTTTGTTTATAGCGACCAATAAATAAAATTTTGTTAAGCAAAACACGTACATACATTTAAAAAGAGCAATTTTCGTATTTATGATATACTAGACTATATGACTTTTCAGCAGAGCTGTTATCCGAGCCGTTGGTAATTTCTAGTTAAACTGACAGCAGAAGAAGCTTGTATGAGACTATTTAAAAATTGAATATTTAGTTTATGATTTTGATATCGAAAAAGATTTGAGAAGGCATAGTGACATGTCAGTCAATTTCCTAACTGACACATATTTGGATAGTTAAATATAACTTTTTTCTCTATGCTTTTAGTTGATTGGAATAACAAAAGTCATGTTAACTTGACATATTCGGCTACACCTATGTATTATTAAGAAAAGCACGCAATTTGTCTTTAATATTTATTGCTTTCAATTAAAAATTTTATTTAAAAAAAAGAAATAAACTCCATACTAAAGTCGAACGACGAAGTATTGAAATTTCTCGCTTCTATCACTAAGCTGAGCTTAAAGGTATTTATTTATTTATTTATACACTCTGTAGCATTTCCGAATTGAATTTTTAATAGTGCACCGTCAACTTGATGTCACCTGTCAGCTAAAAATCGAGCGGAAAACTTTTCAATTCCCTAAGGATAAACTTAAGCCACTCTCCAAATTTTATTTCATTATATACCTACAGGAAACTTAGAGCTATTGATTTGATTATTAGGTTTTTTAAATCAAATAAGTAGACAGGCAGAATTCAGTGACAAGTTACTTTATTCTACATGTTCCGCTCGATATTACGTAATGGAGAGAATTCAAGAAACAGGAAAAATCAAACTAAAATAAACAATTATAATGTATTATAACCATACAAATTAATAAAATCGAAGTGTCTGTTTGTAATATCCGCGCAGAGATATTAAATTCCACGCTGACGAAATTTTAGACACATCTCGTAATAAATATAAAGTCATGCCATACATAATAATTACCTACCTATTTGTAATATAACATGACATGGTATAACCGTGGCGCAGCACTAAGCATCTGACTATAACAGCAATAATTGTAGGTGCCTTCTAAAAAAATTATAATTAGGAAATAAAATTAAATAGGAATCGGATCCACAAAATACCATCATTTCTCCGCCAGATGATCTCACTAAAATCACTTGAATTGGGGCGCACGGAATATTATCCTACTATAAGGCTTTTCAATCAAAACATTCTTAACTATAGAAGAAAACTGTTTATCTTCGAAGATTGGATGTAATAATATTCTCAATATGCATTTTAATACACTTATAAATACAATAAATATAGCAAGAAAACCCTCTTGCCATTTAATTTTGAAATTCCTTTGCCTCTGTATACTTGCATCTTGAGTTTCGCCGAAATTGAATTTGCAGTAAAATATCAACTCAGTCACCTGTCAGTACAAAACCGGGTTCAAAAGTTCTTACAATTTTCCCCAGTTCCCTGGTGAATCGCGCCATTACTTACAATAATAAATGGGCCTGCACTATATATGCTAGATAAGAGCGAATTCATAAATAATAAAGTATTGTTAATATTAAACAAAAATATTATGTATTGGGAAGCCGGTATTTCTTGACGGAATGTATAATAATAATGTATAATTTCGTGTGCTGAAATCAAACCTGCAAGTTATAAAAAGATCTTAAATTTTCACGATTTTTACATATTTTAAATAAAACTATATTAAATAATTTTGGCTGTCAAGAAAGTGTTTGAAAAACCTAAGCTGTAAGCTGTTTATATTCATATGTCATTCCATACAACTTCAGATCGTTCACTAGAAAATAATTTGTCAGTGAAAAATACATTCTTCGCTCTAAACATTATATTAACTAATTAATAAAACGTATAAAAAATTGAGTGGGATACAAACTTGTATCTTTAGCAATCTGTCTAAGCACTCTGACCACTAAACCATGCATTGTGTATCCGGCATCGTCGAACTTCTTAAACGCTTGTTACAACTTGTTTCTCTTGTTAGCATCTCTATTAAGAGATTTTTACTTTAAATATTTCTGAGAAACAATCACTTTGCAGTAAAGACTGTTACTAAATAATTCATTAATGCTTTAAATACGAAATATTTTTGATATCCTAAGAGTTAGAATTAAAAAAATATATAAAATTATTTCATTATTTACAAAAAGTTAATAATACAATAATGCTTAGACAATTTATGCTATAATTACAAAGGCATTACTGTTTCTAATATTATTTAAATCATCACATATAATACTCTCGTTGTTTTAAAGCTATTTACGAGAAGGGAGTTGCAAGTTTCAACGTTGGTGTCATCAAAGTTGGCGCCTTAGATCCTTAAAGTTATGTCTTCCTAACAATGTGTCAACCAATGTTATTACTATCGATACTGTGTAACACAATGACAACTTTATAATACTGTATTCTGGACTTCGATATTAGCCGTGACCCATAACTCTATAGGTGGAGGTCTTATGCAGAAATACCGCTGAGTTGATGGAAGTGGGAATCAGTGTTTTAAGCGATTTTTAAATGTTCAAATCATGAACGCATTTTGAAGGAAAGTATACTTGTAATGAAATGATATTTCATTAGTCCAAATTTGCTGCGCACCGCGCGTTTATAATCTGTAGCTGAAAGTCAGTTGAATGACAGAGCATGTTTAGATTATTTTGAACTTTGATTTTGTAAGAAAATAAAGAGATATAATAGAGGAGGCGATATTAGTGAACTTTAAATGTCGTTTCTTTGTATTTTCATCGAAACAATTTGTGTTTTATTTTGAGCATCCTCAAAAACCTATCTTTTAAAACGAATACTAGAACGCATGGCTTAGCAGTCAGAGCGCTTGGACGGTATCCAAGAGGCGCGGGTTCGAATCCCGCTGCGATTAAAAATTTTTATACGTCTTTTCAAAAATGTTTTCTAATCCTGTAATCTAAGTGTGGAATAAAACTTTGAAAATAGTAAATATTAAAATAAAATAGCAATCTCTCTTGTTAAACCATTATTTCTTAGTAATCTTTAAGTAAAAGGAATTTATAAAAATCTCTCTACAGAGATGCTAACAACATAAATAAGTTGTAACAAAACGTATAAGAATTTCGACGCAGCTGGTAGTAGAACGCATATTATTCAATTCCAACAATATTACATCCTTTATTTGAAATCACTTAAAAAATACCAATAACATAAATTTTGCAATATTACATAAATTTCCATACAATTATTTATAAGTCAATATAGACGTAGTTCATAAATTTCACTTTAAATCTGCAAGTAAATTGCAACACTATCTAAGTTACAGCCAGTTCTAGATTCTAGGCGAAACTATATTGGTATATTGCAAGATAGACAAACGGCTTTGACGCATTTCTACTTGCATTTGATAAGGTTAGTAATCTATAGTATACTAGTATTAAACTTAGATTGGTATACGTTGAGTTGTCGTATGCGGAATACCGTTTGATGCAAGTCTCATTCACTATTGCCGAATTGTCAAATACTTTGCCACTAATCAGTAATGTGTTAGCTTAAAAATAAATATGTTCAGTGTATTTACTGAGCACTTAGGAATATTTTTGAATTTAAAATGTTGATTTTTTTTCCTTGGTATTGAAATGTCAGTGATACATCACTTTGTTGTTCGTCATTTAAATGATTGACACTAGTGTTACTTCTAGTCTAAATACATAGAAGAACAAATAATTTAGGTATACTATAGAATTTTATTTTCAATAGAGAATATATACAGCCTTTATATGTAATCAGATGCAATTCAATGTCAGTGTCAAGACACTCCGTTGATTACTTTTTGCGCGAAATCGAGACATTGCGTGTTGAGTGATGAACTTAACGCTGCGCTTTATGTATCATAGACGTAGGTAAAACTGTTGTTTAAAGGTGAACCATTTTGTGTCTTAGGACCTACAGCTACATGTATAATGAATATTTGATATCACAAAAACACGTTTTGGTTATGATATAAAACCTTTTTGTAAAGAATTTTAAGTTACATTTAAAACATATTTTTTAAATATTCACTTGAGATTTTTTCCACAGCGGTATTATTCCATGTAAATCGAGTTATCGCCATTACAAAGCAATGTGAGCCATCTGCATGAAAAATCTTAAGATACAATCAGACTATAAAGGCAAATGCATATATTTGTACAATTGTTGGTTGACGTAATATATTTTCTCTTAATTATGAATATGAAAATTACTTATATAACATCTATAGGTATAATTTTATTCTTGAACTAAAACTTGAACTGAAATTTATTTTTGTATGAAACATACGATTTTTTAATGTTTATATGTTTAAGATATGTTATGTAAAAATAGGCCGGTCGTGGCGCAGTGGGACAGCGTCTGACTGTAAACGCGATCGGTAGTGGGTTCGATCCCCACTCGGGAGAGTGATTATATTTAAATTATTTTCACTTCCTCGCTCTGGTAAAGACAAAGTACGGCGTTGAGTTCCACCACTCAACACGCAATGTCTCGAATTCGGTGGAAAGCGAAGTACGGAGTATCTTGACACTAGGTACTTTCTGTCTACCCTCCTATGCGGGCCGGGTACCTCCTATGAGATTTAATTATTTATTTTTTATTAAAGTAAATTAAATATTAAAGCAATCAATAGAGTATCTTTTCACTAGGTTGTCTCTGACTACCCTTCTGCTATGGGAGGGGAGCGTGAAACTGCTTTTTTAAAATTATAATATTGATCATCGTCAGTGTATTATATGAAATTGCGTATACTTACTTCTATAAAAAATATTAAATAATTAGGAACGCAACAAAGACTTTTCCTGAGTAATAATTGATTATTTTAAAGTAATTTGTTACCACATTAATATAGCAAACTCGCGCTTACAAATATAAAAATTAAACTGAAAAATTCAAATTACGATATGGACGAAATCACATTACACTCGCATTTATTATAACACTTTAATTAGTAATCAACAATTTGGTAACACGTTACAAAATGAAACCCTCCAGTGTGAAACGTACCGCCGTTGAATGATTTAGCAGGCGTTTTACGCGACGAGGTGTAAACGCCGAGGCTCCATACTTTGATTGCGCAACGCTCCGATTATTTTTCCCAGAGAAAAATACCTTTGACACCGAAATCGACTTTGATAAGACAAAATTGATTCTGCTTAATGGCGGAGATAGGCAATTTCGTGAATTTATTTACACGCCTTTGATTTATCAATATATGTTGTGGGTGAAATATTCGAGCGGTTATCAAAGCAAAATTGATTACTTGTTAGCATTTTCATACGTTTAATGTATAAAAAATGAGTTTCAGTTAAATAGAGCATAATTTTCTATCAAAAACAACAAGCGGATATGACCTTTTCACTTTTGTTTTAGAATGATTATTACGAAAAAATTTAGATGGCATATATATTATATATTATAAATATATATATATATATATATATATATATATATATATTTATAAATCACACCTCATGTGTCATGAATTACCTTGAAGCTTAGCTGAAACGAGCCTTAGGTATGTTTATATAGAGAATCTCAGAAATATTTTTTACAGAAGGAAAAACAAAAATGACTTTATACTAGTAAGTTTTCTGTTCAATACATTTTTAAGTAATATAATTAGAGTAATGAACACCAACAAGCCACCCACAGTTGAGAAACAGCCAGGACTTCAACCATATATGAAGGGAGTTACAGATATGATTGGCAACATCTTACGGAGAGCTTCTATCAAAACCATATTCAAGCCTACTAAAAAAGTGCACCAAAGATTGAGACCCGTGAAATGTAATATTCCTTTCCGTGAAATGTAATATTCCTGCAGTGTGCAGGTGTATATAAGCTAGATTGTAACTGTGGCTTATCGTATATTGGTCAAACAAAGAGGAGCATCGAGGTTAGGGTGAAGGAACACATATCCGATATCAAGAATGAGCGTGTATTGCAATTAGCTGTGTGTGAACATAAAATGAATAAATTCAACCACAACATCAAGTTTGATAAGCCACATATCCTCACTAGGGAAAGTAGATATATTCCTAGAATGATCCGCGTACCATTGAAATTCAAAAACATCCTAATTTCAATTAGGAAGATGGTTAGAAACTCTCTACCACCTGAGTCCCACTTAAAAATTTAAAGTCTCAAATCCATCACACCAGAGAAAAAGATACAGTCAGCTCATTCTGCAAGAATTCAGAATAGTACGCGAGGCACTTAAGAAACAGATGGCGGTAGATTGAGATAATTAATTTTTGTATCAACTGACAGACGAATGCCACCATAGTCTACCTGTGACCACTTACTAAAGGTAAAGTGTTCAAAACATCTGGTGTCCAAAAATATATTTTCGAATACCAAAATATTATTAATCCGTTTAAAATAGTTTCATTTAAAATGATTAGAATTTTTATATAATCATATAAAAATGCAAATATAAGGGCACTTGCAATAACTAGAATATGATACTGCTAATGCAATATTATTTAATTAATTTATTAATTAATTTATATAAATCACTCAGTAGTTAATACGAATTATATATATTTCGAACACTTAAATACACTTATAAATAAGTAGATTGGAAACGATTATAATACTAGGTTCACATTAGGTTCTACATGCGATATGAAATTGAACGTTAATCTACCTAAATACTTCACTCATTTTGATGAATAAAAACATTACAAAAAAATCCTCTAAGAGATCAGAGTGCTTGGTCGGTTTTTATGGGTTCCGGGTTCACTTCCCGCTGCATTCATTTTATAAGTTTTTTTTAGCTTTTATCCTGCATAGCACGGTAGACAAAAAGTATATATTCTTTATTGCAAAAGTATATATTGATAAACGCCTACCTAGTATCAAGACACTCCGTACTCAACTTTCCGCCAAATTCTAGGCACTGTTGAGTGGCGGAACTCAACGCCGCACTTTGTGTTACTGTGATAAGAGTAAGACAGAGCAGAGAACAGAGCTAGAAAATGAAAATAAGTTATTTATAGTCATTCCCCCGAGTTTGGATCTAAACCACAATCGATCGCGTTTAAAGTCAGACCCTGTCACAATACGCCACGACTGGCCACTGGCACTTATTTTATAAGTTAAATAGTACAAATTTAATATGTATTGCTAGTAAAATAAAAATAAAAATAAAACATTTCACTATCCCTTTGTAAGGCACAAACTACATGAAACTAACACCGCAATACGATTAACACAAGACACCGTCAGCACTACAAAGGAGATACAATGCTTTGGTAAATCTTCTTATCTGAAATCTAGGTTGCAAGTGGCAACAGACAGGAAATACTTAATAGCTACTAGAAATATCGTTGAGATCTATTTTAGTTAACAATGAGGTATTACGCTCCTGGAAATTATATTGTTGGTCGCTTCTATTTAGTGGCTGTGAATTTTTAACGGTTTTTTTTGCTAGCCAAACCCTGCGGTAAGCAGACAAAACCTAGTGTTAAAACTTTCAGTTATCTGAATTCCATACTTTGTATATTAAGTGGTTCAACGCCGTATTTTCTTTTACTGGAGTTTAGTGATGAAAATTTTAAAATTTAATAAATATTTTTTAATAGTTATTTAAGTCTATAGGTTGGTGAATCATGTTCTTAGACAAAGTTCGTGGGTTTTCATTCCATCTCAAATATATATAAAAATGTGTGATACCAGATTATATCTGGTATATATGTACATATGTAATGGGTTCTTTGAATTACGTGCCTGCCATATTATTATTTAAACGGTTTTAGTTTTATAAGCCATGCGCTAGGTGTTATTTTGTTTATCTATCTGCCTACCGCATCAGGTATATTTTGTAGTCAAAGTCGGTAATTATTATAACAACGTCTTATGTAAAAGAACTATTAATTTACAGATGTAAAATTCTTGAGCCAAGTATTCTGGACACTTGCATATTATTTCCTGTAATACTAAATTTATGAGAATCAGTAAATTAACTGAGCTAAATCCTATCTTAAAATTTTGACGCATTTGACCGACATTGATATTATCGTTCACAAATTAATCAAACTTTCCCCAAGTTGGACGTAAGCCTTAATAAAATCAAAACTGAAATTTAATCGACTTAATACATTGTGGGAAAATAACACTTATTTTTAATTGAATATTCTCCATTTTTTATTTACACGCTTTTATGCTGCATAGTAGGGTAGACAAGAAGTTCCTAGTATTAAGATTTTCCGTGCTCTGCTTTCCGCCGAATTCAAAACATTGCGTTGAAGGGCAGTGGTGAAACTCAACGCCGCGCTTCATCTTACCAGAACGAGGATATGAGAATAATATAACTATAATTATTCCCTAGAGTTGGAATCGAAACCATAACCAATGGCGTTTACAATTGGGCGCTTTCCCACTGCGCGATGAACGGCCTCACGTTCCACTGTTATTATATAATAATTTGTTTTACACAATAAAAAACCTCTTGTATTTATTAAGCAAGGTAGACACTAAAAATCAAAATAAAATAAAAATAACAAAGCAGAAAAAAATAAATATAATTTCGTTAGAAAAGAATATTCTAAGAATCCTAAATATTGTATAATTGTAATGTGCGCGACGATTCAATATTGTTATTAGTTAACAAAGACTTTCAGTTTGTGAATAGAATCAAATAAAAAGAATAAGACAAATTAAATACTAAATGTTGTAATATTATTTTTTCTTTCATGTTAATAAACTGAGCAAAATATTACGCGAGACTAGATCTCGCTCTAACTCAATTTATTCACAAAAGTGGTAAAAGATACTCAAAAAATTATAAAATATCTGTTAAATTCAAGCAGCTTTTAAATTAAGCATTGTGGATGGATAAAACCTAGTTTTGAAACACTAAAATATTCTAAAAGTATTTCGAAAGTAAGGCATCCTTAACCTAAATAAAAAACTAATAGAGAAGAATAATTAAAAATATTAATAAAATTTTAAACAACTAAAGCAACTTTAAGCTACTGAGGGTGGTCATTAAATAATTATTATTGGACAATAAGGGTCGGATTCAAATAAGTTTATAGACCTCCAAAAAATGAGAATTTTACTGTTCCTAAAAGCTCAGAGCTCGACATGTCGAGGACAGCTTACATAGCTGTGTGCATACTAATTTTACCAAAAATAAAACATTTTGAAACAATCCTATTTAGTATAAAATGCATTAATTATGTTAAAATATAATAAAAAAATAAATATTCTACCTTCTTGGCTTCTTTAATTATAATTTTAACACATACAAAAAAATATTTACTTAGTATAGAAATCAAATGATTTCCAGCGCAATAATTATTTTTTACATAGAATTTTTTTAAAGTTAATCAAGAGTTAGCTACATTAAATAAAAGACCAAGGTAACATATTTGTTTAATTAATGTACACATGTCTAAAAAATATATAAAAATATGGAACGCCCCGGGGTTTGAACCGGCACCTCTACGTAACTATCTAAACGCTCTGACAACTAGGATATACGTACGTTGGGTTGCATCGAAGTTAATAATAAAATAAAATATTTTTATAAAGCGTGGAATTATATTTTAAAAGTAATATAATAACATACATATTCCTGCAGTAGACTTCATACATACATATATGGATCACATTACCTTTTTTTTATTATTCCCCCCTTTTATCCCGCATAGCAGGATAGATAGAAAGTAGACCTAAAGTCGAGACACTCGGTACTTCGCTTTCCACCGAATTCGAGACATTCGTGTTTTTTGGTGAAACTTAACGCCGCACTTGGTCTTACCAGAGCCATAATAATTTAAATATAATCACTCCCCGGAGTAGGAAACCAACCCACAGCTGATCGCTTTTACAGTCACACCGCGCCACGACCGGCCTCATTAACTTAAGAATATACTACAATAATCGATATTAAATATTAAAATCGATATACATATTCCTTGAAAGCACAGAACATCTAATTTAATCAAAACGACATGTATGTTAAGTTTTCACTTTCTGGTAATAATACAATAAATTATGAGCCATAAACTAGCAAATGATATTTCACTGTTCATAATACGTTTACCAGAAACATAACACATGTTACTTATACAAGTAAGTAAATAAATATTAGTTTTTGTATTAAGATAATAAAAAACGTATTTTATAGTACTATTTTATTTCGCTTATACGATAGAAATATACATACATCGAGTATGTCACCTTGCCAACAATTGGGATTGAGGTGCAATTGGTAAATAATAAGGTCCTTGATTTAAGCGAGTTTTACACGATGTAATTGATACTTTTATAAACGGATTAATTGCGTTTATTTTGATATTTGAAAAGTGTTCTTAATGTCACGTATTTATAAAAGCAATGTTTCGTGTCAGGACGCCGGTCGTCGCCGTTGTGGGACAGTGTCTGACTCAATCATATTGGTTGTGGGTTCGATTTCCACTCTTTGGAATGATTATATTTAGATTATTTTCATATCCTGGCACTGGTAAGATAAAACGCGGCGGTCTCGAATTCGGCGGAAAGCGGAGTACGGAGTATCATGACACTAGGTACTTCCTGTGTACCCTGTCATGCAGGATAAAAGCGAGGAGCTAGAAAAAAATACATATGTTTTGATATCACAGTCGTATACTTTACTTAAAATAGTAAATAATTCTAATACATGAATTAATATTAATAACATATTTTAAACTGAGTATATTTACATATATAAATGAAAACAGTACAATTACAAGGACCCGCATATTTATTATTATGATCGTCCGCATTCAATTTTAATCAACAAAGGGTTCTTTGACGTTTGCATATTACTAACACAGAATATATACTTCATATAGAAGGTTTTTTATCTGTTATAATAATAATTATAATTATTACCTTATTTGTACACATAGTATTGAAATAAAAAAAATAAACAAACAGTTGCACAAAAGGTCTTATAGCTAGCTAATCAGCTATCTCTTTCAAACACAATTTAGGGCTGAAATCAATCATTGTAACGCATTAAAATTGTAAAAAATTGAGTTTGCCTATGAAAACTAATTTAATTTCCTATAAATTGTTACAGTTAAACTAAAAACTGTAACAGAGTTTCAGTTTGAATAAACTTTTTATATTTAAAATAAACTTTTAAATAAATAATGACAGTTTAAATAATTTTTTCCATAATTGATTTAAGCTAGATACTTTTATATTTTTTTTAACTATTTCTTTATATAAAGCTAAAACTGGGATAGTTGCAAGAGTTAGGTTTATAGAAATTTAACATAACAAAAGTGTTTCCGAATGACACGCGGACTGTTTAGTTAGTATTAACAATCTATGCCAGTGTGGACACTCGTGACGGTATCAAGCGCAATCAGCGGTGTCAAAGTCGCAAACAACATTCCCCACGGCTATATAGAGATTTATGGCACAAATACATGGAAATATCATTTTGAAACTTGTACCCGTAAATTATTTTAGCTTCATCTCCTGTTATTTTCAACTTGGATTTTGTTTTGCGACATAAATGTGAGCCGAAAGTAACTTCGAACAGTTTGTCATCGTCACAACTTTTTCCGCCGTATATAAAATTACAAGGTATTTTTTACGGCTTTATAAAACGGATGGAACCTGCTTGTTCCCAAATTGGAAACTTTTTTTATGATGTTTAAGTGTTATAAAATATATTTCTGTGCTTTAAATATTGTGAGTGACTATACGTTTTTATGACGCCGAGTTTTACAATAAAAGTTCTCAAATGAATCAAGAATAAAAATTGTTATTTGCACTCGTTTTACGTATTAACTGTGAGCGTAGAAATGTTAACACGAAGCTTTTTAAAGCTCAAAGCCCGAATTTTATATTTTACTGCTTTACGTCGCTATAGACAATATTTTACATAGTTACCTACAGCGTTTAGCAAAAGCCCATTAAAAATAATACTTTAGTCTACTTAATTTAAATAATGGCACGACTACTTTGTTACACATACATACTTTGAAACTGAAAGATGCAATAGAAAAGTATGAATTATGGAAAATTTTGACAAGCATACCAATCAATTAAAAAAAAGAAAGTATTTTATATTCTATGTGGACCTAATTATTTAAATAATTATTTAGGCAAAGATGCGTGCAGAAAATAGTCAAAGAAATAAATAATTCAAACAAGGAGCTTATACGATAGTCATTTACCAAAATGACGCGGACTCAGTTTAACTAACCAGTATGATACCTCAGCACGATCTATTAGAACTTGGCTATATATTGTAATCATACTTAAACCCGACCCTAGTTTTATTTGTCGTAAAGGCTTTTACAGCTTCCGATCGTTGCTTGACCTCGCCTATTGCCAATAGACAGTAAAACCGTCTTTGTATTGAACCGATTTCAATGAAGAATTTCAACATAAGAGAAAATGAGAATGTACATATTTAATTCTGGGTTTATCATTCACCTAAACGTGAGATTAATTGATAAATTTATAAAACAAAATTTCAATTATTAAAAAAAATCAAAATAGGGAGTAAATTATTTTTGCAGCGTTAAACTCCGCATATGAGCACATAATCTTGAAATAAACAATCTAAGGAAAACGTTAGTACAAAAATACGTGACAATTATATGAAAAAAATATATAAAAGGAAAGCTATTATTAGCCTCTTGCAGTTAATTTCACATAACCCAAAGAAATAAACATTGGCACTGACGTGACAAATGGTAATAGTAGAATTACATATTTATTGCTACAAACGCGGTTAGGGGGACCCATTCAAAAGATTGTACCCACTAATGACAGAGTGGCCCTCACCCTTAGAAAATGCTATTTTGCTTATTACGTTTCCGTTTTGATTTATTATGGTCAACGAACATTGTGTAGTACATTTTCGTAATTTCCTCTATAATTTTTTTGTTTATAGGCAAACAATTTGTTGGAAATGGAAAACATCATGTGTGTGTAATTCGATTTGAATGGAAAATAGTGGAAAAGCGAAAATATTTTTTAAATTTCCAACGGGATCGAATCCCGTCGCGCTTAAATATATTTTGAAATGGTTTTCTAATCCAGTATGGAATAATACTTTAAAGATAGTAAAATATTTAATATGAATTTGGGTAGCAGAAATTAGTAAAAATTTCTGTCGCTCGCTAACAACACAAATAAGTTGTAACAAGCGTATAAGAATTTTAACGCACCCACATGATTTCACGGTCAGAGCACTTCTAATGTACTGAGTTCAAATTTTTATATGTTTTTTTTTCAAATCTAGAATAATACTTCAAAAATACTAGAACATTCTAAATCTTAAGTGAGTTTATTTTTAACCGAAAAGCAGTAGGTGATCAATTCGGCCGTTATCTTTTTTTATGTATGTACAGCGATTACACCGAAAGTTCTGGACCGATTTACGAGATTCTTTTTTTGCCCGATGCAGTAAGACTGCCATTTGGTTTCACAAAAATTATTTACAGTTGCGCCAAGTAGTTTTGATTTTATGATCTTATTTGTTTATTTAACGATTTCATTTTCACGACTCTTTTTACGTATTTACTGCGATTGTGTACTTGAATGAGATGGTGGCAGTTTCGGTTCTCACTTGATAGAATTATTGTATCAAAAAATAATTTAGATTTAAATTAGTCAAACCGATCGTGGTATTGAGTTTTCCCACTTGAGCGAAAAACAGAGAATCTTGACACTAGACTCTGACTCTCACTGCAATGCGGAAAAAGGTGGGATGCCTAAAAAAATAAAACAAAACATAATTTCTTTGATTGATTATATTTTGTTTATTAATACCGTCTCCTCAGGGTAAGAGTATCAATTACTTATAATCGAGTTTATCCAAAGATTTTCGTCTGACAATAAACAAACAAAAGTAAGGGCAATTCGAATATCAGAGGTCTACGAGATATTTTGTCCAGGGCTTCTTAAATTTTCTTTGGTTAAATTATATTACTCAAATTGTTGCAAAAAAGGACATATAATCGCTTTTTATTTGTATACAATATAATACTCATTGTAATTTGTACATAAATATTTTTCCGGCCAATGAACTCCAATGGACTAAATAGATGAAAATAGTTAATACTATTTATCAAAGAGGCGCGGGTTCGAATCCCGCTGCGTTTAAAATTTTGTGTGGTGAACATTGTTTTGTGTAGTGTACTATGCATATGATTTTTTTTAGCTTCACACATTAACCCTTGCGGAATAGTTAGAAAAGACAGAGCATCAAACGCTACCTCTTTGCCCTAATACCTCTTTCGCCTTATAAATTCTTTGCTTTATAAATCTTTATTACCATTCTTTCATTACTCGACCTCACGTGCCCGAACTACCTGAGCACGTCCTTCTTCGTTCTCACTATAAAATTCACGTTTAAGTTTGCCATTCTGCGAATCTCTGCATTCGCCGAAGAGAGTGCATTTCTACAGCATTCATCTTTCTTTCATTTTTCTTTTGACACATCCACGTTTCGTTGCCGTATAACATCATCGGAATTAGTACTGCATTAATAACGGCAAGACGTGCCTAGACGAGCCTACCCGGTTACCGTTTTGTCATCGCATCAAGGCAGCCAGACTACTGTTAACTCTGTTACCGGCAGCAATACGCCTTTCCACATCCATTTTGCATCTTCCACCTCTACTAAACATATTTCCCGGATATATACCCTCAATCATTTGTTCTATAATATTTCTTAATCTCTTTCAAATACCAAAATCTTAGATTTACTTAAGAAATTATTGCATTATAAAATATTTTTAGAACGCTCAAAACTCCTGGAAACCTTCCTGTCGTATTAATCCTAGTTGACGTTGAAATTTTTATATTTACATGTAAAACTAGGTTTTTTCTTTTAATTTCCATATTGAGAATATTATAACATATATGTTAATAATATTTAATAAATTTTCTATATTAGGTTTGGCTTAAACACAGTTAGTTACACAGAATATTACAATAAATTTTCTAATCAGAAGTGCTGTTACTTTAATATTTCTAATTTTAATTCAACAAAGATATAGTTGTTATTTAAGATTAGCTGTGCCCGCGAGTTGGTCCACCTGGAATTTAAAATCTCTAATTCTGAAATAAAAATAGTTTTAAGTCTCATCAAAATCGGTTCAACCGTTCCATAATTTAGCTAAAACATACATACAGATAGACAGACAAAATTAAAATATAATAATAATCTTATTTTAGTTTATCTAAATATTTATTATTTATATGTTATTATTATATTTATTTATTATTTATATGTTATTATTATATTTATTTATTATTTTATTATTATATTTATTTAGTATTTATTATTTATTATAGAAGCCTTTAAAATTTGACAACATCTGACCTAATCAAAAGTTGTGTTGAGCTACAGCCGATTGTGTCCACTCAATAAAAGTTAAGATTAGTTTGTATCGATTACGTTATCGCACTTATTTCGATTACGTATAGTACGTCGATTTGAACTTATGTTCAAAAGTAAAGTGTTTGAGATACAAGACCTAATCTATTTCTTTTTCTAGAAATAAAGAAATTATAACTTAACTCATTAAGTGAAGCCATCTATGGTAAGACAAATCGCTGCGTTGAGTTCGCCATTCAATAAGCAATATCTGAATTTTCGGGCGGAAAGCAGCCAACGGAGTGTCTTGACATTAGGTTGTCTCTGACTATAAAGCGTAAAACTGTAAAAAATTGAATTGTCTGACTCATACCGAATGATGGAAGTTTAATTCCCATTCAACAATGGACACAATAATAAATCTGTGTAGTATTTTTTAATTAATTTAATGTCTTATAAACTTTATAAAATTTATGTATTTTTCAAACTTTCTCCTTTATGTATTAGTATAATCTTTATTTTTTTTATCTGTATTCCTTTGAAGATATTATTTGTAGTTCCGCGTCAGTTCCGCATATAATATTTCTAAATAAGCAAAAATAGAGAACGAATTGCTGCTCTACTCCTATCTCGCTAAAAGGATTTAATTTGATAGTTTTTTTTGTAATAATTTAAATTATGATTTCATATTCCAAACTATACATGGACGCATGGAAAAGATTGAAGGAGGAGACCTTTACTCAATCAGGGATCCCTATTTGAGCGATCTACTAAAAACTTTATTAACACTCTTTCCTGTATCAATAAATAACAAGAATTTGAGACATTTTCTAACGTTACTAAACACATTTGATATGTAACTTAAATTTACAATTATTTCAAATTATTGCTCTTGATTTTTTTAGGTTAACACTTTATTTTATGATTTTCAAAGGATTATAACTATTTTATGGACAAAAATGTACTTCAGGCAACTTTTTGTATCATTATTTAAAAACTTGAAAACATAAAATTCTAGCTCTAATAGACAATATTTTTTTTGACGTTACATCAATAAAGTATAAAAATAACTAACCAATGAAATTCTATTCCAACAGAGTAAACCATGAAAATAAAATGTAAAATGGCTTGTCACAGGTTGGCACGTTTGAGCGAATGGAATGTCGTTTCATTGCGCGCCACTTTGACGCGTCACTTCCTGCTGATTGCTGCATTTGAATTTTTAAAACCGGATATTGTACAAACAGACTACGTAATTTTAATATTTGATAGATTCATAGAATTTACCAAACTAAAATCGTTTGATTTAATAACGTAAAGAGTAAACGTATTTAAAGTACTCGGAAATTTTAGAAATATTGTAACATATCACTTCGTCTTACGATATAGTAAAGCTGTAAATGTAATTAATTTCTTTTATCTGTCTGTCTATCTTTATATGTTCAATCATTACATCAAAATTACCGATTACGATGAAACTTAGCATGATTATACATCTTTAACCTGGGTACTACACTGGGTACATTTTAACCGGGTAAACTAAAAACAAACTTAGTTTTGCGGCTCGATCCTTAGACATAATTACCGTACTGAACGCATACAATAAGTTTGTCGTATGCTACGTAACCTGTAATGGAGTTCACTAAAGTGACAGTGTACTTGTAATAGCTATAGTCGTAAGTTTACGCGGGCAAAGCCCAAAGACGATACACCGCTGATAAGAAAAAAATATTTTTGGTGAAATAATTCACCGTAAGAACTCTAGTATAATTTTTGCCTGCCAGATCCCAACTGCGACAAGTAAGCCTCCATATGATAAAAATATTAATGGTACATGACGGTACATGACGAATCGACCCACAGATTATATTTCGTTTCTAAACTAAAAAAATGTTGTCAGCTTCTTAAGTAATCAGAAATTTAGTTAATACAATCCATTCTCCGCTTTTCACCTGAATAGTGGCGTAACCCATCGCCATGCTTTGTATTATTGAAAATGTGGAAAATTAATATAATTTAATTTCCTCAAATGGGACTCGAATCCTCAACTGTCACTTACAAAAGTGATAGTAGAAAAGAGAAGAAGTCACTTATACCAGTGGCGTAGTTACGAAGTGTATGACTATACAGTCTACACTATACAGTACACTTCCTAACTAAAAATAAATTAATTTTTACAATACTATGTTTTACACTATTTGAATAGTTAAACTTTTGTAAGCTCTGTTTTACCCTATTCCCCCGCCACAAAGCACGAGTAGAATAACGAATCATGCACTTAACTTCCCATAAATCAGAATAGCAGCGAGTCCAAGATTTAAGACTCAAATCTTTACTACTTCATATACTTTAAGACTTCACATCGTTTAGCTTTTAAGGTTAAAAAAACGATGAAAAGCTAGGACACAAGTCTTTTACATTGTTTTATGTAATTTTAAAACCATTTTAGCATTTCTTATATATCGGTCCAATTTTCAATGACTCGGTGCAGCATTTATGCTGGTATGGCCGCTATAGTCGCTCGAATGTTGCGTTCAAGGTCTTGAATTGTAGCTGGTTTATTGGCATACACTTGAGATTTAACATACCCCCACAAAAATAGTCCAAGGGTGTTAAATCGCATGATCTTGGTGGCCAATAGTGAGGACCGTTGCGAGAAATAACCGACTCACCAAACTTATCACGCAATAAATCCATTGTGACGGTCGCAGTGTGGCATGTTGCACCATCTTGTTGAAAATAAATGTCGTCCGCTTCGGTTTCATACATTTCAGAAAAAAAAATCGCTCAACATGTCACGATAACGGTCGCCATTGACAGTAACAGTACGGCCTTCGTCGTTTTTGAAAAAGTACGGGCCAATGATTTCACCGTACCATAATCCGCACCAAACAGTCAATTTTTCAGGGTGTTTCATGAACCACTCTTGGATTTGACTCACTCCAGTAACGACAATTCTGTTTGTTCACATAACCATTGAGCCTCATCTGAAAAGATGATATTCCTATGAAATTCGGTGTCCGTTTCAATCATTTCAAGCGCCCAATTAGCAAATTCACGACGTAATCGATAGTCTGCTGACTTGAGTTCTTGTGCCAACACCTTGTATGAATGTAGGCCAAGATCCATACGTAAAATTCGCAAGGTTGTCATTCTGGATAATCCCAATTCTTGTGCATGTCGTGGAACGGAAACATTTTGATTTTCTTCGACACTGGCTGATACGGCGGCAATATTTTCTTCACTACGGCCTGTCCGTTGTCGTGTTAGTGGTCTACTATCGTGCAAAGAATATGCACTTTCCAGTTTTTGGATTATGCGACGTATAGCGAGCTCAGACGGTGCACCATCACGACCATATTTAGCATGAAATGCTCTTTGAGTAGAGACAATACTTCTCGAATTTTGATAGAAAATTTGGACAATTTTCAAAATTTGAGTTAACGTGAAATTGTTCATGATTAAATGGCAAACATTACTGAACACAAAACAACACAAATGTCCTTTACATATATATATA